>MU006226.1:462357-578051 GCA_010093685.1 Ophiobolus disseminans
GGGCAAGAGAGGACACTTGGTAGAGACCACAAAGACACGCTCGGCAGCAGGTACTGGCTGGTAGTCACGCTTCACGCGCAGCAGAAGTACGGCGAGGCAGAGCAGCTGTTGCGACAGGTGGTACAGCAGCAGGAGAAGGTGCTGGGCGGGTACCATAAGGACACATTTGCAAGCAAAGAACTTTTGCAGCAGGTGGTCCTTGCGAAGGTGCCGCCTGCCCTGACGAACAGCCTTGCAGAAGTCGTGTCCAGCAGACTCAGCGACTTCTTCACCGATGGCAGCCAAAGGTAAACAACATACACCGACTCCGAGATTCAACAGGTCTCGCTCCTGTTGAGTCAAGTCAACGCGCAATGGAGCAAAGTGCCAAGAACCTACATAATCCTTCGGATCATTGGCTGCCTAGACCTCCTTAACACCTTCATTGACCTAGGCGTCTCCGATTACTGGTTCCCCTTCACTAAGCGAAGTCTTCCGCCATGTCTTCGGCCTGACAAGTGCTCGCAGTTTGTGGCTGCGCAGAACCTGGTGATGACCAAGTCCATGGACCTGGAGAAGGGTGAAGAGGGCCAGCATTGCTATTTTCGACAAGACGAGCCACTTCCGCTCGAGATGAAAGGGGTCCTTGGCTCTGGAGGGTTTGGGCAGGTTGACCGGGTGCTCAGCACAATCAGCTTCCGAGAGTATGCACTCAAGCGAGTATCCCGGAGCGCCGTGTTTAGCGGACGAACAAATGAAGATATTCGACGAAGGGCAGAATGCATCAAACAGTTTATCGCAGAAATTGGGGCCTTAAAGCGTTTGAAGCACCACCACGTGGTGGAGTTTGTTGGGAGCTACACCGATGCAAAGTACATGGGTCTGATCATGTCTCCTATTGCTGATATGGACCTGTATGCCTACCTTGCGGGTGCCGACACGGCCAGGTACAGAGAGTTGCGTACCTTCTTTGGCTGTCTGGCCCAGGCACTTGCCTTCTTGCACGAGCAAAGCATCCGGCACAAAGATATCAAGCCCAGCAATATCTTAGTGCATGGCGGCAATGTCCTGTTTACTGATTTTGGGCTAGCATTTGATTTCACTAATAAAGATGGCAGCACTACAGTCAGCATGGTGAATGGAATGACGCCGAAGTATTGTGCGCCTGAGGTGGCTGACTATGAGCCTCGGAACACGTCGTCGGACATCTGGAGCTTAGGGGTTGTGTTTCTCGAGATGACGGCGGTGCTTAAGGGCAGAACGGTGGAACACATGTACGACTTCCTCAAAGAGCATGGGTCAGGGCAGGCGTATGTGCGCACAAATCGTACTGGCACCAATGCTCTTATTGCAGAGCTCAAAGAAACAGGCAGTCCTACCGACAACGCACCCCTTGGGTGGGTGCAGGATATGGTCATGTTGCTACAACAGCTGCGGCCTACAGCAGCGTTGCTGATGGCGTCTATCACTAGTGCAGGTCAGACAGGGGACAGATCTGAGGCTTTTTGCGGGATATGCTGCGCTTCGCCTGATGACTTCTTAAGTGACTTTGATAAGCTAGAGATTTCTGATACCAGATGAAATTTATTGTGCTACAGGGTAGTAATCTACGACGAATCTCTTGTTCAGTAGGAAAAAGTATAGTGCACACTCCACTAGCCTTGGGAAGGATCATGTAAGGGGTTGAACCTTAAAAAGGAAATAGGCACAACTACATGCACCAAACCCGGCCAAAAGGCAGGCACAAGTTGAATCAACGGTGTTCAACTTGCGTAGTCAATATTTATGCAGCATGAAAACATGTGAGGCGTGACTGCGCCGCTCTCAAACCCACTAGTGGGTCCCGCATGGGTCTAGCCCATCACAGATCATCGCACTACCTGCGCGTGTCGCCAGCGTTGTTCCGAAATACTTGCATAGCAAGAGCAGGAGCAGTCTGCTCTTTCTCCCAAGATAGCAGATGGCAGCGCAAGCACGCCCAAAGGCAAAGGATCGCATTTACTACAGCTGGCGGAGATCGATGTTAGAAGCTCGGGATTCTCTTTAACACAGAGAGCTTCATGTGTGTGCCCTATGTTATATAGAACTAAATAGCTAATTATAACGTTAGTCGTTAAGATAACAGTCTGTACTCGTGCTACAAGAACATGCTGTAAGGTGGGCGCGTGTTCGGAGTCGAGCGAGTCATACTCGAACAGCCCTAAGCCTGACCCGAGTCATGGCAATGAGATAGAAGATCGGACATCAGCATTACTGACCCCGTCTATTTTAGGATGGCTACCAGCCACAGACTGGGTTTGTGAGCAGTGTGGCTTGTAGATTACAAGTAATGTATTACGTAAGGCGTGCTGATGGCGTCGCGGAATGACAAGCCTCACATTGCTTAGCTGTAAGGTACTGACAGGGGTAGCGCCGTCGTATGCATTATCCTCGTGTCGCCGCCACAGGGCTCTGGATAGCTTACAGAGGTGTTAGTAAGGCTAAAAGGTGAGATACTCTAGTATTATAGCTACTAGAAGTGACGCAGGTCGGGTGGTGGAGCTGTAGTGTAGATACTCTACTATGTCACGAAACAAGGGCCTCCGTAAATGTAGCGCAAAGGTAACAATAATGTTAGTAATTTTCTAGTAGCAACTGTTTAGAGGGTAAGGAAGACCTATTGCACTATTCTTGAGCAACATCATAGAGATATAGAGACGTGGAAAAGTCTTCTGTTGCTCAGTGGTCTAAGTATCTGTAGTTTTTCTCGTTACACGGTGGTTCTCGCTACGCAGTAGGGGATATTACTCCAGGGCCTGATCCCCCTTTCGCCCTCAAGTCCGAGCTGCAGATCAGGCGGGATAATATTGTAAGACCGGACATATTTGGCATCGATCATTGTTAACATATTGTAGGCATCAAGCATCAGCAAATCATGACTTAATCGAGGCCAAACTAACGTTCAGGCCGCAAGAGGCATCGTGAATCCCGAGCAATACTGTTATATGAACTCGACTGTCCGGTCATTCATGCATCAGCCTATCTTCCTCAACTGGATACAGACCCACAACCACCGTGTGCGTAGAGGTCGGCGCACTTACAAGACCTTGAACCCTTGCCATCCGAATCCTCCGGCATATATGATTGGTACTGGAAACAATGATCCTGATTACACTGCATGCGCTTTTAAAGACCTCACCAACTTGTATTGGAATAACACGCCGACCACTACTCCCATTCCTTTCCCTGGGCCGTACATGAACCGTATCGAGGATATTGCTATAGACAGCAGATTGTTCCAGGTAAATCAGCAAGATGACTCGCGACAGCTTTGTGATTTGTTCCTCGAACGACTAAACGTGAGCAGCGCGCAAGTCAACCCCATTAATTTACTGTGACAAGATTACGCTAACAAGTGTCCAGAGCTCCTAACTGGACAGAAGAGTATAAAACCCTTTACCAACTTAGACTATCCGACAAGAGACAGTGTCTTACCTGCCCTCATGCGTACAGAAGCACAGTGCTTAACGACAGTCCAGGCTTATTGCTCTCACTCACGAGAACCACGCCAACTTTCGACGACGCACTCAACGATTTCTTCCAGAGTCAGGTCAACATGCAGTGCCCCAAATGCTTAGTGAACACGGACCAAGCCGTGGAGTCACAGATTGTCGCCGCACCCCAAGTCCTCAAAGTCACCATGGCCATGTTCATTCAGGAGCTGTATGGTCCGGAAGACAAGGAGACTGGAGCCCAGAGCCTGAAAAACATCAAATTTCGACACTCCCTCCAGCACCTCGATCTTCTCGACCTTACCAATCGCCAAATGCACAATCCGCTTCCACTTCACTACAGGCTCTCCAGCGTCATTTCGCACTACGGCACCGGAGTAGATAACGGTCATAACGTAGCGAGTGTGCGCGGGCAAGGCGGGAAGTTCCAGGCCATCTCCAACCGTGTGACGCAAGACTTTACGCTTGCGCAGTTCTTGGCTAGCCCACAACGCCCGAGCGAAGTTTGGGCAGGCAAGCTCGAGGTTTATGTTCTGATGTATTTGAGGGAGAGCGTGGGGGGGACGAGAGCAGAGCGTGAGGTTGCTGGGCTGGCGTCTAAGATATTTTGAGTGGAAGGGAATATAGTACCTAGGTAGGTCGCTTTTAGTTTGTTGTTTTAGTATCAGCTTTCATCATCAATAGCATGTTCGTTCACGTTTGAAAACTTGATCTATACCTCGATGACACACCACCATGCCGTTCAACACCTGATAAACATCTGACGACCTCCAGGGTAAGCCATGAGCCGAACTGATCCGTTGGAGTGAAAGCGCATTTCTAACGACCTCAGTGAGAGCAACATTTCACATCCGTGAACAAAGCTGAACACCAAGCCAAACTCCATCGTCAGCTTACCCCAACATAACAGTACTAGAGGCTCCCACCGCGTTCTAAATCGACAAGTGAAAGCAGCCGTGAACAAGCCCATCATCAACCTCCTTATTCCCGCAACCGCAACCCCAAATCTATCTCCACTCGGGTACTCACTTCTTCACTAGGCATATATAATTCGCAAAACACCATTATTCTAATCAATTGGGTTCCGGGATGTATTGTAGACTGTATACCTATACGGAGGATACTTTCTCTTGGTCTATTCACGAATATCCGCCGCTTTCGGGCTGTGGGTTAGTAGTGTCTAAAACCCATTGATTTTTGCTACTTGGTGCGAGGTTATATGTTCGAGTCGTGCATGATATGGACATGTGATTATTTTTGCTTGCTGACTTTTTTGAACAAGAGTGGATGATGTGAATGAACTTTGGAAATAGACAATGACAATATTACCGCTGCTACTACTCAAAACACTATCTCTACACAAGCGAACAAACCCAGCTGCTTCTAATTAACATTGCAAGGATTAGACATACAGCCACCCAACTCCAGTACTTTCCGAACGATTTAATATTTCTGTTGTGAAGTCACCTTGAACAGCCGGTTGAACGCTATCTTAAGCATCACCAATGGTCCGCTCTTGGAGAACTTCACCACCGGCATTTCTGGTGTTGGCGATGCGTTCATATCCTGGTCGCGCGCGCCAGCCTGTGCATGTTGGTCGAAGTTCACCCAGTCTTCAAAGATAACACTGCCGTTGTTGGTGTTCCCATTATTATCTTCATAGCATTGCTGAGCTTGAGACGGCACGTATGCATTTGATGGGACTGTTGGAGGAATTGGCAGACCACTAAAGTAGTCCACGGCCATGCCGGGCGCTTGAGGAGCCAAAAACATGCCGTTCGTGTTAGATAGAAAGGGGACCGATCCACCTGGAGAAATGTGTTCCATGGGTCCAGCTGAGGCTGTGAACGACGGCTGTTGTGCGAGGTTGATGATGGGCACTGGGTTGACC
Organism: Ophiobolus disseminans; assembly: GCA_010093685.1. Classification (NCBI taxonomy): domain Eukaryota; kingdom Fungi; phylum Ascomycota; class Dothideomycetes; order Pleosporales; family Phaeosphaeriaceae; genus Ophiobolus; species Ophiobolus disseminans. Next base: position 467,719 of record MU006226.1, read on the forward strand.
AACAAATTAGAATATTGTAGTGCATGATTGATGCTTGGGTTCGAAACGACGGGAGGGGTTTGATTGTAGAGTTGGTGAGCTGGGCCAATAGTTCGGAGGGACATCGGAGAGTTACCGGTATGCGCGGCATCAGCAGATTGTGCATGAGCTATCTCACGGCTTGCAGCAAGCAGTGCATTATATTGGCCGTTATATTTGCATTTGTGAGGATTGCACTGAACCAAGTCAGTATAAGAGTAAGATAGTATGGGGGGGAATGCGGCACATACCTTCATTTTCTGAGCCTTGTGCTTTTCGCAGACATTGCCTTCTCTGTTTTTGGATACTTCGCGACGTTCCTCTGGACCTAACGCTCGTCGGTTATGACTGCCACTTTTCCCGCCTTTTTTAAAAGACCCTCGCGCTGACTGATTCGAGTTCTGGCGGGCCGGAGTGCGCGCGCGACTCCCTGTCGGCGAGGTTATGGAGGCTATGGAGGCTGCTGGCAACGGAAAGCCTTCGTCTGGATAGCCCTGAGACGTGTAGAAGTCATCGACTGCCTTTTGCATTTGCAACTCATACCCCACAATTGACGGATACTACCGATTTAGCGCTCGTCGCAGCTCGGACGAATCTCTGGGAGGATCGAATTCCAGGGTTTCTTTCTGAGTATTCCTCGTGATGCAGAAGTAAACCCTACTAGATTCGTTGCTATGGGTACTTATGGTTGTTGGCAATGTAGCGTTTGAACTTGAGGAAGGAGGAAACCGAAGAATGAAGGACAGAGGATAACGCTCGCTCAAGCGATGCGTACAGCAGTATAAAAGGTCTGAACTGATGTAGCTTGGTAAGGACAGGAAGTCGTCTTGATATCTAAGGCTTGAAGATGACCTTGAGAAGGGATGCAGAACGGCACGGTCACGTCCCGATCTCGGGAGGCCTTCCTTCACCGACACTCCAAAGAAACAGCACCGATGCGGTATCTCAAGTCCTGAAATTAAACATGCATGGCTTCACCGGTAGGTATTTTGGGGATGTTGTCGATCAGGAGAGTACCGTGGCGCGCAAAGCTGAGTTGGTAGGTGCAGGTGGGGTCCAGAATATGTCATAGCATGTCAACATACCTCGCGGTGCATTGAGAAAGCCGGGAAGCGACTGGACCTCTTGCAGATTTCCATTTCCAGGTTCATTGGCGCCCTGAAACCATGCTCATATCAAAAATTCAGTGCCCCTCCCCGGGCGCTGCAGTACGAAAAAATGGTGTTGGTACCAGCCCCGGAGTATCTCACCGAGACGCTAAGCTCAGACCGAACGGTGAGGTTTGGTGGAGCATTTCATTGGTCGCACGGACGGTAAGCTTTCGCCTACCTAGGTAGGTATTTTTGGGAATAAAGCTAAAATTGCTGCTGGTGTAGTCCTCCGCTGTACACACACCGGCAAGGCTGAAACTTTAGGTAATATCCGGTACTGCAGTTGTACCGGTGTGCCGTCGTCGACCGCAGCCGCTCTGCTCGCATGGCGGGAAAAGGATATTGCATTGTGTCGGACAGGCCAGAGAGCCCGGCTCAGGCGTAGTCGAGCTGCATATGAAAGAGGGTGGGTATCGAAATGTTTAAAGTTCTACACCACAACCTTTACTTTCCTTCATCGTAACCATATCACTCTTGCTTCAGCACCATTTTCCGCGCTTCTTTGAACTCAACTCCGAGAAACCTGTTTATTCAACAACTTTCTGTTTTTCCTCGACCCAGGTCAAACTAAACAATGGAATTCCCTTCAGTTGCGAAATGCCTGGCCACGGAGGAAAAGATTTCTTGCGGGTTGCCAGACAAGTTCGAAGGTGATGGAGATATTGCTGGACCTGGCGTATGTTCATTAGTATTGCGACACCGTTAAGATCACCAGCTGACGGTTGCTCACCAGGTCTACTTCGCCTTCGTCGTTGCTTCCGGTCTGGCAGTTGGTATGGGTTTACTCGGACTGGGCCATGACAGATATGAACATAAACATGGTCCCGCGTAAGTTCAAAAGACAGTTGTTCACGCGAGTATTGACCCTTCCAGGCATAAACACGTTCAACGAACCCGAGATCTCATCGACGCCCTTCTGATCAGTCTCGGCGATACACAATTCATAACGTCTATCGCATTGCTGATAACCGTCTTTTTCTTCAAAGGCTGTACCATCTCTGCCTATCACTACGACCTAGTGTGCAAGTTGGTACTCATATCAAGCGCTTCTCACATCGGATCTATGGCATTCGTTCGCGGGTATTTCAATAGAGACTGGCTTCTTGCCCTTTTCCGCGCCGGTCTGATGATCGCTTCCCTTGCCTTGGGATGGGCTCTGTTCGTCCGCCGTCAGCTATATTCACCTATCTTTCCATCAGCGCCTCCTGTTATTGATATGGAAAACAGTACCAGTAAAGTCAACACTGGCTTAGTCCTGCCAGCGGCTTGCTTTATCGATCATCCAGGAGCGAATGCTACCACATCTTACAGCAATTTCACCGCCTCGCGGTACTGGACCCGCAACATGACGACCGTTGTCGCGAGCAACTCCTCCACTGGATTTACGAACTTGAATAGTTCGGGAATTTCTACCAACGGCACGACGATTCCGAGCTTCTCGCGCTTCAGCACGAACGATGTTCTGAGCAACGGCGACGTGATAGCCTATTCCTTCGTCTCCGTCGCACTCGGCTTCACTTTACTAGCAAGCCTTGTGCTTTGGCGTATCAAGGATCCTGAAAAGTCCAAGCAGTCTCTGATCTGTCACCTAGTTGCTCACGGCCTCCGATTCTTATCATTCTTGATCGTTCTTGGTGTCTGGATCTATGGCCTCCTTACTTTCACAGATTTATGGCAATGGATGAAAAAGTCTAAGTGGTTCGGTGAAGACGACGCAGAAAAATCATTCAGTTCATTTGGACAGGTGATGCCAGTGGTTATGTTGCTCTTGACACTCTTCGCCATGCGGGAAGAACATGCCAGTAAGACTTTCTCTTCAGTTCGCGCATAAGTTTTCTGATGAGCGGATGCCGCTTTGGCCTCTCCTCTCCAATAAGCCTTAAAGCCTCATTATTCGCTAACTATTGTTACTTTCCAGGGACATTGAAAGAAAAGAACGCCAAACACAAGAGAAACAACAGCAACGACTCTGGTGTCCCCTTGACGGACAACAAGTGATCAGGAAGTGCGACCGCACGCACAGGTACGCATCTGCTAAATACGCATTGAATAAGACGAATTTCTAATTTCAAACAGCCAGACCTCGGTCACACGACTCCATGCACTCACCCAAGAGTCGTTCCTTCGTCCACGTACAATTCCGACACAAGACACACCTTCGCCTGAAGCGTCATCACATAGTAAAACAAAGGACACAATCGTTTCGACCGAGCATCATAGAGCACAACTCCCTATTCAAGACACACATCATTTACAACATCTCATATGTCCACATCAACGCACAGCCCCATCTTCCGTCCTAGACGGTCCAAGTGTATCACTACCTGTTATCTTAATACCTCCAATGCACTCCATCAAAAAAAAAACCCCATCCATTGAAACAAAGCAATCGCACTCATCTCGTCGTTCAGCATCCGTTCAAGAACCACCAACTCATCCCGACCCGCGAACAACACCCCGACGTACCCCCGCTTCAACAACCCACTGGAACCTTGCCGAGAATGCGTCGGACATCGTGCGAGCAAACATACACCTACACTCCAAGCCCCTCATCCCCGCAAACGATGAAGCGTTGTCCTTGGAGGAGTCAGAACCTTCGAATTTGGCGCAATATCAAGTGGAGAAATACATTTTAGGGTTAAGAAAAGGTAGCACCAGGTATCCTGACTGTACTATCAATTCTCTCTTGACCTGAATAGATATGACCGTGCAGGTATACAGTGCTTTGAGTACAGACATTTTGCTTCCGCGTTACGTCGCGTATATAGACAGCATCGCGGTTTACGAACTTGGCGGCTTTTTATGGCACCAATGTCGTCGCGTTATCGATGGCTCGTGGGTTCTAGGAATTGTGCGTGGCGCGGCTAAGCAACGACGGATGTTTGAGGGAGATGTTAAATTCACGATTATGTTTTGGATGGGAGGATCGGAAAGTAATAACGATGATAACAATAACAACAATAACGCTCCTTCAACGCCATCGCTACATTCAAACCAACCAAAAGCAAAAACAAGACCCCCGTCTCCACTACACACCCTGCACCTTCCGATAACTCGGCGGCTTCAACGTGCGCCCCAAAATCTTAACCGCATACGGCGGCACCAAACTTATCCCCGCTACGACCGCCAAGCGCCACCAAAAGCCCACACTGCCCACAAACGCAAGGTCGAAGTACCGGCCCAGGAAAGGCACGCTGCCGAAATATATCCCGCCGGTGCCGACGATCGATGCGATCATGAGCCAGTGCCACGTCGTGACCTCCATGGCCACCATGATGAGCTCATTTAGGACGAGGACGGTGAAGGATAGCGAGACCATGCGTAAAAAGATAGGATCGTCGGGGATAGCGGGATCAGATGAAGATGTTCCTTTCCCAACGAGGATTTGCGATAAGCCTTGGATCATTGAGCCTTGGTATATAGACACCGCAACCCAAATGAAGAACGATTTATAAGACAGACTGCGACCGGTTTTGAGTTCGGCGTATAACTCCGGGTAAAGATTCGCAACAGACTCATCGACGTCGCGGTCCAGCACGAGACTAAAGACAGGCATCATGGTGTAAATAGTGCTGTACCCGACGAGCAACCAGTCTTTGTAGAGGGCGTTGGGTTCGAAGGAAGATGTGCTGGAGTACACGGTTTGGCAGATACTTATGATAAGCCCGCGGTGTATAACGAATTGGCTTAGTTTGGCGCTGCGTTTGTACGAATTGCGACCGTGCCAGACGAGCAACTTGGTTAGGTAGCAGAACTGCTCGATGCTAAAGTCCGCAGCGAGGCTTGCTTGGCGACCTTCTTTGCCGACGATGCCGACGCCCACGTCCGCGGCTTGGATCATGGAGACGTCGTTTCCGCCGTCGCCGATGCAGCATACGCGTTTCTTGGTGAATGTGCGGATGAGGGTAGCGACTTCTGCTTTTTGGGTTGGCGAGCACCGGCAGGCGACGACGGTGGGGAGTTGCACTGCGATGGAGATGAATTCTGTGCGGTAGTGTGTGAGCATTAGGGCGAGGGAGTCGCCGTCGATGAGGAGGCATGCGTCTGTTTTGCCGCGTAGGAAGTCGAGGGACGAGTGTGCAAGGTCTTTGCGGGTGAGTTTGGCGATGGTGTGCACGTATTGGCCGCGCGCGACAAGCTTGGAGGATACGGCGACGCAGCGGGCGGTTTCGACTTTGTCGCCTGTGAGCATCCAGATCTTAATGCCGGCGTTGCGGAGGAGTTCGAGGGAGGGCTTGACGTCTTTTTGGAGTTTGTCTTCGACGCCGGTGACGCCGAGGAGTTCGAGGTCAGATTCGAGGAAGTCTTTTACGACTCGTGCAACGGCGGCGTCGCGGTTGTTGAGGGCTAGCGAAGCTTGGGTGTGCTTGGTGGAAAAGTCCTGGTATGTTTGTACGGAAAGTTTCTTGCGACCAACAACTAGAGTTCGTAGCCCTTCTCGCGCCATGTTGGCGGTTTCTTCATCGAGCCAATCGTTGGCGGCGACGATGGAGGTCATGACCGTGTCGGCGCCTTTCTGGTAGAACCAGATCTCGCCGTCTTCATCTGAATGCGATGTTGCTGAGCCTTGGTAGAACTTGACGACTATTCCCATGCGCTTCCCTTCTGATGTGAATGGAAATACATTGAGGATGCGCACCTTGACCACAGTGTTGCCGCTGTCGCAGGATTGCAAAGTCATAGATTCGCGATCGCGGGATAGGAGTTTGAGGCCCACGGCTTCTGTCCAGCGCACAATGGCAATCTCATCAGGCGAGGATGCTTGGTAAGTCGTGACTGTCTCACCATTCTCTTCCTCAGTTGTAGGAGTGACGTTGTGACATATCGCCAAGGCCAACACCACATCGCGAACACGAGATCCGATTTCTCTTCGTGTTCGTGTGGCTGACGTGAGAGGTGTGGTGTAGGCGGATGAGGGCGTGACCAGTGTTGGAGCTTCGCCTGCTGCCGGTGTGAAGCATTGGCGAACATACGAAGAGACTTCATCCATAGCTTCGTTGGCGTAGGATACCGTGCCGACGTGGATCTTCTTCATGACCATTTCTACTTCGAGTCAGTGCTAGAGACTTCAAGAAATGTGACGGATGAGCTACCATTCTGCGTCAGAGTACCTGTCTTGTCACTCAACAGATACTCCACCCGACCCAAATCTTCAGGAATCGTGCTGGTACGCACGACCGTGCCTTTGATGCTTTCATCGTGCTCAATGAACCAGGCATAGACTGATTTACCCATATCGAGGTTGACACGCAGTCCAACCGGGACGATCGTCGAGAACAGAATCAAGAATCGCATCATGGAAACATACCATTGGCGACCATCAATAACCTGGAACCGAGCAAGCGCGACCAAGACGAACGACAACGACAAAGTGAAAACACACAGCCATTTGGTCAGACTGTTGATCTCCAGCTCCAGCAGACCTGTTTTTGATCGTGATGGTGATGTGGAAAGAGCTTGTCGCGTCTGCGGGCCAGTATAGACGACAACAGCAAGCAGACTACAGCTTGATGCAACAACAGTATTAGCCCAGATAGTGTTGTCGATGCTCAATGGGGCTGACTGATTGGGTTCAGCTGAGGATGCAGCCTCCTCATCAGGGTTGTCATAATGTCGCTGTCGCTTTGGTTCCAGCTCAACGGTACCATAGAACTCATTAACCTTCTTGTCGGGTTTGCCAGCCACAACGCGCAGCCTCGTATACTCCCCAACTTCCAGATGTTGGGTCAGAGGTGAAGTCAAGCGCAGCTTCCAATCGGTCTCGCCGTCTAGTTGGTCGGTTCGAATGAAGGCTTCTCCTGACGCGCCAGTAGCCACTGCACTCTCGACCTTTGCAGGACCTTCTGAGTCATCACCAATTAGTGTTGATGAAACATCGATGGCGTCAGGCTTGTTATCCGGCAGAGTCGTGTCGGCAGAGTAGCTTTTCAACAAAACCATATCTGCAGGTACCCGCTGGTCTTTGCCCAGTTTGACTACATCGCCCACTTTTAGGCTCTTGGATGGCTTCACAACTTCCCAATAGCTGCACGTCGCCAGTCCCTTGGACGAAATGCGCTGCTCTTCATCTTCAATGTCGGTTGTGCGGCCTGCTCCCCCCTTCTGCTTTCGTAACTTCTTCTTCCGCTGTGAAGCCTTTCCCGGCGCAACACCATTGCCCATGCTGTTTTCCTCGAACTTCAAGACAGTATAGCCTTCTGAATTTGCCTCTGCGTCTCTTCGGCGTCGAGCAATGTCGTCCATGGCTTCCTTCCCCAGTGTAATAGAAATGACGAAGCCAAGTGGCACAATGTATGTCGAGAGGTAGCCGAGTCGTAAGGCGGGTATAATCTGGGAAAGCGCTACAAGCAAAAAGTACATGTTGATGAAGAAAGAAAACTCGTTGTACAGCGTCCGCGGCAAAAAGCTCCATGGCGTGTACTTTGCATTGGACACGGCGTTTGCGGGAAACCTCGAGGTCTGTAGCTGGCCGACAGAAATGGTCCGCTGGGTGGTGGGATCGTGTTCCTCCTCAGCATCCGACCCTGCACCATCGTCGCCCAGTTGTATGCCTCCACTATTTGACCGTGAAGAGAGGAAGCTTGGCAGACGTATGTTGGAGCCTATTCGCGCCAATGCGCTCGTCTTCCGCTCCTGTCGTCGTCGCCCAGTGTTGGAGGGTAGCAAGGGTACGTTGTCGTCGCTAGGCTGACCGTAGCTGCCAGCCGAGTTCCTGTTGTGAGCCTCGTCATCGTCCAATAGCCCGCGCAAGTCCTCTTCATCTGGCTCTTGCTTCGGCCTGTTCGCGCGTAACCTCCCAACCCTCAGATTCCTCAGCGGTATCCTTGCGCCCAGCTCGTGGTATGGTCTCTTCTGTTCTTTCGACTGCCGGCGAGGCGGAGAAACGGCGGAGCGCGAGTGCGAGGCCAGAGGGTCGAGCTCCTCGAGGTCTAGTTCGAGATCCGAGTCCTCGTCCGGCGCATTCGGCTGGTGGTATTGATGAGGGGCCGCCATGGCTCACAGGGGAGCATATGGCTTAGGGGTACTGCGAGGGAATGATTCCTCTATATCCTCGACATGTACGGAGTGGTATGGAATGTGTATCGCTCCACGCGGCGGCTTCGGGGGTCCGCGGCGATGCGGGAGGTCAAGCTGTATAACGACTCGGCGATTAATAGGCAACGGTTGACGCGCGTACGAGCTGGCGCGGAGAGGGAACGTATTGTTTGTTCTGCAGTGTAGGCTGTTTTCTGTATGGAATGCGGATGAGGTTTACAATGAAGATGGGTGGAACGGCTGTGGCGCATCGGTGAGGCGGTGCAGGCCGAGGCCAGTTGTTGGAGTTCGCCCTGCTTCAATCACCGGTAGGGAACAGCTGGCCTCCCACTATGACTTTCACACTTCACTGCGCACCATGAAGCATTGAATTCCGCTTCCTTCTGCTATTTGCGCTTCTCTTACGTCCAGGTCCGACCCTTTTCTTTGCGCCATATGCAGCGTTAGACTTCCTGCTTCAGTCCACACAGGTAAGGAATGACGTTCATAGGCGCGACTCCTTTCCACGGAACCCACTCCACTCCCATGCTCACCACGCCTCCTTTCCGCGCTTCCCTCCCTTCTCCGGAAAAGAGGCGTGATTGCGCTTTCCTACGGCAGTGCTCCAACATTTCAACCCCCAACTGCATCGCCCTGCGCCAAATGGGTGATACATTATCATAATCCGCGCCCAAACACTCATCCCCCGTTGTTCAGGCGCACATCAAGACGCTATATACTGGACACCCCGCTTATACTTCGAGCAGTACTTTAGATACCCACCCTTTTCACTTTTTTGTAATATTCATCATGGACGGCAAACACACGACCAACCCCCCGCAGGCGCACGGCGCTCGTCCCACACCTCCGCACTCGTCCGCTTCATGGAATCCTGCGCTGCGCCACGAGAAAGACGAGCCGAGTCCCTCGACTACTACTCATGCGCCTCCCCCTCGGCCAGAAATTTCGTCGGAAGAGGAAGAGTCCGAGGACGAAGAAGAAGAGGAGGGAAGTGAGGAGGAGGAGGAGGAGGAGGAGGAAGAGGAAGAAGAAGAGGACGAGGTTCCCGCTGCAACTGCGCCACTTGCGCCTGCACCTGCACCTGTCGCCTCGTTTGACGCTGTGCATGATTCAGATGACGATTCCGAAGACAGCAACGGCCCCGCACAGCCGCCACAGATCGCACGGCAGCCCCAACCTACTCTTGAGGCACAATTGCAGGTGAACAGTATTGAAGAGGAACCTTTGGTAAATGCAACGCGATCGCTCAATATCACCAAACCAGCTGCCGTTTTACCATCCAAAACCAAGTCGAGCGATGAGGAGGAATCGGAAGAAGAAAGTGAAGAGGAGAGCTCGGAGGATGAAGAGGAGGCGGTTCCTGCCGAGCGTCCAGCAGAGAACTACGAGCACCAAGGAGAGGGAACAGCATTGGAGGAGGCGGTGAACGAGAGTGCTAGGGTGCCTCTGGTGGCTGAGGTGGCATCTGAAACAGACGACTGGGGAGACTCGGGCGATGCCTTCGATCTTGGTGGACAACCCCAGGATGCACTTTTGCAGACGCCACATGCCGAAGCTGGCGGGACGACCATTGGGGACGATGTCATCGGCAACACGAGCGTTGGTGGAAACGCCGGTAACGACATGGATTGGGGCACCGCCGAAGTAGAGGAGGACTTCTTCGGTCAATCCGCAGGCCAAATCTTGGAGTCCGCACAACCGACAGATCAATCACCTGGCGCACATATTGTGCAAGCCTCAGAAGCGAAAAACGACTGGGATCTGGAACTTGAACTGGACGAGGATTTTCTACCCGAGACAGAGGATGCTCCAATCCTAGAATTGAGCGACGACGAGGGCTTTTTGGACGACGAGCCTTCCGTGCCCGTTTCGCAACCAGTGCAGCCAGTCGCTACGAACCGGTATGCGCCACAAACGTCCCAAACATCGACACCAGCTGCGAGTCCATATGCTCCACAAGGTCAATTCGCAAGTGTACCGCAAAACCCTCTGCAGCGGTCTATAACATCGCCTACAGCAGCCTACAACGGCTACGGTCAGAACACGGCTTATCAACAACAGCAAGCAGCTCGTCCGGCAATGGCAAGCTCTGCGCAAAGTTTTGTTGACAAATCAAAAGGAGGTTATGCTTCGCCCTACGATCTACCAGACGACATCGTGACTACACGAAAGCGGGCAGCACCTCGGAACACAATTCCAGCTGCGCAACCCACGCCACCTCCACCTCGAACAAGTAGTATGTCCTCGAGCGCTGGGCCACCGCGTCCCTTACCTTCTTCCAACATGTCCGCTGCAAGTTTATCCCCGCCACCTTCTGGTCACTCCATGCAGGGCCAGATGACTGGATTTCCACCCAGCGTCCCTCCCAAGCCCGCGCCGCCGGCGAAGACGGCCTCTAGTGACTTCTTTGCTGAGCTACCGATCACATCTAACTCCAAACATAAGCCTCCAGGGCGCCACACTCCATCGCAGGCTACCCCCGCTCAAAGTCCGACCTTACAAGGCCCGCCACAACTTCCTCCCAAGGAGCGCACATCGTCGTGGTCCGCTCTGAGGAATGAAGTGCTCCCGGAATCTGTTGGTGTGCAGCCCCATTTCAGGCAGCCAGAACAACTGCCCATGTTCCCTAGCCAACCTTCGGTTCCTGCGCGACAAAACAGCCTTCCTATACCCCAGACTGCACCAGCACCCTCCGCCAGATATTCTCCTGCGCCACCTTCCAATGCTCGATATTCTCCAGCTCCTCCTGCCCAAGGTTCGAACTCAAGATATTCACCAGCTCCTCAAAGCGCTCAAGGACCGGCACATACCCGGTACGTATCAGAGCCGCCGACCGGGCCAGCCAGGCATCCTTCGCAAACATACGCTCCACGTACCTCGAGTCCTTTAGCTTTTCATAGCACCCCTCAACCGCGACACGAGCCGATTGTTTCACAAGAACCCGTCGTACAGCACCAGCCAGGCCATTATGTCTCTCAGTCTGCAGATGGCATGCCACGTGCGCCCTTTCGAAGTCCGCTGGAAGGGGTTAGTGAAGACATGGAGCAAGACTCAACAGCAGGTATCAGGCCTCCTATGACTGCCGAATCGGATACACCACCGTCCAGGAGCACTCCGTCGTCAGTTGTTGGATCGCCGCGGAAACGGGGAAATTATGCGCCACAACAATTTCAGCCATCGAATTCTGGTGCGCCACCACGGTCTCTCTCGCAGTCGCCTGCAGCGAGCATGAGGCAGTCTGGGCCTATGTATGGAATGGTGCCAACAGGTACCACCTTTAGTTCACATCAGACTGACTCGACTTCCACTAATGTCATACCGCACCGACGACAAGCTTCGCTCAACTACGATTGTATCGTCCCCGAGGACGAACGTGCGCACGACGAGCTGCAGCGATGGAAAGGTTACCCGGTATTTACCTGGGGTCTTGGCGGGACCGTGGTGACGAGTTTCCCCAAGCAGATTCCACGGTACGGCGGCGGTATGACGGCGCCTTTGATGAAGTGTAGTCCTGGAGAGATCAAACTCCAAAGTATCAAGGATGTTTTTCCTCTCGCCGAGGACATTGCCAAATTTCCAGGTCCACTCAAGGCGAAAAGCAAGAAGAAGGATGTCGCAGCATGGTTGGCGAAGAAAATCGAAGGCTTTGAGAGCCGAATGAAAGAGCCTGGTGTGGAACACACCATGAAACCAGACGATTTCAAACGCCTTGAAGAGAAGACCTTGCTTGTGAAACTTCTCCAATTCTTGGTGGAGAACGATGGTCGTCTTGAGGGCGACGCAGCAAATGATGCATTCAAGAAAATGTTCTCGCCTGAGACCGAGGATGCATCAGAAGCAGATGCGTCATTTACCACCGCGGCAGACATCGTAGGCCGCTCACGGTCCAACACCTCGAATGTGCCAGCCGAGCCCATCGATGCTCGCGCTATCGAGGATCTTCAAAAGATGCTTGCCAAAGGTGAACGAGAAAAAGCTGTGTGGCATGCAGTTGATCAAAGACTATGGGGTCACGCAATGCTTCTATCCTCTACACTCACTAAAGACGTCTGGAAGCAAGTGGTGCAAGAGTTTGTTCGCAAAGAGGTCAAAAAGATTGGACGCAGCAACCAAGCTCTTGCTGTTCTGTATGAGGTCTTTTCAGGCAATCACGAAGACTGCATCGATGAGCTCGTTCCAGCATCGGCTCGCGCTGGTTTTCAGATGGTGAGTGCTGATGGTGCAGGAGCGGCTCAGAATGCTCAACAGGGGCTCGACAAGTGGCGGGAAACCATTGCTCTCATCCTAAATAACCGGAGCGAAGGCGATGCCTCTGCGCTGCTATCTTTGGGAAGACTTTTGTCGCAGTATGGTCGTGTTGAAGCTGCGCATATCTGCTTTATCATTGCTCGCTCTGTAGCATACGTCAGCGGTGTGGACGACGTTCATGCCGACCTTGTGTTGGTTGGCATTGACCACAAGCAGAACGCTACTGAATTGGGTATCGACATGGAACCGATCCTACTGACTGAGGTATACGAGTTCGCTTTGTCGCTATCAGCACAAGCTGGCTCTCACATCATGCCTCATCTGCAGAACTACAAACTTGCACATGCGTACCAACTCGCCGAGTACGGGTACCGCACAGAAGCCCAAGCCTACTGCGATGCTATTGCTGCAGCTATGAAAGCTACGACACGGTTATCACCGTACTACAATGCGAGCTTCATAGCTACGTTGGATGACCTGGGCAAACGTCTGTCACAGTCGCCAAAGGACAACTCGTCATCCTGGATTTCAAAACCTAGTATGGACAGAGTCAGCACTTCGCTCTTATCGAAGTTCAACAGCTTTATTGCAGGTGAAGATGACGACGCCGCATCGAACAACGCAGGCGGTGCCGAAGCGGGACCTTTTGCTAAGATTGCTGGCAACAGTCCGTCTCTCACACCTTCCCAGTCAAATACGGACCTTTACGGCGCCTACTCTGGATATGGCGCGCCCACTCAGCCAGCTGCTTCTGCAAACTCGAGATATGCTCCATCCAATGTATACTCACCAAGAACGTCGTCAGAGCAGCAGAGAACACGTTATGAGCCACAGGGTCGACCATCAATGGAGTCGAACGACAGCTACATGCCTATGACACCAATGACACCAATGACGCCAGCAGGACCGTATAGTCCACAGCCCCAGCTCAGCCCACCCAGCCAACGCACACAGGCTAAGACTCAGTCGTACTCCCCACTTCGAGCTGAGCACAATGTATCGCAACCTTCGTATGGCAGCCCTTACATGCCCACTAAGCCCATTCAGGAAGCAGCTTCAGCCCCGCCCTTCGGCGGCTATCAACCCCCTCAAGCAGAGAACGGGCAATCATTTGGCGGCTACGAGCCACCAACAAGCTCTTTTGATGAGCCGTCGTACCAGCCTTACAACCCAGACGAGGAAGACAAGCAAGGGGATGAGAAGCCAAAGAAGAAGTCGTACATGGATGATGACGAGGAAGAAGACCTTGTGGCTCGTGCAAACGCGCTGAAGATCTCATCAGGCTCAGGGTCCAAATCCGATGCCGACCGCAAAGCAGACGAAGCCTTCCGGAAGGCGGCTGAAGCAGACGCTAAGCGCGACAAAGACTCCGCTGCCGGTAAAAAGGGCGGCTGGCTCAGCGGCTGGTTCAAGAAAGATCCCAACGCCGCACCCGGCCCCATCAAAGCCAAACTCGGCGAGGAAAGTAGCTTCTACTACGACCCCGATCTGGGCAAGTGGGTCAACAAGAAGGGAGGCGCGAGCAGCGAGCCCGACAGAGCGACTGCGACACCCCCACCTCCAAGAGGTCCCCCTATGGCCGGTAGAAGCGCTAGTGGCGGTGCTATGGGACCCCCAATGGGCGGACCTCCAGGCCCAAGTGGCCTGATGAAGCCACCCACCAGCGCACCACAGCGCAGCTCATCGATGCCACCACCCATGGCTCTCCCTGGCTCACGCGCTTCAACACCAGGCCTCCCTTCTGATACTGAAGGCGGCCCTGGTCCGAAACTCCCTGTTCTAGGTCGCCCGTCATTTGGCGCGGCGTCTGGACCGCCCTCCCGACCGGGTACGGGTATGAGTAATGCGAGCAGTATTGATGATTTGTTGGGCGCGCCGCAGGCGAGGAAGGGGGCTGGCGCGAAGAAGAAGAAGGCTGGGAGGTATGTGGATGTTTTTCCTCAGGGGCAGACTCCGTCGTGAGGTGGTGCGTTGAGGAGGGCGTCTTGAGGGGATGGTTGCATGTATTGGAGTTTAGAGTTGGTGGGGCTTGCGATTCGTATAGATGGAAAGGAGGTGCGGCATGCCATGGTGTGGATTGTGTGTATTAAAAGATGTTATAATATCATGTTCTAGAGGCTTGCACTGACGGGATTCTTGATACTATTGTATTCATTTTTATGTGCGCCTTGCTAATGTGTGCTTTTAAGAGGCGCAATCCGCATGTGCGATCTTGGGCGAAGTTCTGACTGTTGTATATCTTGATTAAGCAGTGTATAATAGCATGGCTGCAGCGGCCATCTGAAGTTTGCGATGATGTGCAATGCGCTAGCGTTGACGTCGACTACAACTTAGCCTACTCCCAACCTACTCTCAGAGTACTCTCAGTTTATTCTCAGCTTACTTCCAACTTAAACTTTTCATTTAAGAAAAAACTTATGTTTTTGGGTTCTTCTCACGTGATGCAACCATATTTCTAAGATTATCCCAAATCTCAACTTCAACAACAGGATGCATCATCAAAACGTGTTCGAAACGTGTTTGGAACGTGTTTTGAAGACTCTTACACCTTTTCTAGTCTTCACTTAAGATGATTCTTCCAACATTAGTATCAATTGACTATTGGCCACAAGTAATCGACAGCAGCATCTTGTATACTGACATGGACCCAATACTCCGAGGATCTTGAAGGATGTCGCAACGTATGCACCTAAAATTGATGAGAAACGAGTAGAGATGCCTCGGCTCGAACTGGAGCGGCTAGAATACCCCGCGCAGGTTTTCACCACTCCTTTCTCCTACACTGCACTTCCCTACCTAGGTAGCACAGCCAGATCTCCACCACAGGAAGAACGAACTGCCAGCATCACCACCTATGGAGCTTTTGGACTGTATCCTACAAGGCCAACGTGAAGGCACGTGCTGAAGCCTTCAACGCGCTTCGATGCTGAACCGCTTCATCACAGATGCAGCTGCTATGGCAGGATATCGCGCCGATCGCAGTGAGGGTCACTTAAATGATCCCAACGGCAGCCAACCAGTAGATTTCAATCCCTCCAACGGACTCATCACCGAATGCAACATCTGCGATTAGACAACGAACACTAGCCACTGTCAAGGATGTAAAGTCACATCCTATTGCGGCCGCGAGCATCAGTCCATCAACTAGCTAGTACACAAGAAATTCTGCTCCAAGATCAAGAAAGCACGCACACATCTCGAAGCGCTAGAAATCGCCCTACGCGCCCACCCAGGAGACGAAGATACGCCTCCCAATGCCTTCGAGACAAGTAGCAGAGGCTATGGTAGCATCTGGATGTACCTGGGTCTACGACCCTACATGCGCGCCCGACGCTCTCTCATCGACGCCCTCTTCCTCGTGCATACCCCCTCCGCCGTCTTAGCAGCCTACACCCACAGCGTCGAAATGCTGACTCTGAACAACGCCGACAACCAAGGCATGGGAAACATGATTCCCGCAATCTTACTCCGCCGGGGCAAAGACCAGCAGTGCTACAACACCCTTCGCTGGGTCCACCTCGGCCGCGACCCGGCCCTCGAGCTCACAAACGAAAACGGCCTCGAACACGAACCCATGCCGGACTTTATACTCGGCCATGTCCCGATCGCTCACCTCGTGGCACTCATGCTCCTCAAAGTCCGCCTCCTCATCGATATGCGCGGCTTACACGCGCGCTTCGAAGCTACGTCGTCCTTTGAGCCACAACATTACACCAACACTATCACGCCGCGTATTCGCCACTTGTTCAAGCATAGGGGCGGAGAGATGAGCCAATTGCTGTGGGAGCAAATAGTGGCTTTTTACGTGTTTGTGCATGGTAGGAATAAGTACTTATGGTTTGCGCTGTTGTGTCCTGAGTACGATGACTTGCGTGTTAGGCCGAATAAGGGCGTGGGGGTGGGTAAGCGGGAGATGCGGATTGTGCTGCAACAGACGTATAATGCGTGGGCTGAGACGCCGGGGGCGTTTGACGTTTTGCGAGAGTTGGAGGGGGATGGCGATGTTAGGGAGCAGATCGAGAGATATTCTGTTTGAATGTGTGTGCAGGGGAAGCGTTGAAGCTATATATTTTGATTCAACTTTGTGGCTTGGGAGAATGTCAGTACCACCTCGATGACAGTTTAGAACGACATTACGCCCGCGAAGATAAACAAGGCGTACTATTACGAATACATAACTGCTTTCACACACACATGTCGTCTTCAGTAGCCACGGCAAAGACTCCTCTTACACTATCTATATATAAAAACCAAGCACATGCAATCTTACACAGACGCCGCGCTTTCGTTCAACTTTCGAGTACAACTCCTATATACTGCCGGTCACCATCAAGTCCTTTTAGTGCCACTTTTACCTCCAAAACTCAAAGTCACACAGAAATGATATCGTCGAATGTATTCTTTAGCACACAAGCGACGCGGCAAGATGTGGCCGTGTTAATAGGAGAGAAAAGTGGGCTTTATATGCAGCTAGTAAAAAAGTCAATGTTGCCATTTTTTCCAGAACCACTCCTATCCCCACGAGTAAAAGCACATTCCCGCATGCCATGATTGCTCGACGTCTCCACAGCTCACAAAGCACATGTTGAACTTGTCTGCTTTCTTTTCGAGTGACGCACAACATCGTCAGCACTTTTCTGCATTTTCGAGCGACGATCATAGGGGCGCTCTGTATTGATTTTTGGATAGATGGAGATGTGTAGTGGGTGGGTGTTGAGAAGAAGGTATGGAGGGAAGGGAGGGATGGGTGTTTATGTACTCCCGAGAATTAAATGTAAAGGATTGCTGGAACGGTTGATCGGACAGCGAAAGAGTAGTCGCGGTGGCGTTCATGTGTCGCCGTGATTACTCTCATTTGTCGGAAGACTATCTAGTGTAAGCTCTTAAGCATACAAAAGCCGCATCTTCAATTCAATGTTCGCACGATCAAAAAATGCGTGCAGTAAGGTGCACTAACTCTACTTACATAGACTACCTACCCAGATATCAACAACCCACATCTCGGCCCTCACCCTTACCAACCCAATCCACACCTCGGCACCGGCTCCAGCGTTGCCGCACACGATACGCGAAACTGTTTGAAGATCGGGTGGGTTCGTTTGGTGAAACGCTAGGCGCGACGGGGTGTGCGACACCTGTGCGGACGAACAGCAACACCAGAGTGCTAGCACACTAAGTTTGGAAACGTAGGTGATGTGCTGCGGGGGTAGTTAGGTGTTTTGCTTGTTTGGTCCGAATGCGGTGTGCGGTGCGGTGCGACGGATGTGGGTGGTGGGTGGAGTTGGTGGTAAGGTGGTGGTGTTTGGGTGGGATGCGATGTTGCGCATTATGAATTCCGAATACCACTGTGGTTTTTGCGAATGGATCAAATCTCTATATTTCTCGTTCTGCCGCATCCATTCCTGGACTCCGCATTGAAAATCGTGAAGCTCGATCGCCGTAGATCCGACTGCGCGTTTCGGGCACCACGCATTGAAAGTTTACCCCTTGGCACCGCAGCCTCTTCTCCAGGCGCAGAATGAAACTACGTTCCGGAACAGAAGCACCAGTAGGAACGTGGAGATTTGTCTCTAGGTGAAGCCAAAGCGAGTAGGGAAACGCCTCCTCGTAACCAAGCCTGTTTGGCCATGAGCGGGTAGCTAAGAAAGGGTATCTCTGAAGCATGTCGTGGTTTGCACCCATGGCCATTCTGATTTTTGCCGTTCTGGGAGTATGGATGAACCAAGAATGCAGTGGGTACGGTGGTGAAGTCACTGGATAACGACATGAATCGTCTCAAGCTGCTGGTAGAGGCTGTTGAGGTATAAGACGAAGAGATCGTGGCGCCCATCTGTTCATCATCAGCCAACAACTTCCATCTTCTCTTCTATCTTCTAATACACTTCTCCAGCCTGGTGCTGCTCGCTTTTCACCTTCTTTCCATCACATCCATCTTCTAATCTTCGAGTTGATCTCATCCCAACAACCTTCACAATGTATTTCTCTCAGCAAATCACACTTGTCGCGGCTTTCGCAGCCTGCGCTTCTGCTCACGGAGTGGTTACCAAGATCACTGGTGCCAATGGCGTCACTATGCCCGGTCTGACCGTCCAGGACGGCACTCCTCGTGACTGCTCTTCCAAGTGAGTTGACCACACTCGAGCTATTGGGAGTTAGCACTGATGCAACACAGCGGCTGCGGATCTCAGGCAGACAGCGCCATCATTCGCGACCGCGACATCGCCAGTGGCAAGGCCACTCCTCTTGGTCGCACGCAGGGCAATGGTCCCGTCGACGCTTCGGTCATGATTGCTGCCTTCATGGGCACCGGTGCCGCACCACCAGCAAATCAGGGAGCCTCTGGAAGCGTTGGGGTTGAAGACAACATCCAGCAGGCACAGGCCGGTCAGAAGCGACAGCTTCTCGGTGGCCTCCTTGGAGGTAAGGGCAAGGGCAAGGGCAAGGCTGGCGCTGGAGCTGCTGGTGGACTCGGAGCTCTTTTGGGAGGTGGAGGTGGAGACAAGAACACTGGCCCTCCTGAGGCCGGTGTCGCCGCCGCTGCAGGTGCTGGCGCAACCACTGGTCTGCCCACTGCTGCCGATGACGGCACCGTCACCATGACTCTCCGCCAGGTAAGCCAACTCAAGCTTTAGTCCAATAAGCACTGTCTAATATCATCTAGGTCAACCAGGACGGAGCTGGTCCTTTCACTGCCGACGTCGACGGCACATCCGGTGGAACTGACGAGGCTGCCATGCAGCCCGCTACCGTTACTCAGGACGTTCCCGGTTTCGGTATCCAGGGTCTTTCTCTTGCAACCACCACCGACTTCGAGATGAAGGTCCAGATGCCTGCTGGCATGACTTGCGACGCTACTGTTGCCGGAACCCCCAACGTTTGCGTGATGCGCGTCCGCAACGGTGCCGCTGCCGGTCCCTTCGGTGGTTCCGTCGCCTTCACTCAGAGCACTGCTGCCAGGAAGCGCGCCATCGCCTACAAGCTCAAGAAGCGCATGGAGCTCAACAGGATGTTTTAAGTGCTTGGTCGCTTTTGGAAGGATGAGAGGTAGAAAGGGTAGCTCTTAGTATATACATGACCTGACAGGAGCAGGTCATTCAGCATATTTGTTTATAGAAGTGTAGATAGGTGATGAAGTAATGGAAGTTTTGCGCTGTATCGAATATTGATGAGGGTTATCTGTGACGAGAATTTTACTTTCCCACATGTTCCACCGAGACACGAGTCATGAAAGATACGACTCTTAAGCTGTGACAGAGCAACTCTGCAAAGATACAAAATTTCAACATACCCTGTAGATAAACGCTCACATTGTTGAGGAGTGGTAGATGCTTTGCCGTGGGTGTGACCTTGACAGGCTGCGAACTCTTTTCAGGCACTGTTTCCTGATTTTTTAGTCATGCACGCGTGGCCATACGCTCGCCGACGCAACATGCGAAGCTTTTGTAGACGAAGCCTTTTGTCAGAAGCACGATAAGTGAAATAAAAGGTGGATGTTCCATGTGGCAAAGACTGGAAAGTGGGGCAAACGGGGGTTTGCCAAGCTTCTTCTAACCGACTCAGACCTAATTAATTAGCCTTTTCGTTTGACCTGCCATCTTCTTGCACCTTGTTGCCCTTGCACGCCTCATCCGACGGCGCAAATGCATCAGAAGATAAGCTTCTCGGCCCTGATCTTTCGCTTGTATTCTCCGCGACTAGACTATACCAAGGGTCCAGTCTGATCTCTTGGCCTATCTGAGACCAATCATCGTGGGTTTACATTACGCCATGTTCAGCCCTTATCGCATCATCGAAGGAAGGTTGGTCGATTGCTGCTGCAAACTGAGAACCGAATCGATCACCGCCAAGTAAAGATCAACCATACATATAAACATCGGGTCTGGCCTTTTATGATACTCTTTCAGATAGCGTTTGACACTTCGGACCTCCCATCATGGCGCTCTACGACAACAAGAATCCCGCGGACAATGCATCGCCCGCAGCAAGCTACCGCGATGAAGATTTTCAACGCATTGATCCCGAGTCTGGCGTCAAGCGAGGTCTCAAAACACGACATCTTTCTATGATGGCTTTGGCGGGCATCATTGGACCTGGTATCCTCGTTGGCACTGGAGGTGCGCTCGCAAATGGAGGACCCGCGTCGCTCATCATCGGATTCGGCATTATCGGGATGATTGCATTCAGCATAACGCAATCCCTGGGCGAAATGACAACCCTGTATCCTACCGGAGGCGCCTTTGTAACATTGTCGGACCGTTTTGTCGACAAAGCTTTTGGTGTTGCTGTCGGCTGGCAGTACTGGCTTGTATGGGCCTGTGTCCTCGCAAATGAGTACAATGTCATCTCATCGCTCATGGTCTTCTGGAGCGACAAAGTACCATCCTACGGATATTTTCTGATCTTCTGGTTCGCCTTCTTGGGATTCCAAATGATCGGCGTTGAAAGTTTTGGCGAGGCTGAATTTTGGCTGGCGTTAATCAAGCTACTGGGTCTTTGCACATATTTCCTCTTCAGCATCATATACGTGTCTGGAGGGTTGAAAGGACAGACTGAGGCAATTGGTTTTCAATACTGGCGTGATCCGGGAGCTTTTGCGAATGGATTTCGAGGCGTCGCCCAGGTCTTCGTCTTTGCCAGCACCTTCTATGCCGGAGTAGAAGCTGTGGCGGTGGCAGCCACGGAGACAAGGAACCCCAGCGTTGCTGTACCCCTTGCAATTCGACAGGTCATTTGTAAGTCTTGATTCACCACGTGTGTTCGAGAACTTCACTAACGCTGCATTTCACATAGGGCGTATTCTGTTTGTGTATATGGGAGTCGCATTCTTTTTCGGCCTCACTTGTCCTTCTGATGCAGACGGTCTGATTAATGGCGAGAGTCGAGCCCTCAAGAGCCCAATGACAATTGCCATCCAAAACGCCGGCTGGGAAGGTGGTGTCCACCTCATCAACGCCTTCATCTTCATCACGGTCATTAGCGCTGCAAACAGCTCCATTTATATTGGCAGTCGCACGATCCTTTTTATGAGCCAGGAAGGTATGGCACCTAAGTTTCTGGGCAAAACGAACGCTCGCGGTGTTCCGTATCCTGCTATCATCTTCACCAACTTGTTTGGCTTCCTGTCTTTGATGAATCTCAGCACAGGAGGTGGCAAAGCGTACGGCTATATCATTAATCTGAGTGGTGTCTCAACCTTCCTGGTCTGGGCATCCATTTCATTCACGCACATCCGCTTTCGACAGGCCTGGGCAACGCAAGGACGAACCCCGGATCAACTGCCCTTCAAGTCATTCGCCTACCCGTACAACTCCTACTTCGGACTCATATCCAACCTCTTTCTTGCTCTCGTACAGGGCTGGACTACTTTGAGCCCATTCGACGCTGGCACTTTCGTCGATGCTTATATTTTACTTCCGTTGTTCGGAATTATTTACGCTGGATACAAGTTCTGGTTCAAGACGAGGTTCTGGCGTAGCCACGAGATTGACCTCGATGCAGGTATGAGGAAGGACTTGGATGCAAGGGAAGAGGCGATGATCGATGCGGCTCATGGAGGTACTGGAAAGCAAGGTTTCGTGAAGAGGATGTGGGCGAACTTCTGAGCAGTGGATACAGTTCCAGTAAAGCAAGTCGCTCTTCGAGAAATGAATCCCTGAGCTTCACACGAAGCGAATTGGGGGCATTGATAGTATCGCAATTATCTTGAAGCGCTTGCTAGGTCAACAAAGCTCGACTTCCAACGCCAAACTCCTTGATGATTATCTATTCCTGCGTATACTTTCGTCGCTTCTATACCTCTGCCTTCTAAAACAGTCCCTTAATTTTTGAGCGCCTTGAGTCTGACAAATCGGAACGGGTTCCCTCAGTAAACGGCCTATTGCTGATTGGTCAGCGGGAATTGCGCTGCACGCCTTGACCCCAGGCACAGCCGTCCGCAGCACGTCGCGTCCACAGCACCGCCATCATGCCGGCTTTGAGCATTCGCGCAACCTTAAATCTCCACCTCATTTGTCTGCTCGTATAGTCTCTCAAAAACCATTTGGACACCAAGCTCGCGCATTACAGCGGCACCGATTTTATCATGTCGATGCCAAGTGGTAAGTCGCGCCAAAGGGCATGGAAGCCGAAGAATCGTACGGGTTGTAAGACCTGCAAGTAAGTGAACTCGCATAAGTCTCATTCCCACGGCTCTGCTATTTGGGTGAGAGGAACCAAAAGCGACCCGCCCAAATAATTCCAGTTGTTAGTCCTAACTGACACTTCTAGGATCCGCAAGGTGAAATGTGACGTAAGTGGTACATGTACGAGATACATGTGAGACATATGCTGACTTCGTATGTGCACGTCTGCAGGAAGAGAAACCTCACTGTAAACGATGCACGTCGACTGGGCGGACGTGCGATGGGTACGATGCGAGCTTTCGACCTACTTCCAACTCGCCCTCGACTAGTCCACCCGCCCAGGCTCATCTACAGCCTAGCCGTGAGCTCACTCGATCTCGTTCGCCTGTGCCGCTGGCTCCAGCGTTGAATCTCAAGACCGCACAAGAGCGAGATAGCTTCGACTTCTTCATTACGCACGCGATTTCTTCCCTTCGAGGCTTCCTCGACTCTCCATTCTGGCAACGGGAGATTCTTCAAGCTGCCCATCACCATGAATCTATTCGGCATTGCCTGATTGCACTTGGCGCAATGCATCGGCGATTCTACGACGGCGGTAATTCCCACATCGAAGAAGCAGATCTGACAGACCAACACTTGCAGTTCGCGTTGCGGCAGTCGAACCAAGCGATTCAAGGATTGGTAAGAGCGACCAGCCGTGGAAGCAACGCTTCCGGGGAGAACAAAGTGACTCTGATGGCTTGCTCGGTTCTCTTCAGCAGTATGGCTTGTCTTCAAGGCCACCAGAAAGAAGGGCTTCAGCACCTCAGAAGCGGCCTAAGAATGCTACACGAGGTGGATCAAGAGGAGAACGACGGGATCGATGGTCACGCCATAGATGTTGAGTCATTGCGATCTATCTTTGTTGGTCTGGACATGCAAGCTCGGTCAATCATGACCACTGCGGATTCAGGCAGTTGGGAGCCTACGCCTCGCACAAAAGAGCCTTTCATATCACCGAATACGGACTTGAACGCCAATTCTTTACTCGCGTTGCAACAGTACCTCCAAGCCTTGCTCAATCGCACTCTGGCTTTCCTCCAGGCTTCTTTAGGCCGATCACTAGAAGAGGGAGAGGATGTGTACCACGGTTATTGTCGACTACTGGCGCGCTTTGATCACGGCACCAAGCTCCTCGAAGAACTTTCCGCGAAAGCTGCTTATAGCACGAACGACTTCACTCAGTCTTTAACCTCACTACAGTTGTTACACAGCCAATTGGAATACTTCATGCGATCTCCGAGACCAGACCTTGAAGCCAAGTTTGATTTCATGACTAATCCGTTCGAAGAGCCATTCGACTCCTCCGCTCATTTTACCAAAATGCTGGACCTCGCGACGAAGCTGCTATTGCATGGCTCTTCACTCTCACCAGTCTTCACAACAACATCAGGACCACTGCAAGCGTTGTACCTGATTGCGGCCCGCGCACCATCTCAATGTCATGATTTACGCAAACGCGCCGCCAAGCTCATGCTTAGTTACCCACGAAGAGAAGGCTTTTGGGATGGTTTGGTGGCAGGGCAGATCGCGCAGGAAATGTTGAGATTGGAGCAAGAAAGCGCCCAGAAAGAGCTGGGTCTATCCATTGCGCCGAGTCAAGATCTCATCGTCCCCAAGGAGTTGAGAATTATTGTGGTCGCACTATCTTACGATGAGAATAATGATAGAAAAGCTAGGGTTGAGTATAGGAATGCGCGAGAGATGGCTGATGGAGTGCCGGGCAGGGTGCAATACGTAACATGGTGAAGAGCTGCAGGCCGCACAAAAATCCGCGAATACATTCAGGCGATACTTTCAGCACTCGACAGTTCCTCACGAGGCTTCCCTCAAGGATGCTGTCTCGTCCACGTCTGCGACTACCTGCGGGGCATACCATCGGCAATCACATTGATGAGCGCTACTACTACTCTCATTGCGCCCAGGTAGTTGCTCCCACAACAATGGCGGATGTACCTACCTCTGCGTGGTCTTTCAGGCTATACTATCAGCAGTAGCTATGATATTATGCACGGCTGCTCTCCACCTAGCATAATGCCGAGAAGGAAACGACTTTGTGGATTTAACAACTGCACCTACCTTTGCGAGACCCTTCAGGCTATACTATCAGCAGTCATGATCTGGCCATACTAGTATCATCGCACCGGCAGCATGCCTGAGAAACCCAAGCTTACCGCACTCCATTTCCGCCAAATCCGCGAGCGCAGCGATGCCGATGGCGAGAATTACGTTCTCGGCCCCGAATATATGAAGCCGTATAATGACTGGATGGATCTTCAGGTGCGCCAAGAAACCCTTATTTGGAATGAGGCTGGATTCGTGGAGCTGATCGCCATTACCAACTACCACGACCCTCAACAAGTTGACGCGCTGATCTGGTGGCAATCCCGTGCAAATGGCAAACATGTGGTGCTTGGAGAGCAGAGCGACTGGGGCTATCACATGAAGATTAGGGGCTATCGCCTCAAGATTGGTCGTGCGATACTTCGAGCCACTGTCCCCTCTGAGGCCGACTTTTTATCACTCCTGCCGCCTGAACTGCTCGGGTTCGTCCGAAACGCCCGCATGGGCACACCGATCGACAGTCGCCTACGCAAGAACACCGGCATCAACTTGAGACCCGAACTCGCGAAAGTGGTGGCTGAAGATCCTCGCAAAGATTCCGTCGTCAATCCTGCTTCCACCACCTACAAACTCACTGTTGGCAACGACGACACAGGCTTCGTTTTCTTCCAAATCGGCGCCCTCGAGTACGCCACGCCCAATGAATGGCTTCGTCGCTACGATGGGGTCTCGGAGGAAGATCTCAATTGGACCCCTTCCCCACATGTCGTCGTTATCAAGGTCGAAAGCAATGGCCAGGGCACCGGAGTCTACTGGTTGCCAACCGAGATCGCCCGAGACGGCCCCCCCAACCCCGACCTTCATGAGGGCGTCAAGGTCGCGGATACATTCAGGGGTGTGGGAAGCCCGTTTTGGTTTAAAGGCGCCGAAGAGGACATTGAGGTCATCAGACCGCCGTTTGAGTACGTTGCGGCCGTCATAGAGCGCCATGGGACAGGCCAGCGAGCAGCGCGGGAGTACATCCACTCCCTATCGGAGCCCTTTTTGCAGCCCACGGGTGCTACCGATGGAGTCAGAGAGGAGCTAGGCGACGAAGATATCGAGAAGATCGGCAGTTTAGACAATGAGGAGGCTAATGATGCAGATGATGAGAGGGTTACAGATGATAACATGGGAAGTCCTGATGACGATTCCTTTGGGTTCACTGAACAAAATGCTATGGGAGATATCGATGACAAGGATAAGGGGATTAGTGATGAGGATGCTAAGGGAGAGATTGATGACGATGCTATGGAAATTACTGATGAGGATGCTGAGGGAGATACCGATGACGAGGCCATGGGAATAGCCGACGAAGATGCTACGGGAGATGTCAACGACGAGGCTAAGGGGATCACTGATGCGGATGCTGAGGGAGAGACCGACGACGAGGCCCACAGACTTGGTGATATAGACGCCGAAGAGGAAATCGCCGACGAAGACCTTGACAGGGAGGTGCAAAGGCGGATAGATGCTGTTCTCACGGGTGAAGGACCAGCTTAAGAATCAGACCGCATGCCATGAAGCTGAGGTATGATACAGGACAAGGGTATAGGATATTCATCATTGGGCTCAAGCATCACAGCAAACAATTAGCACAAACATCACAGACTTGACTTAGTACCCTCCCTGAATATAGCCGACTCGAAAGCCTCACATGCTCATCATCCATCCACAACATAGCACCCGCACAGCACTAACACGACAAAGCAGGAAAACATCACGATACGACCCGCACGCTTCGAGAATGGACATTTCGGCCTTGGCTGCAACACCTGGCGGCACTTTCCAAACATGTATGTTTTCCGCGACCCATTGGTAATTACGTGCCCATCGAGTAGCCACCGGTGAGACCCAGACTGACTGAATAGTAGCTTATATACGTCCTAGTCACAAACAAGCGGGCATGAGCCATTTCTACCCGCAATTCTCACAAGGCCAATATTTGTGGTGTACGGCAGCAGCAGACGAAAGACGAACATCCAGTGGTCGAGGTCGTCTTTGGAGAATTAACATGAGATCATGTGAGGCATCTCCAGCAACAGAGCGGCGCATGTAGAATTTGTTTTTGTTTCTTATTCACATAGACTGCGTCTTCCGACTAAAAAGCAACCATCGAGAGTCTCGACTTCCGTTTCTCGCGTGCGATTTCCTATGCTGCTGTCCGGGCCAGACAGCACGAGAGACATAACTGTTTCTTCTCAAAGCTTTCACAAAACTCACGCACATGATTCACGATCGATGATCTTTTATGCCAACAGTCAATGGAGCTTTCAAGGGCAGACCTTCACACACATCCATGGTCCTCCACGAAAGTTTTTTGTTACTTGTTGTTTGTGAAGATGAAATATAAGTACTCAGGGAGTGGAAGAACGAGGTTTTATAGCTCTTTCATTGTGGCGGAGCAGACATATTTTTATAGTGTGGCGGTTTTCACATAACGAAGCGCTGCAAAGGTTTGAGTCGAATCTCACAAGGATTAGGAGACAGGCATGAAGACTTCCGTAAGTATCTTTCGGCATTCCCGACTCGTTTTCGGAAATGGAGTATAAGAACTCAGCGAGTGGAAGGAAGAGGCTTTATAGCTCTTCAATCGGAACGAATTAGACATATTCTTACAGTGTGGCGGTTTTCACATAACGGAGCACTGCAAAGGTTTGAGTCGAATCGCACGAGGATTGGCAGGCAGGCATGACGAATCCACGTCTCATTTTCGGCACTCCCGACTCGTTGATGAAAATGAAGTATAAGCGCTGGCGAGAGGGGAGAGAGACTTTATAGCTTTTCAATCGGAATGGAGCAGCCATGGCATCGTCTTGGATGATTTTGAAATAGTCGATGGCAACGAAGGTTTGAGTCGAACACCACGCGGAACGGCAGATATCCAGTGCTGCATGAAGTTTTTCGACAGCTTCAAGTCCATCGTTTCGATTGTTGCTGATCTTTGGACGACTTCAGAACAAAAATTGGAAAGAGATCCAGTTTATCGCTTTTCACATCTCAAATCACATCAGTACTATGGCGCAGAAGTTCTGGACGAAAGGAGCCATGACTCGCACTCTCTGGTGTTTCATTCACGTGGACTCAACATGCGACCAAAACATAAACATTCGGCGAATATCTCTTTCTTCCGGAGACTCAACAGCCATACGCTATGATTTTCTTTGTTTTTCGAGAACCACGGCGGAGAGCGGAGGAGCTGCGATGTGTTTACTAAATCCGAGGGAAGTATTATATATTGCTCGACTGGACTGGGCAGACGCAACCTCATATACTCCTGGTAGTTGATTTTGGATTATTTTGAGCTGACGAGGCGACAAGCTTCCATCAAGGTGTTGGAGGTCCTTTTGTGTGCGGCGCATAGTAAAGCATGCCTGCTGTTTCAAAGTTGAGTGTATACAGCCAGGTCGTAGTGAAGAGCGCAACAAAGCCATGGCGATCCACGTCTCTGTTCTTTTCGAGAAGCACCTCTTTTTCCATAGTCTCTTCTCGAGTGGAATTTGGAACCATAGGGCCTCTTGGAGGAGTTCTGGCGCAAAACGCAACTATGACATCCTGACGATGTTCTTTTAGACCCAGGAAAGGACGAACTCCATCATACTTTCGAATGCTGGTATTTGGAGCAGCTCGCCATTGAGCGTCAATTTTATCCTTTTGATATTCCCACTGACGTGTGAGGATTGTAGGTAGGAAAGAACTCCAGAGCGAACAGAAGCTTCATAATTAGTACACGCTCTCGACACTAGTGGAAAGGCATGTCCTGGTCGCAGAAAAAATTCCGATCAAAACCCACACCTGCAAAGGATTCTTCGCCCATGAAAGAGGGGGATGCAGGTTTGTATTATAGATCAGGCCGACAAACACATAGACGTTTCTGCTGCTGGCTTCTTGTTCCAGCAGCGACAAAGCACAAGACATCTAGCCAGTTAGCTCCGAGTTTCGATATTCCCGAGCGCTGTATATGTAGCTTCTGGAGTGGCGTTCTCACTCTTGCATATCGAAGTTGACGATTAGATGTCCCAGATTGAACAGAGAGGTGGAGCAAGAGGCCATAGAATCCCTGCCAAGGCGATTTGTATCATTCGGCCGTCATCTTTTGTCTTTGAAGAACATGAAGATTTCCGTCACATGCTTCAGAACGCGAGATGTTTCTGCACTCAAGACAAAGGAGGAACGACGCATGGCATCTTTTGTATCCGTTTTGGGCACGCAACTCCATGAGTAGGCATTTTTTTTTGATTTCGAACTCCAGAAAGAAGCTTGGTGGTGTGTAGTTGAGAACTCCCAGAGCGAGGCTGGAATATATACACAAACTTAGCGTGACAGGACAACACATCGATTTTTGTGGAAATCTTTTCGACATCGAACTCGGCGCAGCAAAGCTCGGCGCTTCGCCATGTTTGTGTGTTGTCTGCTTTTTGGTGGCGCGAGGCGGGAGGCACAGACATAAGATGTCCCCAAATGCGTTTCGTGTTGTTGAATATCTTGAAGTCCGCCAGGATCATCTGGTAGGCAGGTTGGTAGTTCAGGACAAGGAAGGAGAGAAAAATCCATCATAACATTCAGCGGCTTATTTCAGTAAAGATCGCACTTGAGGCGAGAGAAAGGCGGCCATTCGTTCGGCAGGACAAACTCTGGGACATGCTGGTGTTGGGTATTCCTTCCCCGACGCGAGAGGTCATGCCATGGTTTCTGGCGGATTTAGGTGGAGATTCTCATGGGCACTTGATGACTTCTCTTGCACTAGATAAATCCTGGGTGCGACAAGAAAGACTCGCACCATACGATATTGAGGTGCATGATATATGGATGCAAAAGCAACTCCACACATCTCTTTCGAACTCAATTTAGACTTCGCAGATTTTCCTTACTGCAAAGCAAGAGCGCCAACAGAACAGGCACATCAAGAGCAACTTTCACTGTTTCTTGAGTCGGAGGAAGGGCCAGAACCAATCATCCGTTCCTGCTGGTATTCGGAGTCCATCTCCATCACCTGCTCTACCTAGGTACGTCAAGCTTTAGTGACCTCACAGAAGTCATTGTACTTTGTGGAAGCTCTGAGAAGAGGAGCGAGAAGGTTTATATACCCAGCCTCCGCTAAGTCCTGCAGAACCATCAAGGGCATGTCGCTCGGTTTTGACACGCGAACATATCCTTGAGAGTTTTTGATTTTGGTGTTTATGGAAAAGCGACGGCTCACAATACCAGGACATATCCCAGCAGCTGTCGAACTTCTTGGAAAATTCCAGCACCAGCACATGCATTGATGTAAAGCATGCTTCTTAGCGAGATTTGGGACTGCTGCACATATGTCCGGCCAAACGTAACTTCGATGCTCTTTTATAAACCTCGGCGCTGTAGGGGGCGATCATGTGTTATCCCAACATCTTTCTTGTTAAGCATCAAGCCTGTCGTCTCCCACAGAGAGAGGAAGAGCACACACCATCCGAGTCTATCCAGCTCCATGTGAAGACATGAAGCGGCTAGCGGCAAAGTTTGCAGCAAAGACCGAGCCCGCGCTGCCATCTTTCTTGTTGTTGGCTTTTTCAGCAAGGTGGCTCTCATGAAACCCAAACGACGCCTTTTGGACACCGAGGAAGTCGTTATGTTGACGGAATCAAGAGTGGGAAGCCTGAGAAGTATTTATACGTCCCCCCAAGCGTCGTAAAAGCCCCATCGGTAGAGTTGTCTGAGATTTCGATCATGTCGGCCAGCACTCCAATTGCTTCTCCATATGGCGTACTTCGCCAAGGTTCTTATTACTTCTCCTCATAGTACGACTGAGTTGTTCTTTTGTGACCGCGCCCGGGAAAAAGCAGCACACCAAACCATCATAGGAATGGTGTTTGGTTTTTTCGTGGACCTCGAAGCCACCACTCAAAAACCAAATCCATTTCGGCAAGCCGATCTGGTTTCCAGCATGAATCGTAGGCCTTTGTATCTTGATTCCAGTGAGAGACTCAGGCGAGTCGCTCATGCGTCCTTCTCCATGCCTTTTCAACGACCAAGCCGTCCAGGACATTCCATGCTCGTCTTGTTGTTTTGGAAAGCGATCGAGAGACGCAGGACATGGTCGCTTTGTTTTCAGCCTTCGGTCTGCTCCATATATTCAGTTGTGTTTCTTTTTGAATAAAGAAAGCGATGCGAGGATGTGATATACTTCGTTCCAGTGGGTGGAGGCGGGTTTATATATCCTTCGAACGAGGTTAGCTGAATCAGAACGCCAACGGCCGTTCGTGTCGTTTACTCACACTCGAGTTGGGACAAGTGCACGCCAAAGGAACAGCACATCAGAGTAGGATGATCATTACCAACCTCTAGGAATCTATCAATACCCAACCACATAGCCAACAATCCTCCTTTTCCGCTTATCACACATCAAAAACCCAACCCATACTCATACAACCCAAACACGAACCAACACGCTCCAAACAGGCCAAAACCCTCATCCCCAACACACGCTCAAATATCATCCAAATCCTCAACCTCAACCTTCTTCTTCCCATCACCATTCAGCCTATCCATCCTTACACCCTCATCGCGCGGCTGATTCCCACTCATTGCCATAGCCTGCCTACCCGACTCACTCGACTCCAAGAAGTCGCGGAGACGCTCTTTGCTAATATCGAGAGCTTGTGCGGAAGCCGCGTTGGCCATGCGCGCCATGGGGCCCCAGAGATTGAGCGTGTAGGTAACGTATGCGCCGACGCCGAGGAGGATGAGGAAGACGAAGTAGAGGGGGTTGCGGAGGACTGTTTGCGTTAGCATTTGCATATTGGGTTTATAGGAATTGTAGGGGACTTACCAGCTACTATCTCGTTCCAGCCGAGTGCCAAAAGCAGGCCGTAGAAATACAAAGGTACTTGTGTTATGCCGCCAATCGCGCTACGCTTGGCTTCGACGTATACGCCGTCTGCGGTCTTCTTGAAGCGGATGAGAAGGTCGGCTTGTTTGCCGTCGGATAGCACGGTCATTTCTTCTTCTAGGCTCTTGCCTTCGTCTTCGTCTACGCCGCCGATGGGTGCGAGGTCGTCTTCGTCGGCGGATGTTACGGATGCGGGTGCGTCGCCGATCCAGGCGTCGAGGGGTGGCGGCGACGATGTTTTCGAGAGTTTGAAGCGTGCAAGCAGTGGGATGACGGTGATTGTGGACTCGCGCGCCTTCGTGTAGGCGCCCTCAATGTCGTCGGTGGGCCGCCATATCCGTGGCACACCATGCTCATCATAGCGAAACTTGTCTTCGAAGTTCTCCCTGAGTTTGAGGAGGATGTTGCCTTCCATGACCTCCTCGTCGATCTTCGCGCGGAGCACGCCCCACGACTTGCGCCGCAGTCTCCACAGACCGACATCGACTTCCTCGGGGCTTGCATCGAAGCTTTGCGCGCGGTCGGTAAAGCGCTTCTCTGCGCTCGACACGGTCTCTGTGAAAATAGTCCATACGCGATCCCAAAGGTCCTTCTCGGATGGTGGAAGCACGCCATGCTCGGGCGCACCGGAACCTCCGCGTCCAGAACCAAGCTTGTTGAACTCCAGGCCGACCGACTCGTCCAAGCGTGATCGCACCCAGCGCTCGATCCGTGTTGCGAGTCGTCGCATCTCGTCTTTGCGCAGGCGGCCAGATACCTCGTCCAGCTCCTTTTGGTAGACCTTGAGCTCATGCTCGTAGCTGCTCCAGGCCGCGCTTTCGATTACGATACTCTTCGCGTCCTCTTCAAACTTCGCAAGAGCCTTCTTCTTTTCCGAGTCGACGATCTGAGCAAAGTCGTAGGATGCGCCCTTCTTCTGTCCGGACTTCACCGCGGCGCTGACCGCATCGCTGAAGCTCTCAACGCCAGACTTGTGCGCGGCGTTGAGCTGCTTCTGCGAAAGAGCCTTGAGCCTTGTATCTACTTTGCCCTCCAGCTCTGCCTGCTTCCGCTTGTAGACGCCCTTGTGGTATCGGCTGGCGTTGGTCTCGAAATCCGTAAACACCTTTGACCGTGCAGCGTTCATTGCGAAACCAAGCTCGGCGATGACAGAGGGCTTCCCTAACCTAGTATCCTCTGCTTGTTTGTCTTCAAGCGGCGAGATCTTCTCGTCGAACGCGACCAACACTTCGCGCGAGATCTCGTCGCATCTAAACTGTGCCAGAAGCTCTTGTTGTGTCGGCAGATCCAAATCCTTGTTGTGCACAATCTGATCCCAAATGCCGTCGGCGTATGCCGGGAAACCGTCTGCGGGTATCCGTCGGTGGTACTGTGGTTGGAAGATGGGTACTTCTGCCTCGTTGATCAGACCACTCTTCTTTGGGTCATTGTATCCTTCCTTGAACCGGAGGCTCAGCTTATTCACCGCCTCCTCAAATTTCTCCGGCTGTAGAATCTTGTGCGGCAGGGCGACGAATGCGAAGTCAAAGTAGTCTTCTATCCGCGAGTTCTCGAGTCCGTTTGGTTTCGAGATGGTGGACCACAGTTTCGACAGGTCTTGTACGAGGGTGTTTTGTAGGTTCTTGAGGGGCGTGGTACCGAGGTGATCGCGAATAACGAAAAATAGGAGGGACTTGGGGATGGTTCTGTAGCTGTCAGCATGGCCTCAATCAGCGAATGCTTATATACGCACTTGCTGTCCTTGACGAATAGTTGTAGGTTGACCTCAAACACCGTCTTCAGCAGCCCCATGTTTGCGCCCTGGTACAGGCCGACCTGGTGCTCCCAGATGTTGACGATGAGGACCTCGCTGGTCGCAAGCGCAAACAGGGCGCTTTTTCGCTCAAAGTCTTGGTCCTCTCCGCGTTCTCGGCCGTCAGTGCCCTCGACATCCATGACCAGGATGTTCTCGGCCATGCCAGAGCCACCCTCCGGCCGCTTGTTCTTGCTCATCCATATGCCTTTTGTGGTCTGACGGCGCTCCTGCTCGGCCATGACGCCGAATTGTGTGCCGAAGAGGTAGTTGAGCAACGTGGATTTACCCGTCGACTGCGAACCGAAGACGGATATGAGGTGGTAGTTGAAGCCAGCGGGTATGACCTTCTCGATGTTGAGGTATGTTGAGATGTTTTGGCTGCATCGCA
The DNA here is from genome assembly GCA_010093685.1 of Ophiobolus disseminans. Taxonomy (NCBI): domain Eukaryota; kingdom Fungi; phylum Ascomycota; class Dothideomycetes; order Pleosporales; family Phaeosphaeriaceae; genus Ophiobolus; species Ophiobolus disseminans. The sequence goes on from MU006226.1 coordinate 501,482, forward strand.
ACACATGTCAGCACATACACCGCGGAATAGGTGCATCTACCAGGGCAGCACTCACTTGAACACCTTGTCCTCGTCAATGACTTGGATGCCATTCTCGTAGGCCTCCTTGGACGCATTCTCGCCCACGCCGGCGAAGTGGGAGTTCATCATCATGGACGGAGCGGTAGGGTGTCGAACATTGCCAGGACGAGACTGCCCGTTGACGGCCAGGTGTTCCGCGGCCATGTTTGTATAAGTGCAGCTGGGCGCGGCGCTGCACGTGGTACGGGAAGAATAAGTTGAATTGTTAGGGGTGCGTTGATGTCACCGTTGCGGCCGTTGAGAGCGCCTCGACATCATTCGCTGCTTCGCCCTTCGCTTAAGTGAGCATGCTGGTCGCTGCCGCGCTCATGACGATCCAGGCCCGTCATTCACACTCCTGCTTCCCAGTATCTGGACAGGCAACCGAGACTGACGCCCGCGTGCAGCCATCGCGTGAAGCGCTGCAGGGTATGATTGAGGGCATGCACCTGCCACGTTGAACATCTCGAGTCGTGGCTTGGCACCATACACCGCAACCTCACAAACAATATTTATGGAATTACTACTTGTCCTGGCTGGTTTCAAAGAGGTATAACAAGGGCGTTTGGTGGCTCATACATGAGACTTCTTGATACTCAACGTCTTACGCTGGTACCTCCACACTACTGCCTACTTGGAGATCACGATGTAGACATGCTGCTATCACGATATCCGTCCAGCCCTCAAAACTCCCTTCTCCCCTTTTTCCCACTAACCATCCCCTCACTTATCTCCCGCACCTCCTCACTATTCTCCACCCACGCACTCCTCGCATCCTCCCACGCGCCCTCCCCGAACTTGGCCTTACACCACTCCAACACAGCCTCGAGCTCTTTCCTAGCCCTATCCTCCAACTCCCCCATTTCATAACCCCCCTGTCCCTTCCTGAAAGCTTCAACATCATCCACCAACCCAAGTCCCTCAGCATCTGCTTCGCCATAAACATACTCAATTAAACTCCCACGCACGCCCTTCCCAACCCCCATCCTCTCAAATACCTCCGCATCCAACTTCTCCCCCTCCCCCCGTTTCTTCGGCACCCACCCGCCACACGCATCCGCCACATCCCCCATCCACGCGCGCGCATTGGCGAAGTCGCCTTCTGCGCGGTGCAAGATGCCGTGCAGAAGCATGCCCTCGACCGCGGGCGGGGCTTGCATGTGTCGGACCAGAAAGTGCGCGGATGGAAGGTCGGAGTTGGCGATGTGCAGAGCGGCTTCGAGGGTAGGGTGGAGGCGGAGGGCAGAGATGGCGGCGGTGAGGGAGGGGAAGGTGGAGTGTTGGGGTGGGGTGGTGAGGCGGGTGCTTTGGAGGAGGGTTGTGGTTAGGGAGGGGAGTGTGTGTTTCGGTGTGGGGGTTGACATTGTAGATATGGTGTTGGTGGAAGAGATGGAGCTTGGGCGTGGTGGTGATGTTGATGTTATGTATCGTCGAGTAGGTGCGAGGAGAGGCGAGATGTGCTGTAGAATTTCAACTCGTAGAACCAGCACTCTGAATGAGGGCCTAAGCGGAAACATAGATTGAAGTGGGCTATCTTCGAAGTCCAGACACGACGACATGTGACGCCCATAAAGTACTCTTAGACCATGGAATGCACACGTCATGATTGACCCTGCATGCATCTATCCGCTTGTCAATATCTTGAGATCTTAGATCTAGTAGATCTTTAGTGTTTGGATCCCGAGACGTATGTTGTATACTCAAGAAACAATCAAGATTCGAAATCCATTCTTCATAACGAGCACTATCTACACCTCCATACCGCTTTCCCACACCAACCGCAAGCATGTATTCATACACGAGCAAAGAAGACCGTATCCCAAGTTATCGCCAAACGCCAGGAAATGATATGTTGTTGTAGGAACGTAGGATGTATAGGAGAAAGCCGGATGGTGATGTCCTCGGGAAGTTTATTTCGAAGCCTCAGCTTCCTTCTTCGAGGATTGTTTGGCAGCTGCATGCTCTTTCTTCTCCGCCTCCTGCTGTTTGCCTTTTTCTCCTTCTTGCCTGGCCTTCTTAGCCGATTCGCGGGCATTTATCCGCTCTTCTTCGGCTTCGATCATTTCTATTACAAGTCAGCAAGTAAACCCCAACCACACCAACCCACGAGCAGATTGGTATAACCATGTCCGAACGTACCTCTCCACTGGTCCTCACCGGGATAACTCTCATGATGCACCTTCTTCTCAATCATATGCTTATGCTCGGGATCATTCGGATCCAGCACCCTAACCGTCTCCCAGCGCCCCTTCCCCTTCGCCGCATCCGAGCCCTCGAGCGCAAAGCTCGTCAGCAGCGCCGCCAGCGTTGCGCCCTGCGCATACATACGCGCCTGCACGAGTTTCTGGCTGCCGCTCAGATATCGGTTGCGGCTGACCAAGCCCCAGCTGCCGGCCATGGAGACGACCCAGAAGCCGAAGAGCAGCGGGTACCTGTTTTCCGAAGACCAGTCCTTTGCGCGCTGCAGGGCCGTGCGGTTCGATTCGTAGAGGTCTTGGCGCGCGCGCTCGCGCTCGACTTGGAGTTTCTTTTGGGGCGTATGTTCGATGTCGTAGGCGGAGGAGGCGCGGTCGGCGGCGATGACGGCTAGAGAGTGTCAGTTTCTACTGCAGTAGCGGGGAGGATGAGTTATAGACATACCAACGAATGTGCCCGTCGACGCTACGAGGAACACTCGGAATGGTATTGTGAGTGCTCTGAATGAAGCGAATCTTCGACTCGCGCCCGCAATCGCTGCGGCACCCACTGCGGTTCCGATGAGCCCGCCAATCGATCCACCTTTGATCGTGGCACTGTCATTCAATTAGCACCCCGCATCTTCCCAGGCTGCTTGAATGTGCTAAACTCACTTGTAATGCGCCGCCTCCTCTTCCTTAGTAAGGACCTTCATGGTGCGTTATTCCAAGCTTCTGTCGGGATTCGTGTGTAGGTGGTGGCGTGAGCGTGCGAGGAACGACGAGCTTTCGAAGTGGAACCACGAGTTGCGAGAGTTGAGTATCGAGTACAAAGTACGACCTTCCAAAGTAACCGCACAAATTTGATCTAGTAAGTTTGGTGTAAGAGAATTGCAAACGTCAGAATCAATTATATGCCCCACCAGCAACAGCAGCGCACGCAAGCATTATAACGATAAACGCGCCGACACAAAAACCTACACCATGGTGACGTCGCCGAACTTCCGGCGCCGCTAGCGTGATGAGGTAAGATGTTGCAGATTGCTTCGGCAAGATCCTGGGCCAGAGCGCAACGGCGAGGCGCATGTCAGGTCATGAAAGCATGATCGCAATGTTCAATTAACTGTGTATCTCCGGCAAGTTCGAATAGCTGCTCTCAGAATACAAAGCTGTGATTAACTTGCTTGTATCCCTCCATCTACGACATCACGCCTCTCAAACCCCATCTGCTTTCCCCAACTCCAACTCCATCTCCATCACCCTCGTCCTAACCATGCACACATCCAAAGCCATGCACGACGCCGCTAAGTAAGCCGCACAATAAGCACCCACCCCCAGCCCTTTCTCCTCGGCAAGTCATCGCGTGTTTTTCGGAACCGTTCCTAAAAAAGCCGAGCGGCATGCGGCACGCGAGATGCCGCTGCGAAGAGTAACCTCGTGGCCACGGCATAAGGGAGAATTTGACGGGAGGGTTCGAGGTTTCTTCAGCTGAGAAATGAGTTGCTTGGTACGTATCTGTAATACTTTGAGTGCTGTGGAAGTTAGATGTGAGTTTATTGTTATCGCGAGATTGTCCGAGTTGTCGCCGAGGAGCCGTGAAAACTCCAGGGCTCGCCGTCGCCGAGCATCGGTCCTCGTTCTCAACACCAACGACCAAGACCATGAGCACAACGGACATCAAAGCGTCGCCAAATATGCAACAAGACAAAGGACGTCAAACTCAGGATGTGCTTCGTTGCGAAGAAAAATATCTACATCCCGCTCCGTTATTAGGCGCCGTAATAACCATGTCACCATTTGATCCATCTGCTTTTGGTAAGAAGGATAAGCATACAGGGCAAAGCCAAGTCCTATCCATCCACATATGGTGTCCAGCCTATTCCCGTACTGATCCTACCTAGTAGCAGCAGAGCGAGGCGATAAACAAGAAAGACATATTCGAAGTAACAGTGTCCAGGCAGCGATGTTGTCCCAACCAAGTAAGAGATGGCGCCTTTTCGTCTTATCCCAATGGGTTCGACAATCTTCTCGACATGGACTGTATTTCGTGCATATCGTGATTACTTCTTCGAGATCGGTACCGGCAACGAGTGCTCCGTGGCTGACAATACCCAATGGTGGTTATGTTGAAGACAAGTAGACGTGACCAATATGGCATTCAACGGAAGGTGCCGAAACCGCTTGTGGTGCGGGGCATAGGGTTGTTGTAGCGAGGGACCATTCCAGAGGGAGGGCCGGGGCGCGTAGTAAGAGCAGGGTTGCAGCAAAGCATTGCGACGCGAGAGCCGTACTTGGAGCCGCGAAGGGAGACCATGTGCTTGCGGATATGGCCGCCAACGATATCGCGATGCTGAGTGCTGCTGTTGGTCAAGATATACTGGACGAGATAGTTTCCGAACTGGTCACCGGCAACTGCACGAGTTTTAGTATGTATGTTCCATCGAGGTTAAGAGACAAGGCTTACTGTCAATGAGGGGCATGCGCGGACGATCCTGGCGGCCTTCGCAAACACGCTCTAGGTAGCGATCGAGGAACTCGCTGCCACCGATCTTCAAGCACTTCTCAATCACCTTGGAGGCGTATTGGTCCATACTGTACTCGGTAGCGAAACGGAGGATGTGGTCAATGGCGCGGCCACGGTCAGCAGGCGCTCCGTGTTCGCAGATGTGCTGGATGCACCAGTTGCCGAACTGACCATGGGCGATGACATCAATACTGGCGAGGACTTCGTTGATGCAGGGGCGCTAGGATGATCAGCAATGTTCATGGAGATGGGGTGAAGCACATACTTTGTCTTCCTCAAGACAATTCTCGAAGATGTTCTGCACCACCAGACTGCCGGTCTCGCCGAGCGCGACCTCATGCCACATTCCGCGAAGAGCCTCGTTGACATAGCGCATGATCTGCGGGGGAGAGTCACTCCAGCGGAGCTCGAACAGCTTCTGCCAGACATGGCAAGCATAGCGGTGAATCACAGTCTCTGGAATGCGACGGAGAAGTTCGTGGACCATGGTGGCCTTGTACTCTTCAGGCACACAGTCAAAGGCTTTTTGAATAACGTGGCAACCAAAAGCATCCATGCTGAGCGCAAGAGTGTTTCCACGAATGGCCTGGGCGATAGCGATGATCTGCTCCGACGTGCCATGTTCAAAGCAGCGCTGGACCAGGAAGTTGCCAAATCGGTTGACCATCAGAGGGTATGCCTGCGAGATGATGGCTTCGACAATCTCATACTTCTGCTCAGGCGTGCCGACCTTGAGCTTTTGCTGCAGGAAGATCGATGCCTGCTGGTCGTTGTTGCATATGATCTTATCGACAATGTACTTCCAGTTGCAGCTCATGTTGCGGTCGAGCAGGCGGCGGTAGTTCATGGGCTCAACAGGTGCTACGTATTGAGAGGCACCGGATTCACTCGGGGCCTGTGAAGGCGTCAGCAATACACCTCCATGTGCATTTGAACGACTAGCCTGCGAGTTCCAGGGCGATGGACCCAAGCCGTTGGCGACGTTGAACTCGTTGGCATCGGGAGACAGCCTGCTACCAATAACACCCACCGGTGCTGGATAGCCGGGAGCTTGCATGGACGGCATCGCATACTGGTTGTACATCGGATCGAAAGCAGAGCCGGGACGACTAGGCGGGTTGCTCATGTTGTTTCCAACGCCGCTGAAGCTGTTACTCATCCCGTTCATCAGACCGCTGCTCAAGCCGCTGCTACGGAAGCTCTGGTTGAGAGGAAAGTGAGTAGGCTCGTTCAAGTATTCGTTGCGACGGTAGCTGGACTGATTGACGGGTGGACGAGGCTGGGCCTGGTACGATGTAGGACCAAAGCTGTTGCCGTTGTTGTATGACGGGCGGATAGGCTCGTTGCCCCAGCCGCTGTTGGTCCGAGTCGATGCGTTGAACTTGTTCTGGAGCTGTGCAAGCGTCTGCTCCGTGACATCGCCGGCGTAGCCGTAGTCAGCCTCGGAGGACTGGTTCAGATGATCCATCGTCGACCGAGCCACCTGATGGCTGTGCATTTCCTGGTTCATGCGTGTCACCTCATTGCGAGCCTCCTCCAACTCGACCTTGAGCTTCTGTAGTTCAAAGGCGTCGACAAGGAGAACGGAGTTGTCCATGGAGGAAGGCGGCGTGGACGCATACTCGTCCGTGGCCGGGGTGATGGGTATTGAGCCGTTGGAGGAGTTGTACTGATCTGGTGGGGAGGAGCGGCCGCTGAGACGCTGCAGCAGCGAGTCCATGACCGATGACTCGTCATGGCTGTCCATCTTGGGCTTCTAGGATGGTTAATATAGTCATTTCAAGTCGGTCACGGACAAGCATAGTGAATGATGCACTGAGGGGTTGAGAGTGGGTATGTTCTGGGGAGGAGACGCGTAGACAGAACGATCACTAACCTTATAGCCGTCGAAGGCGTTCTGCTGTGGTTGCATGGACTGCTGATTGCCAAGAGCAGAAGTACCAGTGGGACGCTTCGCACCCTGCATGTTCGCGGTCAATGGTGAGCCAAACGCGCGATAGAGGGTGTAAGAGTGGTGGTTCTGGCCGAAGCCGCGTACCGCCTGGCCCAGCACCTCTGGAGAAGTATCAATCCTGAGGTCTCCGGCAGCCGTCGAGAACCTCGAAGGACCCTTGCGTGGCGTAGGCGAGCCGTCGGATGTTATATTGAAGCTCATTGCTGTTGAGTGACGTCGGACGTGTCGGTAGATGGAAGAGATCCGAGAGATGCGTCTAGTCGTACGTGACTGTGCAAATGTGTAGATAATATGCAAGACACGGCGGCTCGATGATGCGTTTTGGCGAGGTATATGGCCAAAGTAGATGCAGTAAGAAAGCAGAAGCAGTGCAGATGAAATTAAATTGGCAGCTCCGGGATGCGCATCAAGATGGAAAGGACGAGGAAAGGCGGGTCGCAGTAACGAACTGTATGTGAGGTGGAAGGAAGAAGTAGAGGTGGATGGAGGAGAAGTGGGGTGGCGCCAGATCAAGACAATAAGAGGAAGCTGCGGCCGGCGGGTCGGGCGCGACAGAACGCGTCGTGAACTGGAGGTCACCGTCAAAGCAGGAACAATAGATCAAAACACAATAATCAGAGCGTGTTATTGGGCGCATCCCACGTGGCAAGCCTGTCGCGGTGGCAAAAGTCACGTTCAGACCTACCTTCACTACTCATAGTGGAGCGGGGATGGCCTCAGTGACGTCCAGTCTCTACTACGCTGGAAGCGGTGACTTCCCATTTCCAGTCGAAAAATCCCATTGCCAGTGCGCCCTCAATACCACGCCATTTTGCGCTCTTTCCAAAAATGACGAAATCGGGATGCCCGACACCGGTCATCATGGGGACCACCCTGGCCGCTTGCCGCAAACCCTCCTCATCCGCACCCCATATCACGAGTTCGAGCCTCTCATCGTGAAGTGGCCGCAAGAACGCCGCACCACGCGCCGCTTCCCCGTACTCTTGTCTGCGCCCTTGATGATCGCGGACGAAGCAGCTCATTTTGCCTACACGGATGGGAAAGTCTGATGAGAGGTCAGGAAGTCCGCCTCCAATAACAAGCGTGATAACGTTCCCAGTTGTGTTTTGTATCCTAGGATCATCGGGCGAAGGCAAGATCAGAGTGTCGGCCTGGAAGTACTGGTGCAGGTTGCGCGAGATCTGGAGGGCGACTTGGGACGTGTTGCTGACCGTCGAGCGACGGATGACAAATGGACCTCGAGTGCGGAGAATGGCTGTCATGAAACCCAGTTGGCGCCCGGATCTTTCTATCATCGCTGTATGGTCTTCCGTCACGGACGCACGGTCAGTGCCGATGTAGGAGATTGTGAGTGGGGCCCCAGACTGTGTGTTGGCTTGTCCAAGGTCTAAATCCTGTCCATTGATAGTGACCGTCTCTCTCCAGATAGTAGGATCCAACTCCAAGCTCATGACGTTTGTGGTTCTGATCATGTGTCCTTTGACTTCAACCTTTCCATACTGCGCAGGATCGTGAAGTAGCTTGACTTTGAGACCGCCCTTGCTCCCCATATCGCCTGGGTCGCCTACGATTAGGGTGAAGTCATCCAGTTTCCTCGGTAGGGCGACTTCATTGCTTGTCTGCGAGTAGTAGAAGTTCACCAGTTCCGGCGTGGTCATTACAGTATCCCACCAATGATTCTGGGTAGGAACCTCGTTGTAATCCGACTGTGCACCAGACAGATACAGCTGCTGCGCAAGGAACCTCGAGTTGTACGCCGGCACGTTGTCGTCTACTTCACCGTGCTGCTGCTGGATCGGTATGCCCTTGACATTAGCCATAAGCATCTCATGCCGATAACTATTCAACGAGCCACTGATGACCGCCGTCCGCCTAGGATCTGCTGGCTGCCATAGTTCGTACGGCACGTACTTTTGTATACTTGCGTATCCAGATACAGGAGCGGCAGCGATGATCTTGTCAGGCCGATGTGCCAGCGCATACCATGTGCCCTGGCCGCCGTTGGAGTGCCCTGATACGATCCAGTGACTGACCTGTATCTCTGGACCGGTCCAGCCAGTGTGATTGATCCATGTAGGAATGGCTGCAATCGCAGCTTCAACGTCTGCAAAGCCCCAGTTGTGCCAGTCGTCTCCGGACCATGGCGTGACGCCGGTAGGGAAGAGAACCCAAGCACAGAGGTCAGATACGGGATCCAGAGCGCTTGTGACCATAGGACTATCCGCTTCAAGCCCAGCGCCATGTAGTGCTAGTAGTACTGGAAGCTTGCTTTGACCTGTCCGGCATGTTGCGTTCTTGGCTGGTGGTCGGAGCATAGCGTAAGACACCATTCCACCTGGGTGGAGGTACGTCACCTTGTGCGGTTTGTAGATGGAGGTATGTGTGAGATTCTGAGATACATGTAGGGTGGACTTGGGTGTTCCGTTCAAAGTTCTGTATGTGATGTCGTATGATACTGAGGACACATTGTGGTTTGGTAGAGTGGCATTGAAAGCGACCGGTCTGGTTTGTCCGGCAACGATAACCGTACTAGTCTCGTTGGTGCTAGGCAGCGAGTGAGTGGACTTTGCGTTGGTCAGCAACCTGAAAACTCTCACTGAGCTTAAGAAGAAAAAAGGAGAGCTCACATTCGAAGGATGGATCCCCACGATCTCGATATCATCTACGCCGCTATTTCTCAAGCTGATTGAAGCGACGGAGCTTGCAAGCGTACCATCAACGACGTCAGAAACAAGAATCCCGAGTTTAGCAAGCTCCAATGTGCCAGTCACCTGCTGTGCGTGTACTGTAACATCAATTGTAGGCTCCAGGACGCCACCAAAGGCACGAACATCCCTCACAAGTCGAAGATCAATCTTGTGAGTTCCTGGCTCTAGATGTAAAACAGGCGGGGCTCTTCGATATGTGTAGTAGTCGCCTCCGAAGTAATGCTTATCGTCGACCCAGTATTCCAAGATTGCGTCTGTGTGGAGGATGATATGTTGAGTCTCGTTGCCCCCGATGTTGAGCTCGCCACGTGCCCATGCTTGATATTGGACAGCAGCCCAGCCGTATACCACTTTTAGAAACTCCCAATCCACGTTGGAGTAGCTGACGCTGAGAGATGCAGTGGCTGATTCTGATCCAGTGGAGAAGGGCGCGGCCTCTAAGAGTTGCCACTTTGCGGTGCCATTGGTAGGCAGCGAGCTTCTGAAAATAGCCTTTGGATCATATGAGAGGTTCCTGAAGCCACCAACATATTCCAGCGGATCAGCACCCCATGTTGCCTCTATGACAGGTCAGAAACACTTCAATGTCATGCTGTGAGATTCTCTATAGCACAATTTACTGCATAGCTGTTCCTGCTCTTGTCTCGAAATGTTCAACGTCTGACGGTGACATACCTCTGGTGCCGATTTGAAACGGCCCAAGAACTTGCCATGTGCCGCCGTACGCAAACAGAGCTGGATCATCCGCCGAGTCCTCAAGTGGGGCCATCAATGCCCCATATTGCGCGGATGCAGCACATGGTGGAAGCACCGAACTAAAGCAAAACAACGACAGCAGCAATGATGCGCTCAGAAGGGAGACCATGACGACGTAAATACATTGTGATACGAAACCCGAACGACGTCGCATTTAAGTTCGCTGGTAGCCTGGGAGCAAGCATTGCCGTTTAAAGCAGGTACTATCGACCCCTAGCAGCCGGCTTGGCAGTGAAACGACGTCAAAAGTGGACCCTTTGGTTGGCGACATTAACACGCGTCTGAAAGCGGACCAGATCGCCGCTAACTGCGGGAAGATAGCCAACCTCCAATTTACCACCGCGCTTCAGCTGCAGCACTTGCGCTTTTCACTAAGATCTTGTCCAGCGGCGGGTTTCTTCTTGTGTGATTTCACCGGATTACTCACTGGGTGGGCAGCTAGGAAGAGGCACAAGGCCAGGTCGATCATCCTAGACTACGCACCCTTTCTTCACAGATGCCGTAACCAACGAGCCCCGCGATCTTTTCTCTCTCTCTCCTGTCCACATCGCCCTTGGAGTCGCAGTCGCGATGACGCTCACTGCGGCGCGGGACCCCAGTCCGCATCAGACGTTCAAGTTCCCCGCCTTCCAGCCTGACCTCATGCCCATGCCCGAGGAGGAGTACGGCCACAGCTCGTCGCGCACAGGAAGCCCTTCGCATACCCCACAGACAAACGGCAATGCAGTGCCCGCGGAAAGGTGGCAGCCCCGGAGAGATTCGCGCTTTGGATATGCGAATGGCGCGGTGCAGGGGTCGGCGACGAGGCATGGCAGGCAAAAGAGCTTGAGCGAGGCGATCAGGACGATACGCACTAGGAAGGCGAGCGTCAGTCAGAATGCGGTCGAGATTGCAGAGGCGCTCAAGGCGCCGCTGTCTCCACGGCTCATTGTAGGTTGCCATATCCCAAGAGAAAAATTATGAGGTGCTAACGAAGCCAGATGCTCTGTGGCATATGGTACATGACCTCCATCTTCACCAACATGTCCTCCAAAGCCATCCTCACCGCCCTGCCCCAGCCCGTAACCCTCACAACCGTACAATTCGCCTTCGTATCCGGGTGGTGTCTCCTCCTCGCCGCCCTCGCCCGCCGCTTTCCCCGCCTGAAACAAACACTCCCGTTTCTGAAATACGGCATCCGCCCACCGTCCAAGGAGCTCATCTTAGCGACCCTCCCCCTCACATGCTTCCAAATCGGCGGCCACATCCTCAGCGCAGACGCTACATCCCGCATTCCTGTCTCCCTCGTACACACCATCAAAGGGCTCTCCCCGCTCCTCACAGTCGGCGCATACACCATCTTCCTCAACACGCGCTACTCGCTCCCGACATACCTGTCCCTCATCCCGCTCACCCTCGGCGTCATCCTCGCGTGCTCCGCAGACTTTAATGCGAATTTCATCGGCCTGTTATCCGCTTTCGCCAGCGCAATCCTCTTCGTCGTACAAAACATCGTGTCTAAGCAAATCTTCAACGACGCCGCCGCCGCCGAGAAAGACGGTCTCCCCCCGTCCCGCTTCACGAAGCCAGATAAACTCAATCTCCTCTGCTACTCCTCCGGCCTCGCATTCCTCTTCACACTCCCTCTCTGGCTCTGGTCCGAAGGCTTCACACTCCTCAGCGACTTCCTGCACGACGCATCCATCGAGTTATCCGCGCGCCCCGGCTCCTTCGACCACGGGCGGCTCCTGCTAGAATTTCTCTTCAACGGCACATTCCACTTCGGGCAAAACATCGTCGCCTTCGTGCTGCTCTCCATCGTATCTCCCGTCACATACTCCGTCGCCAGCCTGATCAAGCGCGTCTTCGTCATCGTGTTTGCGGTCGTGTGGTTCGGCAAACCGATCACTCGCATCCAGGCGTTTGGGCTTGCGCTCACGTTTGTCGGACTCTATTTGTATGATCGCACGAGCGATGCGGCGAAGGTGGAGAAGAGGAGGGCCGCGAAGGCGCAGGGCAGTTTGTTGCCGATTGTTACGGATGGGAAGAGGGGAGGCGGGTATACGGCTAGTCCGGGGGGGATGAGTGCGGGGGAGGAGAAGGGGATGAGGAGGCTGGATGCTGGGGTGGGGTATGCGCCGCCTGGGATGAATGGACGTGCTGGTATAGGTGTTTCATGAGATATGGGCTTTGAATAGTATGTTGTTTCTGACTTGTTTTGGTCAATGTTGTATACGTACCATAATTCATGTATATGTTATGAAGCTTGATGGACGAGTCTCAATTAGATGTACTGAGCATGGAGGTATAGTTGTCATTGCATCAAATCATACAGCCTGCATGATGGCATTACCGCTACCAAAGATAACAAGGAAATGGAGACCCCCGCAACATGCAAATAAAGCGACATACGAAGCCCGAAGCCGGCTCCATTGGCGCAGCAAGCCCCAGCGCCTGTATAAGCAGAGACACGAAGCAGACGGTGCAAAAGAGGGTAAACGACCAACAAGGACTTCCTGGACGCCGGGATTCATGTGCATGACTCGTGTGGCCGATCATGTCGCATAGTCGGCTGCCCGCTCAATACTGCGCTATTCCGCCTTTCTATTGTACCTGTGTTGGCGCTTAGCAGCATCCGCCCTTCTTCTGTCCCTCGTCCGCCGGTGTGCTGATGTCGAGAGGCCTGCGGTTGGCGTCGAGGACGTTTTGGCCGCCGTCGCCCTGGTCAAGGGCCTTGCTTGAAACGATGCGGTAGATCTCTGCGGGACACGTTAGTATGTGCTTGTGGCGCGGGGAGATGCGGCGCGAGCGGAAGTGGCGGTGAGCCCTGGCGGCCCAGAAGAGCGGTTGCCAGCTCATTCTGCATGTTTGCATGTGCAAGCCACGTTTCTCGGCACTGCGGATCAGATGTCCAAGCACGCACCTGTGAGAATATTCTGGAAGGCGAGCTCGACGTTGCTGGCGTCCAAGGCAGACGTCTCGATGAAGGAAAGGTTGTTGTCGCCTGATGACCCGACCTGTTAGCGAATCTCAAGCTGATGTATGCTGCCTCTTATGATGGCGGGCCACGTACTTGCAAACTGCTTGGCCTCCTCGGTCGGCACTGCCCGCAGATGCCTCAAATCGCTCTTGTTTCCGACCAGCATGATAACAATGTTGGAGTCGGCATGGTCGCGGAGCTCCTTCAGCCACCTTGTGACGTTCTCGTATGTCTGGTGCTTGCTGATATCGTAGACAAGGAGCGCTCCGACTGCGCCGCGGTAGTATGCGGAGGTGATGGCACGGTATCGCTCTTGCCCGGCTGTGTCCCAGATCTGGGCCTTGATTGTCTTCGCGTCGACTTGGATAGAACGGGTGGCAAACTCGACGCCGATTGTCGACTTGGAGTCGAGGTTGAACTCGTTGCGGGTGAAACGGCTCAACAGGTTGGATTTACCGACGCCTGAGTCTCCGATGAGGACGACTGCGGGGGTTAGCAGATGGCGCGGGGAGGACATGGGCGGGTGTAGATACCCTTGAAGAGAAACTACAGCATAGAGTCAGTAAAGAGTACAAGCACCCATGTGTCGCACGCGGACTCACGTCATATTCGTCGTTCGCCATAGCTGCAGTAGGCGGGGCAGGAGGTGCGCAGTGAGTGGTGAGTGATGCTTTGTAGTGGGTGAGGGGTCGGGTCTGGTTATCGCTGTATCAGAGGCTCTCTTGCTGGTGGAAGCTTGCGGTCGTCCCTCGGCGGTGGTGGAAGGCGGGTGCTATGGCTGCCTCGACTGCACCGCACCTCCCCCGACAAAGCACATGTGGTGCCAAGCCGCTAGCTGTGTGACCCTCAAACGGCTCCGTTTGCGCCTACCGCTAAACCATCACCACAACCAGCGAATGTCTCACTCACACCGATTCAACTTTTGACCGTCATTTGTACGCACGTCATCGCCGAGTATTGGGCGCGTCGAAAGTAGTCCGGGCCAGTTGGGGGCGCAAAAGCGTGCATGCATTGCCATTAGCCAATCAGAGCCCATACCCTCTGTTGGGTTAGCACTTCTGACAAAATGGTGGACTCTGACTTGGACTGCGACACTGACGAAATCTCCGTTGCATCCACACTTGAAAGCGAAAATGAGGGCGAATACGATGTTAAATGCATCTTGTCCGAAAGGGCCAACACGGGCAGGCATGGCAGATCTATCACGCAGTATTTGATCGAGTGGGAAGGATACGAAATGCATGCGTGAGCCACGATCGCCAATAATAAGTTCCAAATCCCTGCTAACAGCAACAGATGTAAGAAGCCCGCACTTGAGCAATTTGTTCGATGACTTTGTCAATCTATTCTCATCCGACCTAAAGGGTAATACAAAACATTATTAGGAGAGTCGCTGACCAGCCCAGGTACCTGGGAACCAGAAAGTGGCGTGGCTGACACGGGTCTGCTAAACCCTTGGAAGCGCCAGAAAGAGCTGATGGGTCCGCGTGGCTTCCGGAAATTCATTGAAAACAATGAGTCCAAGTTCAACGAAGCTGTCAGAAGACATGACGTCGCAAGAGCTATCAGACACCAGAAACGTGCCAAGAAGCGTAGCCAGCTGAAGAAACGTCCAAGACCGCAAGTTGAGGTAGATGACAGCGAGGATGATACTCCCCTCGCACAGGGAAAGCAAGCCACTCAACACAAGTCGAAGAAATCGAAAGAGAATAATGTTGCCTCTCCAAGCACCGAGGATGCTGAAATTGGGCTGTTTGTTGAACAGATCCCGATCACTCGTAGAGCTCCACTTGAGCAATCAACATCAGAAGAAGAGCAAGGCAGTCCCCCCAGCAGCGACAGTGATGATTCACTGATGGGAGAGCTGGCATCTAAGGTTGTGAGCAAAGGTTTGAACCTCGGTAACTCGATACTGTCTCCGAGGAGCCCTAAAAAGAAGCCAGCAGCGCAATCTGCAAACTCAGTACCAAAACCGCCAGTAGCAAAGACGCAACGCCAAGACACTATAACGAAACCTTTGAGAAAGGCCACCGCATCAGCTGCTCTACCGACCCCCAAGAGTGTAGTGATAACAGAGAAGAGAGCGCCAGCTGAATCTACCTCTCTAACGGCCCCCAAGAGCGTAGAGACAAAAGAGAAGAGTGCACAGGCGGCCGTATCGGCCGCTGACCCCTCATCGACGACCTTACAAAGAAGGAGTACCGGCAATGTCACGGCGCCTAACCCCTCCGCTCCTGTTACATCGTTGCTTGCAAAGACGGTAGAGTCTGCTAGCCCTGTCGTCACAAAAGCGCCACTTAAGCAAACTTCTTCTACCACGATCAAAAAAACTGGGGTCAATCCCAAGACTGTTCCAATCAGAATGACAAATGAGCCGAAGACAGCACCTCGCGAGTGGAAGAAGAGTAAAGAGCGTTTCAGCACATTGCAGGCTGCGCGCCGGGCAGAGCTTAG
Organism: Ophiobolus disseminans; assembly: GCA_010093685.1. NCBI lineage: Eukaryota > Fungi > Ascomycota > Dothideomycetes > Pleosporales > Phaeosphaeriaceae > Ophiobolus > Ophiobolus disseminans. The sequence goes on from MU006226.1 coordinate 517,071, forward strand.
AGGCCGCGCAGAAGGGACACCCGATCCTCAGGCATTGGATTTTGTTGGCGTTTCGCCGGCGGGTCTCACCTTACCGAGGACTGCGTCACGGGTCGATAATCCTTACGGACGTCGTGAAGCCGGAAATCGTCGCATGCAGCAGATCGATGCTGACGAGCCTGTGGAAGAGGTTGTTCCTATCCAAAATTGGGAAGCGAACAAAGCTCCTTTGGTCTGTCCCCATTGGAGGCTGAGCCACAATTGTCCTTATGGGCCGGCGAAATGTAATTTCATGCATCGTGACAAGGATGAAAATGGGGAGGATCTCCCAATCGGTGACATTACCGGCAGTCTACCTCCAAAGTATCGCAGAGTGCCGTTGACGTGTCTTTTCTGGCTCAATAGCAAACATGGATGTAAAAAGTCAGAAAAGGAATGTCTCTACGCCCACAAGAACACGGGATGGATGCCAAAAGACGGGAACGACAACCAGCCTTTTCAAATTGATCCAAACGCGTTGCCAGTCAGCGAGTTGCCCGTCAAATCTTTGCTGACTGGCCAGGGAAGTGCTTCTCATCCAACTCGCCAAGAAAAGAAATGGATGAAGCCACATGAGATCACCTGCTGGTACTGGAAGAAAGGAACTTGTCAACATACACCGGGTACCTGTAAGTTTAAGCACCACGATACGGGCATAATTGCGGACCCGCCCCCAAGTGGTTTAACCTGCCGCAACTGGCTTCGAAGAAACTGTCGCCACACAGCAGAACAGTGCAAGTTTCAGCATTACAACGTTGAAACAGAGCTAGGTCAACCATCCTTCAGCTATGGTGCGTTGTGACTCCATAAGAGGTACCATTGACTCATGTTTTGTAGACATCGCTTCTGCCCTTCCTTACAAAACTCATGATCAACAAGCACCAACACCAGGCACAGTATTTGCAAATGGTACATGGATCGAGGTTGACATGGACGACAATGGGCCTCAGCTAGCAACAATCTGGGACGAGCCACAACCTCCTGCCGAGCAGATTGAACTGTCGCTTTCCCCCCCGCCTCCACCTCCGTCCCCGCCTCCTCCGCACCCACCACTAACACTACAACCTTCTTCTCCACCACCGTCGCCACTTACATTGACACCTCCTCCGCCACCGCCGCCGCCACTAACAACAATACCTGCTCCAAACTCATCCTGCCAAGAAATCAAGCAAATTCTCGATCAAGCACTGGACATCAGCTTCACCGAGCTCTTCGAGTGTGGTGGGCATGAAGACAGCAGTACAATGCTCGATCGAAAAGCACTTCTCTTGTTCCACCCCATGGACCACTGCGAAGAACTCGAGGTTATCACTCGATGGTTGTTAATGCATCATGTGGAAGTAAGCAGTGTGTGGCACGAAGGTTGCTGGGACTACTTCCGCCAGCAAATGGCCAAAGGGGGATCAGGCATTGTGATCGTAAGCTGACTCGTTTTCTGTGTTTAGCTGCACTGCTGACTCTTTCAGGCACATCCTGATTTTGAATGGTACTCGGAGCTTACGGGCTTTGGTAAGCTCCTCCAGAAACAGGTCCGCTTGTGGTCACTTGGAGTTCAGGAAGGCATTGAGCATGATTCTGCCTTACTTGACACCTTGCCCAAGGAACGACATGACTGTATCGAGATCTTTCCCGTTGGCGGCTTCATCTACATCACCGACGACGTTTTTGAGGAAAAACCACAACTGGCCCTGCAGATTGTGGAGCTCTTCCTTGCAAAAGTAGACAAAATGCGACACGCCACTGGATCAGTCTCTCCATGGCAAGAGGCTGACAATGCCTACCTTCATTGGCGACTTTGCGTGCGTCCAGAACTCATGGAGCATCTTTTCCAGAGATGCGAAGAGCAAGAAAGCGAGCTAGAAGCTGGCGAACCGGATGCCTTGGCTCGAGCCTATCTCTACGCTCTTCTCATTGAAACTGACTACATCGAGCAAGAATTACCCATACAACCTCTTAGCGCTGTATCTGACAAGTTTCCCATCATTTCGGAACGTCGCATAATAGCCGAAGAGAAACCTGTCGACTATTTCAACGCTCTTACATCCAGCACAGAAGAAGCCAATCTAAGGATGATTCGATACTACGCAGGCTTGCACATCGAAATGCGCCGCGACTATCGGCACTTCTTCGTCGTGCACACCAAGCCTTTTGTTCCATGTGTACGCAAGTGGAAGCAGGAGATCCAGACCATCGCCGAGGTCATCACGCCCGAGCAATGCGTCGCCGAGCTCCAGAAAGATGCGGACCAGGAGAGCCGCGGACAAATGTTCGACTTTGGCGAGAAATACATGCCAGAAGGAAAGGTCGACACAGTGGAAGAGGCTCTTGTTAGTCAGGTCACCAAAGTCCAGAACAAGCAGGTGACGCGCATCGCAAGCCCTCAAGTGACGGACAGTCAGACATCGATGGACGAAGGAGAGATTCGCGAGAGCCAGCATTCAATGGAGGACGGCGAGATCTATCCCACACAGTGAAATCACACATTGTAACACGAAAAGTGTAGAATTACAACAAAAGTTACTGAAGATATTCAGCCTCAGAGCAAGGCTGCCGATGAAGAAACAAATTTTGACGGGCGTTTACATAGCTGAATACCCACATGCTTGATAGCGAGCACTTTCACCAAATAAACCACTTCTTTGCACATCCACATACATAACTTTATCTCACAACTCCATACCCCCAAACACACGTCCTTGCCCCTGACTAAAATTTCACCGCAGAAGATACGCCCACGCCCCGATCCGACATTCTACCGCCCCCAAGGCATCCACAGCCGATTGCGCCCATGACGCACGAGGCTGAGCGGTGACATCCGAAAGTGACATAACGCGCCGCGTGGGCATCGCTCATGCGATAACAACACCACAACACGATGCGTTCGCGATGTGTTATTGGGTAGGTTGGGTGCTTATCGTAAGGCTTTGTGGATGCTTGATACTCCTTGCACACAATTTCCGATGCCTGAGTTGATTGTGTGGTGGTATTGACATGGGCGCCGATGGCTTAGCTTAAAGCTTGGATCTAGACGTTTTTTCCCCGCAGCCGGGCGTTCGTGGGCTTGGGACACGCGACTGTGTTTCGGTATCCTTGTTATTTACATCGTCTCTCGTCATTTCATGTTGGTGCTGTAACACCTTACCTTTCCCACGTTTCTTCGTCGTCGCGCAACGAGCGCAAACCTTGGACGTCGGGTCTGTCGCGATACTTTTAAGAGCTAGTAGTTAACGGATTTGGAAAGATAGGATTGGATTGGATTGGATTGGATATTGGATAGGAGAAGATTGTGAAGCAAAGATGATGAAACGACGCAGCAATTCGATTACGGGCAGTATGGGGCGGCGAGGCTCGACGTCGGATCCTGGTGCTGATGCGGCGCTCGCGAAGATGGGGTATCAGAGCGAGTTACCACGGAATTTGAGTATGATGAGTGTTTTGGGACTGTAAGTAAATGTACTCTCGCTCGTCACAATCTTAACCACACCGACAACTTCGCAATCATGGCATTCGCAGCTCGGTGCTTACACCCCTAGGTCCTTCGCCATCATGGCCGTCCCCTTCGGCATCAGCACAACCATGTACATCACCCTCACAGACGGCCAATCCGTAACCATCATCTACGGCTGGATCCTTGTATCCCTCATCTCGCTCAGCATCGCGGCTTCGCTTGCAGAAATCTGCGCCGTCTATCCGACCGCCGGTGGCGTGTACTACTGGTCCGCCATGTTGTCAACCCGCGAGTGGGCGCCAATTACGTCCTGGATCACCGGCTGGCTGACGCTCGTGGGCAACTGGACTGTCACGCTGTCGATTAATTTCAGCGGCGGGCAGTTGATTTTGAGCGCGATTACGCTGTGGAATGAGGATTTTGTGCCGAATCAGTGGCAGACTGTGCTGGCTTTTTGGGCGGTGATGTTGATTTGTATGAGTGTGAGTGCGGTTGTGGAGTGTGAAACGGGAACGGGGAGCTGACGAGATGCAGATTAACATCTTCGGGTCGAAGTATTTGGATCTTATCAACAAGATTTGTATATACTGGACGGCAAGCAGTGTGGTCATCATCATGATCGTTCTGCTGACCATGGCGGATACGAAGCGGAGTGCAAAGTTTGTGTTTACAAATTACGATGCTAGTGCGAGTGGATGGTAAGTACTCCGATCTTATACCTTGCTAGAAGTATTTGCTGATAACATACAGGCCTTCCGGATGGGCTTTCTTCGTCGGACTCCTCCAAGCTTCATACACGCTCACTGGTTACGGCATGGTCGCAGCAATGTGCGAAGAAGTCGCCTACCCCGAGCGCGAAGTCCCCAAAGCCATCGTCCTCTCCGTCGCAGCAGCAGGCGTCACAGGTATCATCTACCTCATCCCGATTCTCTTCGTCCTTCCCGACGTGCAGCTCCTCCTGGATGTCGCAAACGGGCAACCCATCGGCCTGCTCTTCAAGACCGTAACCGGCTCCGCAGCCGGCGGCTTTGGGCTTCTCTTCTTGATCCTCGGTATCCTTTTCTTCGCCGGCACAGGCGCGCTCACCGCCGCATCACGCTGCACCTACGCCTTTGCGCGCGACGGCGCGATTCCCGGCTCTCGTCTGTGGGCCAAAGTCGACAAGCGATACAACATCCCGCTCGGCGCGCTGTTCCTTTCCACAGCCGTAGACTGCCTGCTCGGCCTCATCTACTTCGGGTCCTCCGCAGCATTCGGCTCTTTCACAGGCGTCGCAACAATCTGCCTCTCAACCTCCTACGGCATGCCCATCCTCATCTCCGTCCTGCGCGGCCGCCAAGCCGTGAAAAACAGCTCCTACTCCCTCGGCCGCTTCGGCTACGCCATCAACATCGCCATGATTATGTGGATCTGCCTCGCAGTCGTGCTGTTCTGCATGCCTGTTAGCCTGCCAGTGGAGCCCGCGACGATGAACTATGCGAGCGTGGTGTTTGCAGGCTTTGCGACGATTAGTGTGGCCTGGTACTTTATTCGCGGCAGGAAGGTGTTTACGGGGCCGCCGGTGCCGCAGGATGTCGCGCCTGGGGAGGAGGTGCCTGTTGCGGGTATTGCGGTGCATGATAGTGCGGATGGAGCGGTGGGGACGGGGCGGGAGAAGGACGAGACTAAGATTTAGATGTCTGTGTGGAATTGGGTTGTATGTTAGCCTTTGGGGTAGTGAGTGGTTAATGGTGTTGTAATTATTTTGTTCCGAGGTTGAATAAGTTAAGTCGGACTATCAGAAGTACATGCGAAAACCTCGGCTCCATCGAATGAGCAAATCAACGCATTGTTATACAAAGTGTAGATCTTTCTTCTAGCTGTATATAAAGCGCACCTGAATTACCCTGTGTGGAGCTTGCGCCCCACTCAGCTAGCCAATAGGAGTGTGAGCGCCATAGCGGGCCGCCACATAACGCTAAGATCGCGGTCGCAAACCACTTAACGCGACAATCACATTCACCCTCACATTCACGTCCGAATGGACGCGCGCTTCGACTTGGGCTATGATGTCGCTAAGGTAAGTCTAACGCTACTATATAAATCATATTTTATATCTCTACATATATCCGCACACACGACGCGTCGCATCAACTTTGAGCTTCAACCCTCCATCAGCAACTATTAACATGCACAGCGACTGGCGCAAAGGGATAGTAGACCTCACACTAGAGTCCGACAACGAAGATGATTCTCCTACATCATCCGTCCCGGGCCACCAACTGCCGCCAATTGTGCCTCTACCAGGGTCAAACAGACCGTCGAATATCTCTACGCCAACTGCACACATGAAGAACCCGAGCGTACCGCTGCCAGGCAGCACACCGCGAATACCTCATCAAAACCACCATACGTTCGCAAAGCACATATATACTTCCAACGATACCAGGAATGGGGCATCGGAAAAGAGGCGGAAACTTTCGGCGCATGGAGCTGCATCGACGAGGCCATTAGCTCCGAGCCCTGTGACCGAAAGCCTGAGCAATGCGTCAGTACAGCAGAGCAATGGAACATCGTACCGACGAGGAAGCGACTATGCCCCGCATGCGCAACCAGGACCTGCGCCGAGCCGGCTGTCGAACAGAAGCTCAGCAACAAGCATGGCAGGCAAGCCACCGTCGGTACAACATATGAACGCAGCGCTGAAAACGAATGGAGGAACACCGTCTTTGGTGGGTAGTGTTGCAAGAAACGAGCCACGACCCCTTCACATTGGTCGAATGCCCAGCAGCGGTGCCTTTGAATTGCCGAGGAGTTCCAGCTTGACAACGCCCGGCACAGCGTCAACCACACCTACAGGCCCGGTCCCGTCTTTTTACCGCCGAGAGAGAATGATGGAGCGGAAACCTGAACCGGCATACGGTAGTCAAGGTGGAGGTACACGCATGCCGCAGGCGATACCGAGGGCAGGCGTACAGGCTCAACCTCCTGCGCAGGCGACTCAGTTGGAGATGTCGAAGTCTAGATCACAGCAGCCAAGCACCTCATATATCCCAGGCGCTGCTCCTACCTTTCAAGGCTGCGACGAGTATAGTGCGATGTCTGGTGGATCGCTTCCCGTCACTCGAGAGCACAACCTGGCCTCTACCAACGGAACTAAGACCAGTCAACAGCCACCATACGTGCCATTTTCGGAGACAGTAGCCCCGAAGCCAATACCCTCCAGGGCGCCGGGTCAATTTTCAGAAGAAGAAGAACATCTCCTGATCTTCCTGAAAGAGGTGAAGAAGTTCAAATGGGCGCTCATCACTTCGGAATTCAACAGAGACATCCCCGGAAGACCCTATCCTACTCTTCAGTCGAGGTACTCTACCAAGACGAACCGACGGGATCGCTCGCAGGATCCCGCAGTGTTGAAACTGCCTCCTCGATGGGCGGCCGAAGCTGTCATAGATTGGGCAGCCGTGCATGCTGAAACGCCTGGTCCACGGGAGCGTGTTGAGGCCGTAAACTTGTATCGCGAGGCCAAACCCGCGCCAGTAGTGGCACCGAAACCCACCATCTTTCACCAGACAACAGAACAAGACTATTCTTCTGGCACTGATTCTGGTGTGCGACAACAACGTCCTCGTCGGGCGCCCCCGGTCAACTACGATGTTCGCAAGAGAAATAGACGTCTAGGAGAGGACATGGATGGGGCTGAAGTTGACGACGTCATCCCCTTTGCAGATGTGGATATGGACATGGACACACCAATGCAGTCGGAATCACCGTCCCAAGCACAAGCAGCGATACCGGCGACAGCGCATGTTGTCATCAATGAGCCTCTTGAGATGCACTTCACCGCCGATGATGCTAGCATCGGCTTGATGGCACGAAGGGGGGCGCTCGATTTGGCATCCCAAAAGCTGCCCTATCTGGCCTACTCAGCACGTACGATGTTACAAAACCCGCCAGAAGACTTCAACTGGGATCAGCTGACGAGTCGTGAATGGCAAGGCTCACTGCTCCACGTTGATTTTAGCCCTGAAGAGCTGAAGCAAGCTCAACGAGCCGTCTCCCGGATATGCACTCCACAAGCGTCACGACACAGTACTCGCCGGCAACACATGCGGACACTACTGAAGGATGTATCAGAGCCTAAGCTCTTGCGGTTGGCACGTGTCATACAGCGATGTCTTCCTGCTCGCGATAGCAGTAGTGTCAATGCCTTCCTAGACGATGCTCGAGCCGGTAAATTAGCAGAATCTCCCCGGATCTTAAGGCTCTCTGCAGCTCGGCCGCAAAAGTCCAATAGCTCGATACATGTTGAGTCGACATCATCTATGCTTCGCCATCGGGAGATTGGCGCCCATTCAAGAAGGGGTTGGAAAGCTGCTGCCAAACCCCTCACTTATCAAACGAGGAATAAGCTCGTGGACACTCTTGGACCTCAGTATTCTTGGACAGGTGCATCGAGTGATATTCATACAGTGGCTTGGTCTCAGGATGGCGAGCGATTTGCGGCAGGCGCTGTTGCAGTCACAGACCGTGATTCGATGCAATACAATCGGGCAAACAATCTTCTGCTCGGCAATCTTGCGGACAATACCATCCACGAACTGGCTGAGCACAGAATCAAACGTGCAAAGACAGACGCCGGAGCGAACTCGACGCATGCCATGTTTGTCTCGCAAGATCCCAAGCTTTACACCACAGTCACTTCTGTTGCGTTTTCTCCTAGTGGGAAGCTCATGTACTCGTCGGGCTACGATGAGTCCGTGTGTCTCTGGTATTTGGATCCCACGCCTTCACAGCCAGCGTTAGGAGCAAAATTGAAGCATGCAAGCGAAGTGGAGATGATGGTCGTGAACAATCACATCGAGGGCATGTTGGCCACAGCAGCAAAGAGGACAGCCGGTGCCGCCATCAAGCTGATCACTTTCGACGAAGACGACCCGTCAGAACCCCAGAAGCACAACTTCCACTCTGAAAAGGCAGTCTCGCGCTCAGACCTCCGCATTCTTCCGCAGGCCCTACAATTCGAACCAAGGTGTGGTGGATTGCTCCTGGCTGGTTTTGGCGCGAATGTGCGCAACGATACCGCTTTCGACATAACTGGAGACTTGTGCATTTGGGATATTGCCACACAGGCCCAAATACCGATCCACGGTTCCAATAGGAATGTCTTCGATGTTGCATTCAACCCCAACCGTAGGTACATGCCACTTTTCGCTGCTGGCTGCGTTGCCAGCACCAATGTGAATAGGGGCACGCGCTCGGTGATTCGGCTATACGACGAGAAAGGGCTAGACAAGTACACTTGCCCATTGGAAATCGAATGCAGAGCGTTGGACATGAACGATGTTGTTTGGTGTCCTCAGGATGAACATCTCATTGCAGCTGGCTGTACTGATGGGCGTGTCTATGTTTGGGATATGCGCAGTCCAGAAGATCCGCTCATGACTTTGTCTCATGGACATTCGCTTATGCCGCTTCAAGATGGTATACACCATGAGCGCACAGATACCGGCATTCGATTCTTGTCTTGGGGTGACAACTCAACTCGTCTCTACAGTGGCTCGTCAGACGGCGTGGTCAAGGTTTGGGATGTGACTCGATCAGCCGAAGACACGTTCATCAAGGACTTGATCACTCTGGACTCTGGAATCATGGCAGGCGCTTTCAGTCCTGACTTTAGTAAACTGGTCCTCGGCGAGGTCAACGGTTCGGTCGCTATCCTGGATGTCGGAAGAAATGACTGCTCAATCAAGGAGGCCGAGAAGCTACGATACATGCCTTACGCAGGCGAAACCAGAGACCGAGACCCCACCGCCACCGACTCCGGCGTCGCGGGGGCAATGCACCTCTTGCAGACTCAGCAGCTCCAAGTCGTTGCCATGAGCAATCCACCGATCCGCCAAGTCGTCCAAGGACCCAGCTATCAAGGCCCTTTTGACCAAAGCGTTGACGCCCCCTTCCTTCGCGAACAAGCGCTAGAGTTTCAGCTCAGCATGTCCACAGCACCCGGCCCTCAGTGCAGCATCGCTGCCTGCGCAAATAACATCATAACCATCACAGGCGAAGAAATCGGCGACTCCGGCCGCAGCTCCGATCGCATACCCGACGAGCTCCGCAAGCAATGGACATCACTCGACCCCAGGGCTCGCATCATAGCTGGCAAATCCAAATGCACGCACTGCACCCGCCCAGCTCGACCGTCGCCCTCCGGCACAAACGACCCCGACGCACCCGTCCTGTGCGAGCGCTGCTCCTTTGCGTGTTTTCGCTGCGGCGCTGTTAATCCCATTGCGCCCGCTACGACGACGCTTACATGCGATACGTGCGCTGGTGTGTGGGAGATTGGCGCGCTGGGATATGAGTGTGTTGAGCAGCCCGTGTTGAGGAAGTTTGAGCTGGATGTACCGACGCTGAGGCGGTATGGTAGGGATATGTTGCTGGAGTGGGGTGAGGATGGGGAGACGAGTTTTGGTGATGAGGTTAATGCGCTGACGGAGTATTATTTTTCGTTGGCGATTGATAGGCCGGAGAGTCCGCCACTTTGAGGACGGGGGATGAGGAGGCTTGTGATTGAGGGGGTGGGAAGGAGGTGAAAGTCAAGTTTGATACTATTTGCATGGTGTTGCGGAACAAGCGATATCTCCAACTGCATCTGGTCCGCACGGAGGCAAGATTTACGAACCGGCGTATCAAGCCCGAGTCGCTTGCATTTATACCCATCTGGCGTTTTTATCAATGATACACTTATACTTATCATCATGACCTTCTCTCCATTATAACTATCTTCCAGCTTCTGATCCATTAATCCATATCCGGCGTAGCTCCAGCGCTTGAGGAAAAAAACGAGCCTCTTCCAACGCCGCATACCAACAACAACCACAACTTCAACTGGATATCAACAAAAAAAAGCAAAACATACAACAGTGGGTATTCGCTAGTGGTCACCCACCTAACTACTAATCCGCCGGTATCCTGCTTGTTTATAGCAGAGCAGACGGGATGCAAAATTCTCAGAATCCTATGGTCGTATGTGGAAGAGTTGCTCAAACGTTCAAGTTATGTAGCTATGCTTAATGTGACAAGCGAGAAGATCGAAAACAAGGAACACGATAATCGAAGTTTCGGCACACGCTTAATGATTCGAAACCAATATGTAAAAACTCGTCAAATGTGGCGCAAGATTTGTAGATCTAGAATTAAATTGACCCTCAAACTTACTATCGCCAATTCAAAGATGCCTTGAACCTGTCGCTTTCGAAATTATACAAAATTTACAAACACCTTGATAAACTAGTACTTATTTCGATGACACAATACGCGAGATGCCCAGCGCGGCATCGGTCCTAGCCCTGTAGGTTAGCAGTCCGCTTGAGCGCAAGCTTTATGGCCGGGAAACCTTTATTTCGATGTAGGTAGACCAAGACTTCGCGAGGTTGAGCACCGCGTTGAATCTATCACTAGCGCCGTTAGGATATGAGATAAGGGTGTAGCAGGCAAAGAAAGAAAAGAAAGAAAAGATAGAGCGCTCGAGTGGCGTCGAAATGGAGCGTTATTGCTTGAGATTGACCCGTTTGAAGAACGGTGGGGAAAAATCGAAAAGTGGGGGACGACGGTAGGCGCGGTTTTGCTGCGGGAGGGCAGACAGGATCTAGATACTGAGTTGGCGGAGATTATGTGCAGATACTGTGTGGATCTTCGCGAAACTTTGGAAGGACAGCTCTCATGTTCCCAAGGTCTAACTGAAATGGTCACAGGAGAAGTCGAGCGCGTGGATGAAGAGGGAGAAAGTTCAGCTATAGTAACATATGCTAGATAGTCGGCATCGTCATGTGCCATGTATTCCCGAGTGCGATGGACAGGTCGTGATTCAGAACAACGAACTCGCCCATACCCATGTTCACTCCCCTCAGAACCTCAGACCGGGGTCCAAATCATGAACCTTGAAAACACCTTTCTACTCCAGACTCAAGCCATGCCTTCAATCAGGACATGAGTTCCGTGTACAAGTCAGCGCTACTAGGAGTCTACGCTTGCACTGAAGCTCGAGACGGAAAACTTCGCAGGTCCACCAGTGAAGACCTCAGTGCCTACTTGTTCGACTGCAACAAATTATTACTCTGTTTACATCGTTTGAATTAAGAATGTGAGCACTCACCAATCAGGTTCTGCTCATGTGCCGGAAACTTCTGCTTGCTAGCCAAGTAGTCGAAGAACAATTTGACGTCCGCCTTGAAGCTAGTGATATCCTTTTGACCGGGTCTCACGAAGCTATACACCTTCATGCGTTCGTTGTAGCCGAAGTACAGGTCGAAGTTGTATCCTGCGATGGTGACGGCGGCGATCGGGAACCTGCCTTGCGAGATGGGATATACCTGACCGATGCGGCCGAGCCTATAAAATATTAAAGCCTGACATGAAATGAAGACAAGGTGTGTACGTACCATATCATGAGCTCGTAATCGCCACTAGCATTACTGTGATTCGGGTCTTTTGCGGTGAAGAAGTCATAAGCGACGTTCGCGCGAACGCCGTTCGTAGTATTGTAGTTCCAATCAATTTGCGTCGGCATTGATCTGATCTTTGCGATGGTCTTGCCTTTGGTGAGCTGGCGGCCTGTGTAGACGTAGCTCTTGATCTTGTCCTCGCCGCCTTGCCAGGTCCAGGTTGAGCTCCACTTGATGCCAGACCCGGACGTGCCATCGTAGAAGGTGCACTGCGAGCCTGAAGTGGCAGAACCCTTGCCCCAGAGGTTGTTGTTGAGTTCATAGCCGTTGGTGGCGTAGTAGGCGTACTGTGAGCATAGGGCGACAGCGTCCTGAACGGAAGTGGCGTCACTAAGGGTTGGTGTACCATACTGGACGGCGGTGAGATCAGACGCTGCAGTGATGTAAGATGTGAGGATTCTGCAGTTTGAGGCTTGCAGATACGTACCCTGTGCGATTGGAGTCGCGAAGGCTGTGGAGACAAGACCGGCATATAGCGCAGTAATGAAGATCTTCATGATGGGGTGGCTGGACTTATAGTCGTTTGGGTTTGAGTGTGCTGAAGACGTCTTGCAATAGACTTTGCTTTGGCTGAAGCTCAAAGAAAAATCGCAGAAGAATTATTGTAACTAGATGCACGGGCTGACGACGTGTTGTTGAGAGGGAAGTGACGCTCTATCACCCTGCTCCTACGTGGGCGAAATTAGGCAGGTCACATTGACGTTTACAGGAAGCTCGATGGAAATCTGGCAGTCACATCTTACTCAAGCCTGCTTCATTTGCCAGTGCTCTCCACTTCTTGAACGCGCTTCGTATGGGAAGGATCATATCCAAGAGTTGCTTTTGTAGTCGCGAGTACGTCTTGCCTAAAATGAACTTCAAACAATACAAGAAATGCTTACATCTCCTGTCTCTAATCACTGTAGCCTTCTCACCTTCATACTCACCACCCACACACAGATCTACATAGCACGTCAAAGACATGATAACTAATCGAACTACATTGTAAAGCAAAGAAATGAAGGATGTAGGGAAAGGAACACGAATGTCGTATGGAATTCTGAAAATTATCGAAACATGGATTGAGTAATGCAAAAGTTGGACAGAAGACGCCAGATCCTATGAGTCAACAATTAGCAAGTAGTAAATGGAGCCAAGCCGTAGTTGGGTATGCGGACTCGAAGTTCACTTCAAGTAACCCAATCCATGGTTATGCTGTCAGATAGTAATAAGAAATGACGAGGCCTTTGGTAAAAGACGAAGACTGGTGCGTTATTGAGAAGTCAACAAATGGTGGTTTGGCGGAGTGACGCGGTAGAGGGACTTCATGCCTGCCCAGGTGGGGGGAGAGCAACGCGCAATAATGAACAAAAAAGTACGTTGGTATGCGCACACTCGATGATTAATAAAATTCAGCGATATATTTGACGCAACGTAACTTACTTTGATAGTCTAGCAATAGTGTCATGAGAAAACGGAAATGGTGTTCAATACTCCTCGTTGCCGTGCAATAACGACAACCAACACCCGCCACTCCTCACCACCACCACCAACGCCCTACCAACTTCCCCACACCCTACACATCAAACTCTGCTAATTATAATTCTCCCTTCCATCTCCCTACTGCCCCAAAAAAACCTCATCCAAACCGAAAACACCCGCAACGAACATCGCACAGCTAAATACCCAACCTGCATGGCGTGACACATCCCTCAGTCACCCCACACTATCACACCACCCAACTCTGACTATCACGCCAACGAGCCCGAATTGTAGATAGTAGAGAATGTGTATATATTTGCCACGCAGCTTGCGCGGATTGAAGTTCACGCACATCAATACAAGCAATACGTTACTACCTACACTGCAAATCGCATACATCAGAAGCAACATATACAAGCAACAAACTACCGCCTACACTGCACTACACCACACACACATACCGATCGAACAAGCAACTCCAAGCAACTCCAAGCAACCAAACACTACCTCACCCGCCTAACTACCCACGGGCGATTTTGTTCCACACGCAATGAACATGCACATGCACTTCCACGTCCCGCATCCCCACCCACATCTGCACGTCAAGCAGCACATGCAAAACTGGTTTATGAATATTTTTGAGGTTTATGGACGGATGGGGTGAAGAGGGTATGTGAAACTTTTCGATGGTGATGGGGAAGAGTGGTGGCTAATGTGGAATGTAGACTATGATAGTGAGAGAATTAGGATAATGGAGTAGTCGGCGAGCGAGATGCAATATGAGAGGGAAGGCGTTAGGGTGTTGTACGATACGGTACCAAAGTTTTTCAAGAGCTGGTTTCGGGGAGGCCTTTTGGGGAAGAGTGTATACCTAAGGTATACCTCTGCGGTGCTTAGCTCTGCTCAATTCAATTCAATTTATAACAATGAAATCACACCACTCAAATCTGTTCAAGGCCATCAGCCATCCAAGTTTCAGCAACGCATTCATCTGCGCATCTGCACAGTCGCACATAAAGACCACAACCTAAATCACGCCTTGCTTGCCACCATGAAGTCCGCACATGCCTGCAGAACGCGGTGTTAGGGCAGCAAGTCTACGCGAACGTTTCGAACCACGCTGGTTCGAAACGCCAGCGACAGAAGGCATGATGCTTGTGAGACTGCACCGAAACCCCGCGTCCACCTTGCGCTTTCAGCGGTGTGTCAGCATTTCTTGCGACACGTGAGGATCGGACGCCCGCATGAGGAATCGAAAAGGAATGTGAAGTGTCACGTGTGCGGGGCGGTGAGAATGCGCGGCTGCTGAAACGTGGTTGATTATGTTTGTATCAACGTCCCTTGCTGCTATACACCAACGACCTCGACACTTTTGGAGCTACCATGTCGTTATCAATATGCTCAGCATATGCCGTCGTCGTCAGCTTTAGGGTAGATCGGTCAGTTTTTGTATGACGGCGAACGTGGCCTTTGAGTCGGCTGACAGTAGTGCGTTGCCCGGGCGATCAACGACCACGGAGTATACGTTCGCTTGGGTTGCGGCCTCGGCTTCTGTAGCGAGCTGTCAGCAAGATCTGCTATACGACGCAGTGAGACAATGTGGGGTTGTCCAATTAGTGATAAATTGGGGGATCGTCAATATTTCGGGACTCGGCGCCAAAGAGTGTGGAAGTACTGGGTTCATTGAGACGAGTGGAAGCGTGTGGGGTACTGAGATCGGAGTATGGTGGTGGTCGTGTGTGCAGCCATTGTTAGGGCGATGACGTGGAGGGATGGTGTGCTGGTGTTGGTGTTTCATGTATAGTCGGCGGATAACGGAGCAAATGCAATCACTACCACACACCTTTGACGTTGTCGGTCAAGAAAGTGACCTTTGATACATTCACACCAAGCTCACTACAAATCTTCTCGTACGAAGACTTCTCAAGCTTTGGGCCTGCATTGACAGTGTCGTAGTGTGCCGAGAAAAGATGTTTGATGTCTTTGGTCGATTGGCCGTCTTGCACATATGAGAAGAATTGCAACTGCGCCTGCACACTGCCTGAGGAGAAGATCGCCAGCGTCTTGCCGGTTGCTTTCCACTGTTGCAATGTTGGAACGACTTCATCGAAGAGAGGGGTCTTTAGGTCACCGTTGCCGAAGCCAGTCGTCCAGAGGTATCCTGTGATAGTATTAGTCAATTAGTGTTAGTCAGAGCAGTATATCCATGGTGAGGATAATGTCATAGTGGAGATTGCGCGATCGTGAGCAGTGCGAGACGATGTGGAGACGGCGTGGACGCGTTGTCGCATAGCTCCAGTCAACAATCGCCGAGCTATCTGCTCGCAAGGCGCTTGATAGCGATGGCGATTATCACCAATTACACAGGTTTCGGCGTTGATAACCACCGAATGACCTGCTGTCGATCCACGCTAACGACTTAGGGCAGCATGGTGTCGGCGAGTTCTGTTTGGCCGTGATCCCTGACAAATGGAGTCGTACGACAAGAGACAGGAACAGGAATGCCAGCGAGCTTGAAACGGTGGGATGGGAAACATTCGAGGACTGGAAAACCCACCTTGAAGCTGCTTTAGATAGACAGCCTTGATATCTCGACGAGTCAAATCCTCTACGTGGGCAACTAAGGACTCGGCATCCTGCTTCGTGTCTTCCGGGAACCCGGCGATGAGGTGCTGAAAGTCCGCGTCGACCCAGGAGTCGCGTGCTAGGTTCCGGAGACGATCAAGTGCGTACGGGTACTGCGGCTATCGTGAGCTGCGAGCAGTGGATAGGGGTAACGTGCGTCGCGTGACACATGATGGAAGCGCGAAGACGTCCATGGAACGAAAAGCCGACTATGGTAGAGCGCAACGCATCTAGATCACAGAAAGAGGACGCGAGTGGCTTGTGGACTGCCGAGAGGTGTCACCTGGAGAAGCGGCCCGCCGTGGTTCTCGACTGAGCTTGGTGGTGTTGATCACTCTTTCAAGCGGGGAAGTCGAGACGAAGACGTGATTTGATGTGGGCCGAAAGCTTACCATGACATCCTTGACAAAGGAGATGCTGGAGATGGTGCCTTCTATGAAAAGAAACAGCGTGGTTAGCAAGGTGTCCTCGCAACGGGCGCAATTGCGACGTGTGGATGGCTGGAGGTTGCAGTGGCGTAAGCAGAATCTGGGGTAGCAAGCGCCCGGGAAGCACAGCAAGAGCGCGAGCCAGCGCGTGGTTCTTTGTCTGCTGTGACCCGGCTTCAGCGAACCGGAAGACTGCATGCATCGCAGAGGTTGGTGGAGGCAGGTTGCAGTCGTTTTCGCCCCGACAGGACGGTGTCGATGGGGACTCGAGAATCGCAGTTGCAGGGACTTACCAATGTCAAGCAGCACAACCTCGGATGCCCTCCATCGCGCAACATCAAGAGATGCGGCAGACATGTTGTCGGTTCTTTGTGTTGAGTTGCGAGCGGTGAGGGGCGGTGAAGTGCAGAATTTTCTAATATTGCTGCGATTCACGATCTGTGTGAGGGCCTCAAGCTCTGACTGGTGCAATTTCTGGAAAGGCGAACACCAAAGGGTAGCGGTGAACTTCACAGTAGGGAGGTGCACAGTTGCGACAACAACACAATGTAGGACTGCCGAATGAAGGGTAGTTCTCCGTGAACGTGTTTATTGAGTGCAGAGTTTTCCGTCAGTGCTGAAGTTATACACGCTTTCACGATTTGAACATCAACGCCTGTGCTTCACGATCGCCTTTTCGCGTCGCATCCATGCGCGAGCACGAGCATACAGGCCATCAGTGAAAAGTCATCGGCATGTAGTGACATCGTACCTGCTCCACAGTGAAGGGTGCGCTGTCTGTTATGGAGTGTAAACAAAGATATACACAGGAGTACCATGAGATTCATAAATCGGATACCAACCCACTTCTGCAGCATCACGGATAGCATCCGCAGGCCCACAAGATATCCACCTGCCAGCAATGGAGGTAAAGCATTAACATTCCCGCGCTAGTCGTGGATTTCTTCTCGATCTCATAGGCTGCAGGGCCTGCCTAAAACGTGTGCTGTCGTTGCGACTTTGTTGTTCGCTCCACACCGCCATGAGAATTCCAGGGACGAGTGGATACGCAACTCCAACAACAGGAAAGGCTGCCCGTATGTTACCTGCAGTAGTCGCTGTGGAGTCCATCGAGTACCTGTCGAGCACGCTTTTGTGGTGGCAAATATGCAGGACACTGCAGACTACTGCGCGTCCGTATTTAGAGTGCAGTCGCGAGCTTACCGTGGCTTAGGCGGAGGAATCCAGGCTTTCTGGGGCCGGACAAAAACCAGCAGGAAAGGCAGGACGATATCGAGGCGTGCGACGATTCGTGCAAGGCTGTCTACACCGACTTTGTTTCATCTCCACAGCATGCTGCATGGCAGCCACTGTACTGAGGACACGATGCTGCACCCGAGGGCACGCTTGCAACGAGTCCGATAGCATGAGCGTTCCCCAGGTCCCAGACGTCTGATCAGTCCGCAGCCGCTACCCGCCCGACCGTGCGTGGTCGTCGGCGGAACTCGAGGGACACAGGCTGGCGTACCAGAGGCTCGTTGAGCGCCAACTCTCGAAACAGCTGTCATGCTGCTTTGGGCGCATAGGTCGCCCCTGAGCCGTACATTGGGGGATAGAGAAGTCCCCGAGGCCGATACAGTGCAGTGGCAAGCATCTCAATAACGGTCTTGTTGGAGCACCTCGTGGAGGGTGGGCGACGCAGCCGGCCACCAGTCAGAAGCCAGGTGGCAGTTGTCGTGCGACGTGCCCCGAAAGCAGCGTGTGGTGCCTTTGCACCCGGCTGACATTCCTCTCTGCTGATCGAGGCCGGGTTCAGCGCGGCTAGACTGTGTTGGCACACGTACAGCAGCAGCGCCATGCCCATTATTATGAAGCAGAGCAGGGTCGATGTTTCAGCGGGCGGTCCTTGTCAACCATCCGCTGCATAACGCTCGCTGCTGTCATAACGGGTGGGTCCTTTGACGAGTCTTTGATGAATGATCAAAGGCATTCAGGCCGGCCGCAGCCGTCGCAAGCAAGGCGGGCATGGTGACGGAGCGCAGAGAACCTGCTAGAAAGTGGGTGCCGCTGCTTTAGTGCCGAAGTCGTGGCTTGCATCACCTGCCAGGATTCGGGGCCGGCTGGCCTTGGAATGGCGAGCTAATGGCGCGCAATGGTGAATGGCGGAAGCGGACAGGGGCCACCGATGCGGCATAGCGCTGTGACACCGCCTTCCGCTGCTTTGTTGGCTTCAGGACATGCGGCCAAGGTGCTCAGCTTCTCATATACCCAGCCTGCCCTCCTTTACCCGCTCTCACCACCACAAACCGTACAGATGCCGCCATAACATACACCCACACCTTGACCTCTTCGTCCCTGTTCGCAAGCTCAGCGTTGCTTCCTCCTCCACACCCTCGCACCTTCCGTCTTCCGCAGCTGCCCTAATAATCGCCGCATTCCACTCGTTCCTTCCGCAACCGCCGCACTGCTGAGCCACCGTCAACACCGTCATCCCTCCCCCGGCTCCCACCACGTTTCTCCTCACCACCACGCTCTGCGCCAATCTGGTCAACCATCTACACGCCGACGCCGGTCATTGATTTGATGTGATATAGAGAGCGAGCTGCTGGATCATCCGATACCTATCCGACAGCTAGCCTCGTGTTTACTCACACCTCACGTCACCCTCGACCTCACCACCTGCGCCGCACACCAGCTTCTTGGAACAGACGTTTGATGCTCTATCGATCAGACATCTCTTCCAGCGAAAGCCGACAACACTAGCACCTCGACACCTTTCGAGTCATCATCGCTAGCTCCACTGAGTCCGTGCCTCTTGACTCACCTCGACCACGCGTCCGACAGACAACGACCTCTTGTCTGCCGCCCACGCATTGCACGCTTTACGACTTTCCTCCCTTCACGCAGCGACCACCCTCCCCTTCCGGACGTCCCCGACTCCGCACGAAACGCCCCTCGATAGCTCGTAGACCCGGGCTATCCATACGCTTTTAATACCGTCCAA
Source organism: Ophiobolus disseminans (assembly GCA_010093685.1). Taxonomy (NCBI): domain Eukaryota; kingdom Fungi; phylum Ascomycota; class Dothideomycetes; order Pleosporales; family Phaeosphaeriaceae; genus Ophiobolus; species Ophiobolus disseminans. The sequence goes on from MU006226.1 coordinate 536,517, forward strand.
TGAGAACCACACTCTCTTGATCGTTTCCTTGTCTTTTCCAGTCGACGGACACCTGTGCATATCACCGACGACTTCGCGTTGCTTTCAGTACCTTCCGGACGGATCACTGCAGCCTCCAGCTCATTGACGCCATTGGTCCGTGCTTTCATCCCGGATCGGACCCAACCTAACCATTTATTACTATCTTCACACTTCTGGCAACCTAAAAGTCCGATAGAGCATCGCCTTTGGGTCGACGGCTGTCCTCCCTTTGTTTGTTACGGATCGACCTTCCCATTCCGTGTTTCATCTGTTACTGAGCGAGCTTCATTCTCACACTCACCTCGAGCGATCAGCCATCGGTAGACTTTTGAGTCCTCCTCGGCCGCTTCCCATCTCACCTTTCCAATCGTCCCTATGGAGTGTATGCGCAATCAGCTTTACGAAGGCGTTGTGCTCAATGGACGGTACGAAACCATCTCTCCACTCAACCATGGCTCCTTCGGCATGGTCTTCCAGGCCAAGGATTTGGTAACTGGCGACAATGTCGCTATCAAAGTCATTACCAAGCCCACCGCGGCCGTCAACTGCCCTTCTGCTTTCTCCGTCGACGAGCGCTCCGAGGAGCTTGGCGTCCACCTGCACCTCGGTTCCCACGACAATGTTGTCAACCTGCTTCAGTCCTTCGAGACTCAGAACCACATCTACCTGGTTCTAGAGTTCTGCTCGAACGGTGATCTTTACGAGGCCATCCGTCTTGACAAGGGCCCTCTGGAGACAGAACACGTCCGCGACTTTATGATGCAGCTCGTTGGTGCCGTTGAGTTCATCCACTCCAAGGGTATCTACCATCGCGATATCAAGCCTGAGAACATCTTCCTCACCCAGTCTGGCACGATGAAGCTGGGTGACCTTGGTCTCGCTACTTCCGACTCTTGGTCTTGGGAGGTCGCCGTCGGCAGCGACCGCTACATGGCTCCTGAGCAGTACGACCCTACCAATGCTGGCTACTCTCCCGCCAAGGCCGACATCTGGGCCATTGGTATTGTTCTACTCAACGTTCTGTTCCAGCGCAATCCATTTGCTGTACCTTCGACGTCGGACCCTTTGTACGCCGACTTTGCTCTTGACCGCCAGAGCCTTTTCGATGTCTTCCCCAACATGTCGCAAGACGCCTTCGAAGTCATCAGACATTGCCTTGCCATCGACCCTGAGAAGCGTAGCCTGTCGGCTGTCAAGTCCGCCCTGAATCGCGCCATCACTTTCACTACTGATGACGAGAGCCTTGACGAGTTCTGTACCGAGGAGCGTGACGTTGTTGCCGTCGGCGCCAACCGCGAGCCACTCAGGACACCGTCCATCAGCACTCCTCACCTGGAGAGCGACGGATCTTTCCCTTGGGCCAAAGCGCTCGCCATGTCTCCACCGCAACCTATTCGCCAGCTGTCTGCTATTCCAGACACTGAGATCTACGGAGACGACATCTATCCTGGTTACTCGTACGCTGTGAAGCCAGATAACGCCTCTGCCGTATCTTTTGTGGACTCCGGTTTGGGCTTATCGTTCAAGTCATCTGACGTCATGCAACCCGAATCGCTCCATGTCACGCGATCAAGGCCGATGCCGATCTCCGGCTCGCTTCCGGCTAAACCCTTTAACAGCATGTCATCGGTCTTTGGCAAGAAGCGTGATGTCTTCTCCAAGAGCTGGAGCGACCTTTGGGACGAGGAGGACGACGATGCGCAGTTCCTCGCCGAGCTTGAAAACAGCTACACACCCATTGCTGCTGAGAAGCAGGTCAAGAAGGTTGTGTCTGAGGCTGGCTCTGGCGTTTCCACCCCTCGTGGCGGCCTGGCTGAACTCAAGAACCCTGCCATGGTCCACAACAGCAGGAGTCGCTCGCCCAAGGGTCGTCGCATTGTCGATCACGTCAGCGAAAACACCGGCTTCATCTTTGAGGAGCACCAGATGCCCGCCCGCTCGCCTATGCCTAGGCGCTCATCCGCTGACAAGTGGGCGGCCCTTGGTGACCGCAGGCGTGGTCCCGCTGTGCAGGCGATGCCTCAAACTCCGTCAAAACCCAAGTCTCCCAAGCAAGCTCAGTCCGTGCCGACCTCCGCCAGGAAGCGGAGCAAGACCGGAACCGGGAAACGACCAATCCACTGGGGCCCAGGGCAGTCTGAGAACAAGGTCAAGACCCCAACTCATTCCAGCTGGGAACAGAAGGTGGACAATTGGTACAAGAGCAAAGATTGGCGCCAACAATCCAGTCGTGTTCAGGAGAACGACGACATTGGTGACCTTGAGTGGGTGTGGTAGGCTTACCGCCTGCCACTTGTAGTCTTGACACTTTATCATCCCTTTCCTTATTTCCTTGATTTTTTTGGAGCGCGTTGTTTGCACGAAGCAAGTATCCCGCACACCTTTTTCAACATACCGGAACCAACCAAATACCCTCAGCAAGCCAGATTGTAGCGCTAGAGATACCATTTCCTTGTCTCCTCTCCACTCTATACCTGTACTCTCCACTATACGGCACCTACCTTTTGCCAGCATCATACCCTTTCGCTTCTCCACTGTCGATTGGTATCTCTCCTTTGTTACATACCCCTGGGGTCCTGTCTGGTAGCTTTTGAAAGAAACAGCATCTTGGATCTTGTTCGTTTGCATTGGGCGGAGTGGAAAAACCAAACTGTTCATTTTGATGAAAGGAGTTTCATCAAAGATTGACATATATGAAAGCGAGCGGAAAGCGGCATATGGGACGGCGTTTTTTGTTATTTTTTGGATCTCCTTTGTGTGCATGCAATGGCAGGCCAGAGGGATTATTCACAGTTCGCTTCTACACCTAGGGATGATTAGTTAGTCAAGACTCGTATCCGTCGGTGATTGACCATGTTCTCTCGAAATGAGGATCATGCGAAATCCGGGATTTACCCACTCAAAAACTTGTCTTTGTCTGCATTGTGACGTGACTGACTTCAAGACCGCACAGCAGAACCCTCCGCGGTGGACTATTCCCCATCGCGACAGCCTCGTCGTAGCGCTTACACCCAGGAACGGAAGGTGCGTATGCATAAGGCTACATGGAGACTTATCCTGAATACCGATCGGACAAGATGCGATTCTAGAGTTTGGCGCCTAGCACCACAAGGCATATATGGCCACGAAACATACCCATCATTATCTTCCCGCGCAACTACAATGGTCCTCTGTCGAGTCATCGTTCCTCAGCCTCCCCATACCTCCATCACACAACCACCCACACCAACCACCCCCCTTCTTAAAACTTCAACCCCCCAAATCCTACCCGTCCCCAACCCCGTACCCTCCTACTGGCTCAGCCAACCCCACAAATACGCCAATCTACGCTCCACACCCGACCTCCCTGAACAATGTACCGTCCTGCATCCACTCTGCCTCGACGATACTGACGTCTCCAGGCGACATAGCAATAATCGGCTCCGGCCTCTCGGGCATGCTAACACTTTACCACATTCTCTCCACCGCACCCGCACACTCCCGTCCGAATGTCATGTTGTTCGAAGCACGAGAATTATGTTCCGGAGCTACGGCGCGCAATGGCGGGCATGCGAAAGTGAAGATAGCGACGCTGGTAGGGAAGGAGAGTGGTGGGGAGAGGGATAAGATGCAGGCTTATGTGGCGGGTGTGATACAGGAATTGGAGAGGATAGTTGTTGCTGAAGGTTTGGGGGAGGAGTGTGAGTTTGAAGTACGCAGGAGCTTGGATGTCTTTTTGCATGAGGGGGAGTGTGAGAAGATGAAGGGGGTGTATGATGCTGCGATACTGAAGGGCGAATACTGGGCGAGGAATATCGACTTCGTAGGAGCGGACGAAGCGGAAAAAGCATCGGGTGTGAAAGGTGCGGTGGGCGCTTTCATCTGTCCCGCTGCGTCTTTTTGGCCGTATAAACTCGCCACGGGGATTCTTGAAGTGCTGATACGCCGGTTCCCAGAACACATCAATGTCCAAACCAACACGCTCGTAACATCGCTCGAGCACGGCATCCTGCACACTCCGCGCGGCGCGCTTCACTCAGAGAAAATCGTGCTCGCAACGAATGCATGGACAGCTGGACTTGTGCCTTCTTTCAACGGTACAATCACGCCCGTGAAGGGAATGGCGTGTCACATCGCCCCCTCCCATCCCCATCCCGTATTTCCACACTTAAAAACTACATACAACATCTACTTCCCACCCGGGGCAGACTACCTCAATCCGCGTCCCGACGGAAGTATCGTCGTTGGCGGTGGGGCTTGGCTTTTCCCCAGCAAGGACAGCTGGTACAACAATTTCAACGACGCGCAGCGCTTTGCGTCAGATGTAGAAAACCATTGGCGAGACGGGTATATGCAAAACACGTTTCTGGGCTGGGAAGATAGTGGCGCGGGACCGGATAGTGTGTGGGTGGGCATCATGGGGTCTACGGACGATGGCATGCCGCACGTGGGGCGTGTGCCCGAGGATGAGTATAAGGGTGTGTGGATGTTGGCGGGGTTTAATGGGGGTGGGATGGCGTTGGTAAGTTGCGTCTGGAGCAGGAGTGCAGATTGGAGTACTAACGAGTGGCAGATTGCTACGGCTGCGAAGGCGGTGGCGAAGATGGTGTTGGAGGATTTGGGGTTTGAGGATGTGAAGGATGAGTTTGGGTTGTTGGAGGGGATGGGGACGAGTGGGCGAAGATTAAATAAGGATGGGAGAGGGGGTGTAGAGTAGATGGGTGTCAATTATAGGAATTGATGGATAGATATATGGTATATGCAAGAATTGGGTATCATGTGAAAGGAAATGTGTCTCAAAAAAGCCCCTCCGCCATCATCTGTCAAGATATGACCTGTCTCAAGCAGCTGGCGGCAATCCAGGCCCAGGGGTCGTCGGACTCGCGGGCCCCTTGCTCTTCCTCCTTTCCTTCTTCTCCTTCTTCGTCAAGGGTGCCACGCTGCCTTTCCTGCTATGCGTGTCGATTGGCGTCGGTGCTGCCTTTGGCGTAGGTGCAACCGAGGGTGCTACGCTGGGTGGTTGTGTGTCGAGCTTGAGTGCATTAATCTGCGACGAAGCTGCCTGCTCCTGTGCTTTATTCCTCTCATCCACCGCATTACGTGTGTTTGTAAAGACGAATGCGCCTGGCTCGCCCTTGAGCGGGTTCTCGTCCATGTATTCGTCGCCATAGCGGTTGGTCATGAGCAAGGACTGCATGAACAGCGCGTCGGAAAACTCCTCAGTCGCTTCGACAGGGTCAGCGACTGCTGCTGTCACTGTGCCCTGTGACTGATCTAGATCCATGGCTGCTAGCGTCGGACTACCTATGCGACTGCCTGCACGGCTTCCTATCGCTGCTTTCGGCGCATCGAACGTCGGCGGAAGGTAGGAGTGTCCAGTAGCGGGGCTCCAGTGCGTCATCTCCTGAGATAGCTCGGCGATTTGCTGCATACGCGTCGATACTGTGAGCTGTGTAAGCTGTTAGCTCTGCTTTACAAGCAACACGCGCGTCTAAGGTGAAGTTACACACCAGCCGCGCACGCACAACATCCAACAGGCTCGGGGCCATGGCGATGCGCGTGCCTTGGTTGTACCAATTGCCCTCGACAGATGTCTCGATCCTGTTGTCCACCTCGACCTTGTTCTGCCGCTGGTAGAGCCATGGTTGGCCCTCGCCTTGTGATTCTCCCGCTACGACGAACTGCAGGCCCGATGGAATGCTCCGTAGTCGATCGTCGAAGATCTTACGGTCATGGATGATATGGTTGCTAGCAGGGTCATCGCGATGTTGGTTCAGGATGGCAGTGTTGTTGCAGGCGGGCTCGTTGAACTGCGATACGTAGAAATACCAGCAGAAGTTGTTGGCTGCGTTGATGTTCTGCTCTGGAAGTTCATTGAGTGCGGGGGGTATATTGAAGTCTTGGTCATCGAGGAGCGGCACTCGCATGGCCATTGTGTCGGTTCGAGTAGTCGAGTAGTCGAGTTGTGTCAATGTGAAGTGATTCCTTTGAGGCTGTGGGGAAGGGAGAGCTTGGACCCTGAGCGCTGGCACCTCCGTCATTTGGCCGCAACTTTCGCGCTCTCACCTCTCCACAACCACAACACCATGGATCTGCTCCAGACAGTGCGCAAAGAAGGCAGTCGGTAAGTCATTATATGTCTAGTACTATTACCCTCATCTAACACGGCACAGGGGCGGACGCGCCGAGTTCAAGTGGGAAGATGTCAAGGGCGATGCGCAGCGCGAAAACTACCTGGGCCACTCGCTCATGGCCCCCGTCGGCCGCTGGCAGCAAGGCCGTGACCTGAACTGGTATGCGAAAGGCGACGACGAGTCAAAAGAAGCCGAGGCTGAGCGCATCAAAGAGGAGAAGCGCAAGCTGAAGGAGGCCGAGGAAGACGCCATGCTGGCGGCTATGGGCCTGCCCGTGCCCGTGCGAGACAACGCGAACCTGACACCACTCGGGAAGAAGGCGCACGAGGCCGACGTGGATGAAGCCATGGACGAGAAGGCCAAGGAGGGCGAAGATGAAAACAAGGTGCGGAGAAGGGACCAGAAAGAGAAGTCACGAAGGCACAGGGACGGCGATCGCGAGCACAAGAGGCGACATCGCTCCAGGACTCGGTCACGGGATCGGGAGCGCCGCCACAGACACCGAGACCGCTCACGTTCCCGCGACAGGCGCCGAGGCGAGGATAGAGATGACAAGCACCGACACAGGTCAAGGAGTCGCGAGCACAGGCGACGGGAGGAGCGTCCTGAGCGTCCTGAGCGTCGAAGAGATCGAGACGATGAGCGCCCAAGATCACGTTCGAAAGACCGACGGCGCAGAAGGGACACCAGGAGCAAGTCACCATATGAGAGACCGGAGAAGAGAAGGGACTGACGGTCAAAGATGTTTGCATGCCAAATACGGCTGCGAATACTCGCAAATTGCATCCACAATTACCGCATACCTATCTGGTGGAATCGTACCAGTAAGATCAAATATCTCAGCCGGCCATGATTTCTGGATTCCCATCCTTTACCTCGTCCACATAATAGTCAGACCCTTTTGAGGTCTACCTAACATCACAGTGTGTGGATGGGTTGGCCAGTTGCTCAGTCTACCATTTGGGGCACAGAGCGCGTTGTGTTGCTCGGCAGTTATTGCATCCCGAAAGTCATGCCGAACAGGCCGGCTCCCCAGCTTCTCCACCTCCACCTTATGTACTCTGACACTCACATGCGGGGTTAGTTGAATCGAGTATTTCAAGCGTCTCCTTACCCCGCAAACCGTTATTCCGTCTTATTCAATACCTCAATATTGCTTTCAACACCACTTCTACACCTGACATAGTGATCATTAACTTGACTTCAAACTGTCTCACAATGGACCCAACACCACCCACAGCAGACTGGCAATCCCTAGCAAAATCCAAACGAGATTCCGTCTTCGCAAACATTCCTAAAGACTGGCTCCTCCCCGCATATCTAACCTCCCAATACACCGAAACATCCACCCTCTCCGTCATCGACGTCCCACGCACATGCGGCCTCCTATCCGCAAAAGAGCTGGAAATCACAGAGCAATACGATGCCACCGAGCTCGTACAGCTCATGTCAACGGGCCAATTAAAGAGCATCGACGTCGTAACCGCCTTCTGCAAACGTGCCGCCATCGCCCACCAATGCTGCAATTGCTTGACGGAAATCTTCTTCGACCGCGCCCTCGCTCGTGCAGCTGAATGCGACGCCTATCTCGAAACCGAGGGCAAGCCCATGGGCCCCTTACACGGCCTCCCGATTAGCCTCAAAGACTCCTTCAACGTAAAAGGCGTCGATGCAACAATCGGCTACGTCTCGTTCATAGCCCGCCCACCAGCTAGTACAAACAGCACTGTCGTCGATCTACTCGAACGCGCCGGCGCAGTCTTGTACGTGAAAACAAATCTCCCGCAAACAATGATGACAGCAGACTCGCACAACAATGTCTTCGGCCGCACGCTTAATCCGCACAACCTCGCCCTCACCGCCGGCGGGTCTACAGGCGGCGAAGCAGCCCTCGTCGCCATGAAAGGCAGCGTCCTAGGCGTAGCCACCGACATCGCTGGCTCGAATCGCATCCCAGCACTGTGCTGCGGTGTCACGTCGATTAAACCGACGGCGAGTCGCGTCCCGTTTGCAGGCGGCGTTCCCCCTGGGCGACTAGGCTCGCCGTCGCCGATTGTGCCTGTTATAGGGCCGTGCGGGCGATCCATCCGAGACTTTGAATTATTTCTCAAGACGGTAATCGACGCCAATCCCTGGACTCTCGACGAAAGCACTTTGAACGTCCCATGGCGCAGCATTGCGCCCTACACTCGTCCGCTGCGCTTCGGCCTTGTCCGAGGCTGCAAGCAAAGACCACTACATCCGCCCATTGCCCGCGCCCTACACACCACCGCCACGTCCCTCAAAGCCGCCGGCCACTCCATCACCCGACTCGACGACAAAGTCCCGGAGTTGTACGCATCCGCGCTCCTCGCGTGTAAATTCTTCTCCATCGACACTTCTGCCACACCACTCGCTCACATCTCTTCCTCGCACGAGCCACCCATTCCCTCGCTCGCTGGTTCGAATTTCCCAGAGCTAAGCGCCTGGACCCCGACGTTGGATGAGCTGTGGAGTATGAATCTCGAACGCGCAGCGACATGTCGCGCGTGGCGCTCCGTCATAGTCGCTGAAGATTTAGACGCCGTGATCATGCCTGGATACCAAGCCGTCGCACCAGAACACGATTCGTACGGCTTGCCGGTTTACACCGTTGTGCAGAACTTGTTGAATTATCCAAGTGGTATACTTCCGGTAGGCAACGCCGTGAAAGAGCTTGATGGAGCGTTTGTGAAGGAGGGGGAGGTGTGTGAACCAACGTGTACGTTTATGTATCGAATTGACAAGGGGGGAGTGACTCATGCTAATCTACCATCGTAGATAATCCGGATATTAGCGAGGGTATGCCGACGCATGTGCAAGTCATGGGGCGTCCGATGATGGACGAAGAGTTGCTCCAGATTATGGGGGAAGTGCAGCGCGTGGTGGGGGCGTAAGAATTGTTGGGTGGGGTAGGAGAGGAGTGTGGGTGGGTAAGTTTAGTGCTTGGGATGGAGGGTTTAGGGATATGGAGTGCGGTGGGTGGGAAGGAGAGTGGCTATATGCGAATACATGCTATTTGCATGTTCGAGCTATTTTTTTGCTAATTGGTGTGTGAAGATGCGGCCAGGTGGTGTATGTTTCGGCACGTGATGCGGCGTGGAGAAATTTATTTCATATCGAAGGATTATCTTTCTGTGGAGCAAGAGTATCAAGTGACTGCGCGGTTGAGCGCAGGTTTTCCCTTGTAATAACAAAGTCTTGCCACCATCGCATAACTGTGAAACAGTGATCTTCTACCTGGAAAGACCCTCTCCAAAACTCCACGTTGAACCCGCCTATCTCTCCGCGGTTCCTGGTTCCCCCCACTTCTGTTTGGCGCCGCTAACCTTCTCGATTGTTCCAACTCCGCCTGCATTTCTCTCACCCCCTCTTCCTCCTCCTGCAACTCCCGTCGAAGTCTCTCTTCATGCAGCCGCACCTCAGCCTTGAGGATTGCACCGGCGCTTGTATCGTCAAGTGCGCATCTCGGGCCTCTGAGCTCAAGCCTCAGTTTCAGCGGCGGAGCGCGATGCTTGCTTAGAAGCGTCTGAATGATTTCTCGGCTCGAGTCTTGCGCGCCGGTGTAGCGCGCGTAGTTGGAGCCTTTGTCGACCATGTCCCTCCACACGATAGGGCTGTCTCCTTTGCCAAAAGCCATTTCTCGCCGTTCCGCATCGATGGTTGAAGGCCCTTCTGGCAGCGTGTTCCACATCGTCGATACAATCGTCACGTGTGAGTAGAAATGTTCTCCGCATATAGCTTGTAGCAAGCTTAGATTAAGTCGCGATGTCCCCGTCAGGCGGCGTTCTTGGATGGGTGCAGATAGATTACGCCTGAAATGCGGTGCTTGTGGTCAGAGAGGAGCTCGACAATCTCAGAAAGAATGTCCATTCCTGGTCGTCGAAACCAGGAGTGTCGATGAGATCGACATTTTGATTCTGCCCATACTTCCAATTCCATGCGTGACACCTCCTGGTTTCTAGATTGCGTTAGTGTTCTGGCAGCGACAGCGGTCTTAAGACCTTACCAGACGTTACATTGTGCCCGATGCGCACAGGTGAGCCAGTGACTGTGGCAATGAATGACGACTTTCCAGATCCTGTAGGGCCCAGAACAAGAATACCGACCTTCTCTTTAGAGTTAACGTGCGATTTCCTACAGTTTTTAGATCAATTATATCCCGTAGCTCGGAAGGTCTTACTGAGAGTTTGAAACAGCCTCGCCGAATACCACTATCTCGTATGACATGCTCATGTCGAGTCGAGTGAAGATGAGAAGAAAATGTCTAGTCCTTGAGATGTTTTGGCCCACAATACCGAGCTATCAAGCATTCTGGACTAGTCTCAGTTCATTTCTTCATGCATACCAGCTGCCCATGCAAAGACATGGTAGGCTCGTATGGTTAAAATCTTGACCGGAAAATCGAAAGCCTATCACCAGACAGCGCGGCGGAGGAGGCGAGATGAAAAAGGTGTGCTCGCTGGGTATATCAGCGTTCTACTAGCTTGTTTCCTACATGCCCTATCTCAAGGGCGTAAGTCACAAGCCTGAGGCGCCGCCACACCACTGAATAATACGCAAACGGAAAACGGAGCCCAACCCTCACGGTGTCGGATGTGATGCAAAGGCCGAAAGCTCTGGATAGGCTGTGGAAATATTGAAGGTTTGCATATATGCATACCTGGGTGTCAGACTCAGGCCGATGTTGCACGCGCAGACCTCGAGGCTGAGGCTCTGCCATCCCAATGAGTGGTAAGCCAAAGAAAAACAGAGTCCAACCCCGCTTGATGTCCAAGGTCACAGGAATGCCGAAAGTTCTCGATAGGCTGTGATGATACTGAAGGCTTGCATATGCACACCCGAGTGCCAGATCCAACTTGATTCTGCATGCGTTGAACAACCTGAACTACGCCAAGCGCTATGTGCTGTCCAGACCACGGCAAGAACGCCTCACCTAGCTGATTTGGATTCTTTAGATACCGCTGATTCCTTTACATCCGGTAATGGTTTCTTGGATCGCCCCGTTCCAAGCTATCGTACAGCCTCTGCCGGCGGCTCCACGACCATGAGCAACTATCCTCTCATCGCCGTTATTGGGGTGACCGGAGCTGGAAAATCGACGCTTATCAATACCGCGTCCGGAAGGGATGATCTTGCTGTTTCAACCGGTATCGAGTCTTGTATGCAGCGCAATATGGACTGCTCTGCCACTTTTCAGCTGACGTCTGGGTAGGCACGCAAGATGTAGGGCCCTCCTATGTTTATGTCAACAACAAGTGGGTCCAGCTCATCGATACCCCAGGCTGGGACGACACGAACCGTAGCGACACAGAGATACTCAAGCTCATAGGACAGTGGCTGGGCAAGTCCTTCGGCGCCAAGCAGCTCTTACACGGCGTCATTCTGCTCCAGCCCATCAACGTCACACGGGTTTACGGCACCGGAAAACAGCGCAACAGACTCTTCGAAGAAATCTGCGGCATCAGTGCCTTCTCCAACATCGTCATCGCAACCACCATGTGAAGCCATGTGGTCGACCAAGCCGCTGCCGAGCGTCGCGTCCAGGAAAGGAGCCGCTCAATGGAGCATTGGGGCGCTATGATCCAAGGCGGCGCCACAGTCGTGAAGCATGACAATACGCAGCAGTCTGCTCTCGCCATGATTAACGTGCTCCTCTCCAAGCAAGCGAAGCCGCTTCTGCTGCAACACGAGCTTGCACTGAACGACAATCACCTTGCCAACACGTCGGTGGGGAGACAGCTCACTGAAAATATGACTGCAATGAATGTCAATGATCAGAGACGTATACTGGAGCTGGAAGCAGAGCTTCGGAGAAGTGCTAGGGACAAGGCCGCGATGCGAGAAGAGATAAGAGAACTTGGTGCAAAACTGTACAAGCGGCAACGAGACGTTGTGGAGTTCCATTATTATCGCCCAAGCGTGAGTGCAGTGCAGGTCGCATCTACTCGTTTCCATGCTGATGCCAAATAGGTATGTGTCATTTTATAGGAAACTGGTCGAAAGACCACGAGCGACAACGGGCATATGCCTGTGCTGCATGCAGCACCACTATGTACAGGGCTGCTGGGCTCTTGCGGTTGGGGAGGAACATATTTGAACCTACCACTGCTGCAGGATTATTTCCTTTGAACATGAAGCTTAGGTTCTTGTTGAGGTCGTCAATGGCAGGCGTTAGGTTCTTAAATAATTCGTCTTGCGTCCACAGCGCCCAGGCCATGTAAGCGCATGTCTATAGTGCCCTAGAAAAAAGCCACAATAGTCCAAAATGTATCTTTTCTTACATCTTTTCTCTTCACTAGGAGCATCTGATGGCAAGGCTGCAATAAAGTCCAACTGGGAACTCGAAGCACCCCAAAACCCGGCTCCGCTCTCGCGTTCATCACTGTGAAAGTTGCGGGATGGAAAATCGTAGCCATGGGAACACACCTATAACAAACCAAGTCAATTCAAGCAATGCTCACTCCCTGTATGAACACTCACCAAAGCACAATTGCAAGCACGACCAAAAACGGCTGTCTGCGACTTCGCTTAAGATTGAGCAGCTGCAAGACGTCTTCGAGCCCAGATGCTGCTTAGCCCAGCTCACCAAGCGCGGGCTACCATTTGGAGTGTCGGACGATGTCCAGGAAGCGGTAGTAAGCAACACCAACCAATATCATCCATCGACCAAGATGTAGCCTTACGCGTTACACCAATATGGGGGTGGTGTCGGTGTCCGAAGAATACAATCGCACTACAAGAACTATTGCGTGCGTAGGGCGTTCATCCGCAACAATTAGGAGCGCATTGCTAATCACTTCCGCGTCTGAGAGAGCTGCATGACGGCGCAGCGCATTCTGCTGCGACGAAAAGTAAGTTTGGTATATTCCAGAGGGCGACCAGGCAGGGCAGAGTCCTGGGGTTGGGATGTTGAAGCGAGAAAGAACTGGGCAAACGATAGTCAAGAGCAAACGACCGGGATTCTTGAGCTCCAAATGGTCCTGCCGCGTACGTGCTCAGCCCCAGTCAATCTAGTGCAGACTAGAACAGAGGAAGATTGGAGATACTTGGCATATAAAGACGAGTCAATGTGCTTCGCTGCAAGATAAGGTGAGCTTGTTTGACGCCTTATCGATATTTCTCTGACTTAGCTCGAATGCCTGCGCACGTGACCTCAAACCCAGCAATACCACCACCCATCCTCAAACCCCCTCCCCAGCAACCCCCCTAATCCACTTCACCGTGTCATCAACCTTACTCAAAAACGGACTATGGCTCGCCTGGAGAAAAATTAACACCAATCCAAACCACACACACACACACATAAGCGATTCAACATACCTTAATCCTCGTAACATCCACCTGCGCCCCCGCATCCTTCGCGCCCTGAATCATCGCCTCCTGACCCGCCGCCGGGATCGCCCTATCATCCTCACACAGCAGATACGCACTAGGAATCTCTTCCCAACTAGCGCCCGTCGCGGGCGCGACCATAGTTGCTACAGTCTGGCTGTGCAGCGTGGCGAACCAGCGCTTTTGCTCGGCTTCAGAGATGTCATTGTAGAAGATTGCGGGGTCGGTGGGGTAGACGTAGGGCTCCTGGGAATGTCGTGTCAACACGCAGTGTTACGGAATGATGGGGAAAGGAAATGCACCTGCACGTCAAACCACGCCGGCCACGTGCCGCCGATAGCGTCTTTCAAACTCACGCCGACGGGCACCATGAACGCAGCCAGATATCCGACTTTGACGACGCCGCCTTTTTTACCATGCTTCTCGCGCTCGTGCTTGCTGTAGCCGATTAGTGCGCTACCCGTTACCATGCCGCCCCAGCTGTGGCATATGACAACTACGTCGCTGCCTGTTGCGAGGGCCTTATCGACCATGGCACGCAGGGCAGCAACGTCCTCGGAGAGATCTTTGGGCGGGGTGGAAGCTCCGACACCCGGCATTTTCCGGGCGTAGATGGTGTAGCCGACCGATTCGAGTTTGGAGGTGACGCTGGCCATGGAAGAGGGGTCGTGCCATGCTCCTGGCACGACGACGATGTGGGGTTTGGACATGGTAGCTTGAGATTTGGGAGAGGAGGTGTTGTTTCTGACAATGATGGTTGGAGTGGTGAAGCTCAGGGGGTACGTTTGATCAGAGGCTACTAGACGGTAAGGAGATGACGAGCAGCGTAGAGAAGTATATCAAAGGTTATATGCTTGCATGGAAAAGTGAAATAGTAGGATTCGCCAAGACAATTAGCATGCGGCGTAAGACCTCGGGATTCCTGAGCGCTAAGCACTAGGCCTTCCGCAGTGTAGCCGTAGCGTTCCAAAGGAACAAGCTCTTTCATATCAGCTGCACTGGGAGTATGTCCGCATGGCGTATGTGGACGGAGGGCTTCCTGAAGTTACGAACTACACATGGATTAGTAGTTGTGATGCTAGCAACCAACCAGCATGAGCGGTGGTCCGATGCAGAGCATGTCATAGAGGATTCAGGTCTGACATGAGGCCAGCATTAGATGTATGCAGAGCAGCGGCGTGTGTGTATCGCTGCCTTTGGTTTAGCCCTGAACACGAGAGGACGGAAATTTTGATGATTCGTCAGTTAGCCGGAATACTCCGTCACTGTTTCCTAGTCATCGGATGCGTGTATTTCGGCTAACAGCATCTCGATAGTAAGGTGTGTCAGGGGTGGCAGACGGTTGACTAAAAATATTATATTGGGTATTGTTGCATGCCTGTTGATAGCCGAAGTCGAATGCCGAGACGCCTGCAACGCCGAGTGGATATCTCGCTGGGTCAGACACTGTGCACGTAAGACGTCTAAAAGAAGCGCCACCAGATGAAGACAATAATGACAAAGGCAAGGCCGCCGATGGGGCCGTACTGCAGTATGTCAGTATGAGTGTATGGTCACACGGAAGCATCCGACTCACCTGCTTCAGCAGCAGCTCCCAGTTGATACGCACGGCCGCTTTCTTGTACTTTCTGCTGTCCTCCCGCAGCCTGCTCGAGATATCGCCCATCCTCTCCAAGCTGTCGCCTCGGTACAGCAGATCCTCGATGTTTTTCGTCATGACCTTTGTGACGTCCTTGAGCTCGTCGTTCAGCTTGTCTAGGTTCTGGGTAGCTCTTGAGTCCTGGTATGTCTTCTTTGTGCGCTGGATGAAGGTGTCGAACTCGACAAAAGCGTACGGCCGGCATGAGGGCGCTAGGTACTGCTGCGGCTGGTACGTCTGGGTGAACTCAGAGGAAAGGTCGGAGAGGTAGGTGAAGGCGAGCTTGCGCGGGTACGACTTGTCGCATATGCAGAGGAAGCAGATGTCGCCCTCGATGAGGTAGCTGTGGCATGTGTGAGAGGCTAATGGGTGTTATAGTGGAAGCGCATGTGTACATACTGGTATGTGTATGCCCCGCTCTCTATACTAGCTTGGGGCTCCGAGTTGCGGTTTAGGCGACGCTGTACGAGCTTGACTTTGCCCTTGACCTCGTTGAACTCGTTGTTGGTCTACATGGTGTGAGTCTTGGCCACGTGTCAACTGCGCAGTATAGGATTGGTACCTCCTCGTCGTCGACCGAAGCAGTCAAGATGAGGCCTGCGTGCTGTTAGACGTGATCACATGCTGGTGACTGGCGACACTACTTACCATCAAGACGCGATATCATGGTATGTTTGATCATGGCGGCGGTGTGGTGATTTCGCGATTGTGTGTGAGGATGTTAGACTCTCCAAAGGCTCAGGTCTCTCCACAGAAGGATACCGAGCGTGTAGTGGGTGTCTTAATTGAGGCTACGTGTCGGGGTGTGGTTGTCGAATCGAAGAAACATGACGATGCGGGAGAGCTTGCGGAGGAGGACACGGACCACCGAGCATGTAATTCACGTACCCGCTTCCATCGCAATCATATATTTCACTGAACGTTCAATCTGCTCTATTAAATCACTGTACGATTGCGCATTCACGAAAAGCCATCGCAATGCTGTTTTAATGACGGCGCATCTCCTCCGTCCGTTACGTGGTGTTACAACCTTGGCAAAGCCGCACGCACGGTGACAAGATGCTCAGCGAACCTTCCTCCGCATTGTCACCTACTTCCCGTGCCCCCTTCACCTTTCCTGCATCGGTCCTGCATGCCATCTTCTGAGCATTGCCTGAGTATTGATCAGCATTTTGAATATCCGACTGCAATTAACCGTGGGACTTTCGTCACATGCTGCAGCCTTGCGTGACATTGGGCGCTTGTCAAAATCTTTAGAGAGCGAAGGCAAGCTTTCTTTATCGTTTTCTAAAAGCTGGATGAAAGTAAATTGAGGTCTTGAAAGAAGAAAAAAGGCCGTGGTGCAAGGCGCGGCGCCATGTCGCTACCAGTGCGGTAAGCTCGAGCTCCTTCACCTGCCATCTGAGAGACGCTGCGCTAGACCACGCTTTCCTATTGTGCTCGCTGCCCCGCGCACCTTTCACCAGACGCGTGCTGTTGTCGCGTCAAACGTCTCAAAATTGTAGCCTATTGTGAATCAAGTTTGCGCATGTACAATAGGACGCTCTCTGACTACTTCTCTCTAATAAGTCCCGACAGACGCCCGCCTCCTCGATCTCATCTCTCTTCCCCACACACCAAAACATCGCATGCTCCATCTTGTACAGACAAGATCACCCCAAGACCGCAAAATCACACATTTCACTCTTTCACGACACCAACAAAACCCACCAAAATGTCTCAGACAGCACCTTCCTCATCTCCGCTTTCATTACCGCCTTCAAGCCTCCAAGAGACAGTCACACCTCGTGCCTCAAGCCCTCCTACCCAAATATCACCAGGAACCTCTACCGGAATTGACTCTCCGGTGACTACTCAAATCGCAACTTCCGCCTCAACCTCGGACATCGGAACTGGAGTTCAGGCTCAACCTTCTGAACCAACCACATCTAACATGTCGAGGAAGCGCACGCAACAACCCAGCAACAAGCGCAGCCGGGAAGACGACAACGACGAGGACTCACCATCACCCAAGAAGGTCGCCAGCCCGCCCAAAGCGCAAGTCAAAGGAAAAGGAAAAGCAGCAGCCAAGAAGCCAGCAGCAAAGAAGCTGGCAACGAAGAAGCCTGCAGGTCCACCACCAACCAGCACCCGTCCTTCGCGGAGTCGCAAAGCTCCTGAGCGATTCGAGGACCTTCAAGGAGCGAAGCCAGTCAAAGCAGCGCCTGCCAAGAAAACTCCTGCCAAGAGCAAGGTTTTCGATCCCGTCTTCATCACCACAAACTCAGCGAGCCGCCTTGGAAAAGCAGATGTCTACCACATGCTTCTAGAACCCACCGCATGGACATGCCTCAGCGCAGAGCAGCAGATTAGTCTCTTGTCGATGCTGCCCCAAGATTCAACCACCACTGCACTTATCGCAAAGGTCAAGCGCGGCGAGACCGAAGGCACACGCCCCCACGCCTTCAACATCTCCAACGATTGCTTTCGCACCGACGTCGCCAAGTTCAAGGAGGACCTCAAGAATGGCCATCTAGCAAAGACCTGGCAAGCATCCGCTGAGCAGGCCATCATCGAGCGCGCTGCCGGCGACTATGACGAGTGGAAGGCCGAGGAGTCGGAGTTGTGGTGGGGTCAGAAAGCTGATGCTTGAGCGTGCAATGATGTGCGAGTACATGGAGGATATCGAACCATACCTGACATTTATCGGTGTTTGTATTCGATGTTGTGGGCTCCTGCTGGTCAGCATCCTATATGTAAGGAGTTTACGGTGTTTGTTTGTGTGATAGATAGTGGTACATTCATGTTCTGCAGTACGTGGATCTTTCTTTACGACTTTCGTACATATCATTTCTCAATCTACAATGATTTAGACATCAATATTTCATCCTGCTTCTCTGGGTTACTTCATTTCGCAGACATCGGTGGTGTTCAGAGCCTTATTCTATTCACATGCAGCTCGACCCGAACATGACGTCAAGTGAATCATTTCTCTCCTAATCTTCGCGGGAATATCATCTTATCGCATTGGTCTGGCGTCATTGGTTCGGCCCGCAGGTTGTTCCGTAGAGGTATTGCTTTCTCGAGCTTTCCTCTATGGTAACGAGTCACCGCCCGTTTCGATTCAACCATAACATCGACATCGACTTGCTCAACTCGAAGCATCAAGACCTTTACGACTAAAGACTTAAGAACCGATGCCTACTCGACACACACCTAGCGACATTTACACTCCGCACAAATTGACCTACATTTGACTGCTTAGAGAGCATAAAGACTTGCTTGACATCGCACAACAACAACAGCAGCGATCACATCATCTGCGCTCGATTCGGCTTACACCTGCCCGCTTTGCGCAATCACACCGTTTGCATACGAACGCATACCTCTGATTCTCAACTCAACTCGCGCACACCACCGTTAGAAGATCACGCACCCAACACACACTCATAAGCTCGGAATACCTCGAATTCACACAGATCAATCTTCTCATACATCTCTTCAACACCTCTTAAGATGAATAACCCTTCCGCAGGTTTTGCGACCGTCCCAAACACCCTCCTTCTCACCCAACCCACTGCGACCGCCGCACATTCGACCACCACCATCACCGAGAACGTCTTCGCTACCATCAGCGCCGCTACCAGCAATCTCGCATCCTCTGCCCCTACTCAATCGACTCCTACCGCGTCCCCAGTACCTCACACCACATCGCAACTCATGGGCCACGCCACTGCAATGTACGCAAATGCCGTCAAGCCAGGTCGCATTCGCGGTATCGTCGGTATTGTCGCTGAGATGAACCGGATCCTGAAGTGGATGGTTGGTACTACAGTCGTCGCTGGCTGACCTTATCACTTAGGCAAGAGGCTACAAGCCGTATCAACTCCGCGCCAGGAGGCGAGGATCCCCGTACATGGCAACGGAAGGTCAATTTGCTCAAGAGATTCTTCCAGCATGCTATAACCACCGATCCGAAGCTATGTGCCGGTATTGCGCAGGCACAGGAGGCGTTGAAACTTGAGCAGGTAAAGTTACAGGCTATGAGAGAAGCAGCAGAAGCGACCAGAGCTAAAGAGGTTGACCTGGCGAAGAAGTTTGACGTCAGGTCTAATACATTGAGCCATATGCTCCAGCCACACTCTGGGATTGACGGAGAGCGTATATGGGAGGAGCGCTTTAACATGGTCGCGACGGAAGCCCATGATAGCAGACAGCAGCTCCGCAACACCAAGAAGGAGCTGGATGGGCTGCGTTCGAGACTTGATGACAGGAAGGGAGAGCTCACGGCGACGCATCGATATGCAGATCGACTGAACATTCTTCTTGAGCGTGAGAAGGGCAAAGTCGAGACTCTTCGCGATAACTCGCAGCTGCAGGCAAAGATAGAAGGAGCTTTATCGAAAGGCAAGGAAGAAGGACAGAACGAGATCAATCGATTGAACGACGAATCATCTCAAGCACATGCCGAGGGCTCGACACTGCACGACGGTTTTGAGCAGGAGAAGAAAAAAGCAGAAGCTCTGGAGCAGTCTCTTGCAACCAATACATCAACATTGGAGGAAGCTTTGGCAAAGAACGAGTCGCAACGCCAATGCCTGGAGACGCAGGAGGAGGACATTCGAGCCCTCAAGGAGCGTAACGAAGACCTGGAGAAGCGCCTTGCTGAGCAAGAAGAAGTGGAACGAAGAGGCGCCGCCCTCATCAAGCACGACCAACTAATGGAGGAGGTTCAAGCCGAACTGAAGACTTTGACAGCCGAAGCGATTAGGCTTGAAGAATCGAAAGAAGAAATGGCCAGAGACCACGAAGAGCTTCTAATACAAGAATCAATCAAGCGTCTAGAAGCCGAGGAGAAGCTCGAAGAGCTCAAATCCTCCAAGACCATCACAGCCAGTAAGTCACTTTCCCACCCCATCCCCAAGCAAGCATTAACACCCCCACCCAGCCACCACCCCTTCAAAAATCCTCGCTGCTCCCTCGCACACCCCCACACATGGCTCCCAAGGCCTCAACGCCAGCCCCGCGGCTCCATCCTCCCCTCTCCCCGCACTCCCTAAGTTCACTCCCCGCCGCCAACTCCCCACATCCTCACCCCTCACCTTCCCCGTCGGCAACGAGTTCGAACAAGTCTACTTCACACGCGCCGAACAAATCCTCTCCCAATCGCAAGAAAAATTCCTACCGCTCGTGTCTTCTTCTTCTAAGAAGCGCGGTCGCGCACAACAGGCAAACGAGGAGGACGACATGACGCCTAGCAAGCGCGCCAAACCCGCTACGGATGTTATGGCCAATGTGCCTATGCTCGCGAGGCCGGCGAGTCATATCCCGCGCTCGACACGCAAGCGTACCGTCGCGAGCTATAATGAGGCGGAGATGGGTCGTAATGCGCGAGTAGGATCGCCTGAGAAAGAGTCACCTCGAAAGATTGCTGCGGCACGTCAGGTGTCTGTGTCACCGTCTAAGGCTCGCACTACGCGGCAGGGCTCGCCTGTCAAGAAGGGGCTTGGCGGCGACAAGAAGGTTTAAGGGGGTGGATGGGCCTGGGGAGAGGGGCGGAGGACTTGAGGAGGTGGTATTGCAGCGTGGGGAATGCTGTGGATGGACGTGAGTGTTGTCGCGGAATATGTTTCACCGCCTACGTTTTCTTGTTGTTCTGAGCTGCATGTCCTCACGTGGATTTGTCTGGCGTAAGACAAGATACCTTTTCTCTTTCTTTTGATTAGATTACAAAAGTCGGCTGTCCTGGAATAGCCATGACACCTGAATGCTCGAGCACTAGTTTATCTGATTCTACTTGTAATGAAAAGTCACTTTGTGCATGCTACAACAATACGTCAATGAAGACATATACATAGCCACCTCATCATTCTCGCTTCGAACCCGAATAGCTTCACTGCACTATCACCTCCCCATACCCCATGCGACACAGTGTCCTGGAACCATTCGATTACTCACCACCAGAAAGAGAATCTCTTCGCGGCAATACGAGTATCTCCTGGATGAGCCATGAACTGTCATGAATAGTTAGTAGAAGTCGTTGAGGTAGCTAACGATGAGGACCTATTTTCTCTTTCGTTGTCCCTACACCCGGCTCAACTCAACTCACGCTGGTCAGGTGCGTGGGATGTATGCGTGATATGTTGTTGTGTTTGTCATGTCGTTCAAAAGCTATAGTGACAAGATGACTTTGTTTTACTTTGGGCACATGCATTGCTTGCACGAGTATTTGTGGCCCCATATAGCCCAGTACATTCGTCTATAGAAATCCAATCATCTAAAGAGCGACTAAGTCATAAAATCATTAACTACCCCAGTAAGCCCATGCGCCATTCCCAAGCCGCACTTCTTACTCCTTCACCCCAACCGCAAGATCCACCACCTGCGCCGCCAACACACTAATAGTCGTGCGCGCATCCAACAGATCAACCATACTAATCTTCGACCCCAATCCCTGCAGCAGCCAATTACGGAATTCAGTCGCAATGAGACTGTCCACGCCATGATCCGATACGGAACGGTTCGCGAAAATCATAGACTCGTCCATCAGCAACATGGCTCCAATGGTGTTCTTCAGAGCGGCGGTAACGAGATCGACGGCGCGTCCGCGCTGCTCGATTTGTTCTGGCCCGGCGGGTGCAGCGCGCGTTTTCTGCACCGCATCGTCGAAGTCGCGGCGTAGACGCGTGATGGCGGAGCGACTGTCGTCTCCGCCGGATGGGCCTGATGTGTCTCCGTCGCTGTTAGCGTGTCGGAGTGCGTCGTCCAAGGCCTGCATTATGTGGGAGACACGTGCGTCGCTATGCCATCGGGGTGGAGCGCCGCTGGGAAGACCAAGCTCAGCGTCCTCTCGCTCCTTGGTGGCCATGTGCGCAGGGTCAACGCAAGTCACATAGCCAGCGGCGGCCAGAGAGTCAATTGTGGCGCCGCTGCATTGCATAGCAGCCTTTGCGTTGTCGTGGTTCAAGAATGCTGGCTCGAGCAGGCGGAGGAAGTAGCTCTCTGGCACTGTCAACACCTTGTTTCGATCCATCATGTCGAGCGCGATCTTGTCTGTGCTCAGACGGCCGATATCGTTGATCAACCCGAACTGGGCGGCGGTGGCTGGCAGACCAAGACGGTGACGATAACGAGCAAATTGGTCCTGGAAGTTGTTGGCTGCCGTGTACGCACCCTGGGTGGCGAACCCAAGTACTGAGAGCAGGGACGTAGTCATGACGAAGAAGTCGAGTGGCATAGCTATGGTAGCTTCGTGCAGATTTCGCGTTCCGGAAACCTTAGCTGCAAGGCCATCGCGCCAGCCCTCGAGAGACAATTTGTTGAAAGATATGTCTCGGTATGATACAGCGCAGTGAACGACGCCCTTTACAGGCCGACGTGCGGACGCTTCGTTGATGGCCTGTGTGACCTGCTCGCGGCTGGTAAGGTCACAAGCAACAGGTTCGAGACGCATTCCACGCTCAGCCATCGTGTCGACGAGCGTTTGGGCCTCAGGAGCGCGGGCACCGCGACGGGACAAGACTACAATATCCCGAGCGCCACGTTCGCCCATCCACTGGATGATAGATCTGCCCAAACCACTGAGTCCGCCGGTAATGATGTAGCATGCTTCAGGATCGAACGTAGCTGCTGGAGGCGGCGCCACCATGCGCACCATAGAATTTGGTTTGAACGTGACTACCAATTTACCGAGATGAGTGCCTCTCGAAAAGCTAAGCAGCGTCTGATCGAGCTTGGAGATGTCTGAGACCGCGTGAGGACGGATGGGGGTAATACGTCCAGCGCGGTAGTGGTCACCCACCGACTGCATGATATCCTGGCCTAGTTGGGGGTCACAGTCAACGACGCGATAGAGGTCGAAGGACGAAAAGGTTGCGCCTTTCTGGAACAATTCCAAACCAATTGCTCTGGCGTCCATAACGTCCAGCCGACCGACGTCAATCAAGTGACCCAAGGGTGCGAGCGCCTTGACAGTCTCATACAGCATGTCGCCCTGCGAGGTGCTGAGGACTACGTCAAAGCCGTTGTTGCGTCCAGTAGCCTTCAAGGCACGTGACAGCGCTGCGGCGCCACGCCCCATGAAGACATTCGAGCTTGGCAACCCAACTTCATCAACAAGGAAGCGTACCTTGTCTTGCGAGCCGGCCATAGCAAAGACATCCGCTCCCTTTGCACGTGCCAGCTGGATCGCGCCGATGCCGAGGCCGCCTGATGCCGACTGGATCAGCACCTTCTGCCCACTGCGTAGGCGTGCTAGATACTCGAAGGCGTATACAGCCGTCATCAAGACAATTGGCAGAGTAGCCAGACCGACCAGATCATCTTCGGGGCGAGTCTTTTGAGCGAAGGCAGCAGGTACGCGCACGTAGTTGCCAAAGTGACCTTTGCCTAGGCCAAAGACGCCATCGCCCACAGCGAAACGGCTGGCAGCATCAGAGCCCACGCCCGTAACAACGCCGGAGTACTCGGAGGATAGGTTATCAGCGTCGAAGCGACCGGTAGAGAGCGCAACATCTTTCCAGTTCAGACCTACGGCGGCCACCTTGACTTCAATGAAGTCGTTTGGTAGCGGTTGCTGGAGGATCTCGGTATACGGGCGGAAGTACAGCGAGCTGAGGATGCCGGGAGTTTCAAAAGCGGCACGCACCGGGCCCTGTGAATCAAGTGGCAGCAACTCGGTGCCGTGTGTCGATGGCGTTGTGAGACGCTCTGCATATCCTAGCCCTGCCTCGGGTACCAACCGACTCACGTTCAGACAGCCACTCTGCCAGGCGAACTCGCGATCCTCGTTGCTCTCACCATCGCTTTCCTGCTGTAGTGCCTGCTCTTGGTCGCTGATGACACGAACGAATTCGGTCACTTCATCCTTGCTAACAATGTTGAAGTCGTCCGCATCAATGTCGATGGAGACGAAGCGACCGGTTGGCGCCTCGGTGGATATGATGCGTAGAAGCCCGCCAACAATCGCACCGTCGGGGCTGCGGCCTTGTGCCATACCCGTTGACGTTAGACACACCATGCTGACGGTGTGATGGGCGAGGTGCTGGAAGATCTCGAGGTGACGCTGATTGGCATCCAGGAGTAGATTCTCGCCGTCGAGGAAAGCAATGACACGCGCATTGGTAGGCACGTCGTGCAGCGAACGATCAAGCGACAGCATCTTTGCTTGCAGACCACGGCCTTCCAATTCGCGTGCTAGCTGGTTCAAGAGAGCTGGGGCGCCCTTTGCACCATGGAGCAACCAGACGATCTCGGCACTGGCCATGTTGGTCACTCGTTGTTTCTCAATAGCAGTGGAAACTAAGACAGTCGAATGCGTTGTTGGGGACGGGTAATCGTCCAACATAAGTTCCGTTCCCGAAAAGCCCGCGGCGTGTAAGGCTTGATCCCACTCTCCTACACGAAGGAAGGGGCTTTTAGTACGGCCATCTGGGACGCCATGCCAGTATCCGGCCTGGGCGCCACCGATGAGGCCAACCCATGCGCTGTCTCCTGTAGCTTCGACCAAGACCAACTTGCCGCCTGGTTTGAGAAGCTTCAGTGCGTTTTCCAGCGCTTTGCTAACGGACGAAGCTGTGTGCACCTTCTGCGAAGCCAGTACCACGTCGTAAACCGGCTGATAGCCCTGTTGCAGCGGATCTTGCTCAATGTCCAGAGTGGAAAAACTGACATCGCGGTGCGCCACAAGTCGTTCGCGAGCTAATTTCAGGGCGTTCTCGGAGACATCTGTTACGGTGTAGTCTCTGTAGCGCTTGATGCCGTTGGTGCCACTCAATGTTTCTAGAATAAGATGCGTTATGTCACCTCGTCCGCCTTTGAGCTCCAGAATTCGAAGGTTGGGGCTGGCATGGCTCATTGAGTCAAAAAGTCTGGTAAGTTGAGGTTGTACGCCTGTGAGAAATAGACTGTCGGTGTAGAAGTCTGCCAATAGTCCGCCCTCAGCAAGAACGTCTTCGCCAGTCGTAAGATTTCGGGCTATATCTGCCATATTCTGGTGCAAGCGTTGCATCGCCTTTGTCTCAACAAGGTGACTGGTTTCTTGGTACAAGGCCTGCAACATCTGTCGACGCCTGGGAGGAGAAAGCTGGGACGCTTCGACAACACGGTCTGTCCGACTCTCTACCAGTCTCTTGATCCATGCAATGTAGTGACCCGTTGCTTCGGGTGTGTTTGCTTCGCTGCTGCCGCTGCCACCGAAAGTTTCGTAAACATCAACAGCAATTAGCGCCGCTATGGTCTCTAGGATCTTCAATAATGGCACCTGTGCAACGTTCTCCACAGGCGGCGAGAAGAGCAGTTGAGCCTGGGTCTTGCTGAGGGTGCGGAAGTCGGGTTTGTATACCGAACGCGTGAATGGGCTAGCAAAAGCCTTCGTCCGGCCGCTAACTTGTGGCTGATCTTCTAAGCTGTAGCTAATGCACCGCAGATCTTTGATATCGAGCAGCACTTCGCCGGATTGGCTTTGCAATTGCAGCTGGAGGTAGGCTGCACGAAGTCCTCGGAACTCCCCGTGTGCGGCGGCCAGGCCCCAATGCTGGCCGTTTCCAGTCCGCACATTCAGCTGCGACATATGAATGGGCACAAATGCGGTTGTTGCCCTATCAATCTGGCCTCCATGGCAAGCAAGAAGACCAAGTTGAATCATGGCGTCCAGAGATGCAGGGTGGATCACATAAGCCGACTCTCCTCCTTTAACGGTCGCAGCTGTTGTTTTCAGCCCTAACTTGGCAGAGGCCAGGTTCTTAGCAGGATCTGCGCGGATCTCAGACAGTGCCTGAAAGGTAGGTCCGTAGCCGAGACCCATTTCCGCGAACTTCTTGTACCATTTGCGTGTGCTTATAGCTCGGTCTTCGGTATTCGTGCTGATCTTATCGACCTTGATGGGGTTCGCGACAACGTCTGGCTTGATCAGACCGGTGCAATGCTCAGTCCACGTCTCCGAATCGCGATCAATGGAGCTGATGGAGAAGCTTGTCCATGCCGGAGCTCGTGCTGTCGCTGAGTCAACAAGTTCCATACTCAGAATAACTTCGATGCCGTGCTGATCTTCAGGAATTTTTAGCGCTGTCTTGATCTCAACATTGCGGAGCGAGAATGCCTCAACAGACTGTGCGTCTGGAAACTCATCGTACATTTGCGAGGCCGCTATAATAGCCATAGAAATGTAACCTGCAGCTGGGAAAACAGCATCTGGGAGAAGACGGTGATCAGCGAGCCAGGGCAAGTCCTTCATGCGTAAAACATTGCGGAACTGTGGCCGCAGCTTCGCGCCGCCGGCTATCTTGGACCCTAACAAGTCGTGTCTAGGAACTCGACGGAGGCGGAATTCCTTGCTCTGCCGGCTTTCGTAATAGCTGATTGGACCATACGTATATTGGTAGGGTGGAAGATCGATGGCGGTGACACCATGCGTCAGCGCATGCTTCGCTCCATATTTCTCATCAATAGCATTGACTGCGGCCAGGTCGATTTTGGCATTCATACTAAACAGCATTCCGGCGAGCTGTAACATCGAAGTTCGACTATCCTCGCCTCTTTTCAGGGTCCCAGCGTATGGGATGGTCTTATTGATACTCTTGAGTATCTGATCCAAGGGGCTTTTCAGCGCAGCGTGGGGTCCAATCTCAACTAAGGCTGCAATTGCAATGTCTTCTCGTGTCACCAAATTTGCAGCCGCATCTGAGAAACGGACAGGCGACTCAAGATTAGATCTCCAGTATGACGGTGCGACGCTCTCAGATATCAAGCTCTTGTCTGGGGTAACAGACGAGACCCATGGAATATGAGGGTACCGATGGCGCACATCGCGTAGTCCGAGCTTGCTGAGATGAGCCAGGCCGCCCTCGAGTAGTGTATCGTACTCTTCGCCTAGTGCAACCATGTGCCGTGAATGGTACGCATTACCGCCCGTCTTCAGCAACCGATTGAAAACACCTTCCGAATCCAGTGTTTTCGAAAGGGTTTCAACAGCCGCCTGCTCACCAGAGAGTGTCACGCTGCCTGGTGAATTGATAGCGGCAACTGTTACATGCTGTTCGATACCGCCAAGGTACTTTTCAACCTGCTCGAGGCCTAAACCGACTGCCAGCATGGCGCCTTTTTGCTTGTTGCGAAGGACTGTCTGACCGCGAAAGTAGGCAGTGGCGATTGATTCGGCAGCTGTAACACGACCTGCGGCATATGCGGCTGCCATCTCACCCGACGAATGACCCACAACGCCTGAGGGATACACGGACCAGGATGCAAGCAAGTCTACCAGGCCGATTTGAACCGCCGTGCAGACCGTCTGAGAGATTTCAGGGGTTCCTATTCGATCTTTACTGCAGTTTCCACTGAGGATCTCTGTGATTGTCCAGGAAGGGGCCTTAGGTAACGTGCTAAGAACGTAGTCTAGATGTTCAATAGCGGAACGGAAAATGCAATATTCGAATAGTTGCGCGCCCATAGCGTGCCATTGTGCGCCCTGACCTGTGAACACATAGCCAAGACGTGGGACTTCGGAAGGGCTAGAGGAGACTTTCTGGAGGTCGCCCAGTAGTCCTTTAGTGACATCGTTCCTGTCCACGATGTGAAACGTGCGTTGGGTAAGCTTGGAACGCCGGTCCGCGAGAGTATAAGCAATGTTTGCCAGCGAATACTGGCTGATCACTTGGGACAGAGCGCTGATATTTGCTTGCAGAGAAGACTTGTTGTGTGCTGAAAAGGGAAGCAGAACCAATTGACGGGTGCCAGCGTCAGCCTTTCCTGTCTTCTCCGGCGTACTGACGACAGGACGATGCGCTACAGCGGATGAGCCGTTTCTATACCTGTTCTGGGAGCTAGACGTAGTACCGTTTGCGTGACCATTTGCATGGCCATTTGTATGACCATTTGCATGGCCATTTGTATGACCATTTGCATGGCCGTTTGTATGGCCATTAGCGTGTCCATTTGCATGGCCGTTTATGTGGCCATTAGCGTGTCCATTTGTATGACCATTTTCATGGTGGTGACTGATAGACTGATCAAGACCATTGGTCCTATGGATGGCCGGCGCGACGTAGTCCGGATACACTTCGTTGACGTGATCGAGGATGCAATGGCCTAGCGACCCTCCGAATCCAGCAGAGGTGACGGAAGCTCGCAGAGGTTTGCCTACAGGCCACGGGGTAACCTTGGTCACGACCGTCGCTTTGGCCTTCACAAAGTCGATTTTCGGGTTCAAAGTCTCGACACCACGACTGGGTGGTATGACACCTGCTTCCAGCGCGAGTATGGCTTTGAAAATGCCTGCAAGTGCAGCCGCACCCTCAGTGTGTCCCAGAATTGTCTTGACGGAACCTACGAGCAAGGGATCATCGTCAGCCCTCCCTGGCCCAAAAACATTGCCAGCCGCGGCTACCTCAAGAGGGTCGCCAACACGCGTGCCCGTACCGTGACACTCGAGGAACGGTGTATCGGAGGGTTTTAGTCCAGCGTTCTCATACGCCTTGCGTATGATGTCCTCTTGAGCCGGGCCGCTTGGATGTGTGATTCCGCTCGAACGGCCGTTGGCGCCGATTGCACTGCCTCGGACAAGAACACGGATGGGAGATCCGTCCTGCATGGCTTTTCCTGCTTTTTTCAGGTATATGGCGGCAAACCCTTCGCCGCGGGCATAGCCGTCGGCCGAAATGTCGAAAGCATGGCTCATGGAGGTTGCAGACAGTGCTCCCAGCTTGTCCATGGCAATTTGCATGGTCGGATCGAGGATCCAGTTGGACGAAGCAACGATGGCTGAATCACAGTCACCGTTGCGGATGGCCTGAATGGCCATGTGCAGGCCATACAGGGCCGAAGTACAGGCGCTATCGAGCGTGACGCTGGGACCACGAAGGTTAAATATGTAGTTGATGCGGTTACTCAACTAAGATCACGGGGTGGGAAGTTAGCAGGGCTCCTAGATAAGAACTGTGATACCTAAGACGTACCCTAAATAGAGTTAGCAGGAATTCCTAACAGAAGGGCAATACGAAATCAGCGTCTAATCTTAATGTCCTTGTCCAGTAACATCTGCGATGAGACGCCAACTTTGTACCTAGAAAATCTTACATATTGTGGCAGACACCAGTAGTGGCATGTGGCCTGGCAAACTCCCAATCACGTTGCTGTACGTAAGAGTTGTCGTAGGAAATGTCGGCGACATAAACACCTGTGCGAGTGCCGTTGATGCTTTCCCAAGAGTCGCCGGCGCTCTCAAAGGCCTCATACACCACTTCGAGCAGCTTGCGCTGCGACGCGTCGATCGTCTCCGCCTCGAGGCCGGAGATACCAAAGAAGCTGGGATCGAAGAGGCGAGGATCCTCGCAGACGTAGCCGCCTTTCGCGGCTGTTGTGCCTGAACATTGACATACAAAGTCAGCATTTGTCTCATTTGTGGGCCGTAGATAGATGTTACGTACCAGGCCGCTCTGGGTTCGGATGGTACCAGCCCTCGGCCGAGAAACGTGGTGCGGCCCTGTGAGTCAAGTTAGTGAATGTTTGTTGTGCAATGGAACCACGTCAAGTGAAAAGGCTTGAAATGAATGAAGGGGATTGGATGACATACCAATTTTGGTAGGTGTCTTTTTTGTTGATCAACAGCTCCCAGAGGCCTCGAACGTCCTTGACGCCTCCTGCCCACCGGCATCCTACAAGCAAGCCGTTAGGAAATGTATCTTCGTTCCATTGATTAGTTGCATACCCATTCCTACAATCGCCATAGGCTCTGGTTGGCTCGTGTCCTTCATGTTGTTCTAGTCGACAACAGCAGCGTCGAAAGGTGTTGAACTGTTAAAACGAACTGCTTGCATTTGCAAGGTTGCTCTTATATCTAGGTACCAGCTCTGTATACATATACTGGGCAACTCGGAAGATGCGTGCGTGGGATGGATCGCAATCAGACATACGCAGTGGATACGTAACCGATGGTCGAGCGATACTCGACCGGTCCTACCACCTCAACCCATGCCTTCGCTGTGTTGACCGGTCTTCCACGATGGAAGTGCACAGTCGGAGAAACATACACGCATGCCTGTGGCGTGCGACAGGCCAACCATGATGGGTAATACACCCGTGACATCTCGGTCCGGCTGATGAGCCACGCCCGTTGGTCTACCTCCCTATCTGTGTACTTACCGGTACACTGCGAATGCGTTGACGTGATGAATAAGATAGAAAGATGTGTGGCCCATAAGATCTCGGCCGAGCTGAGAAGACAAAACGTGATAGTCATGATGGCCTGGTCCGACCGAATTTCGTCGGCGCACATTGTCTCGCTGATGAAGCTGAGGATTTTCGGAGCGGCTGTTTCTAGGAGTCGGATATCGGCGAATGTGAGCTCCGTAGCCAATCAGAGTAGCCATGCGTTGATGAGGTACCTGTTCTTTCTTAAGGAGTGCACCGGTTGAGATCAGCCCAGATTTACTCGTCCGAACCGGATGTACACCAAATGTATCATACAATATCAATGGCTGCAGATGTGCGCGGAGCACGTCGTCGGTTTGGTGTTTGGTGCCAAGGATCTGACGGCCGATCGCCGACCCGAAAGCGCCGCTAGTGCAATTGGACCTGCGCTGGTGCGCGTACACCTCGTTCTTGTGCGTACAGTACGGAACGCACTCCGAGGTTCTTCCAGACGTCATCTTCATGGCCACGGCCCACATTGAAGTGAGCTTGCTGCATCGCACCCCCGAGGTGCGCTTGCTCTAAAACCTGACTGTGAAAGTCTTGGAAGGTGTCGATCGCCGAACCGATGCCCGTGAAATGTCGGCCGACAGCCGACAGTTTCATGCTGGCTTGCAGCAAGGCTTACCCCCACACCTTCACACACAGTTGCGAAGATAAACAGCATCGGTCCGACACGTCCCATTATTCTTCGACAACGCCGATCTCATTAGCGTCGGCCGTCGTAAGAATGTATGATGTGAGATTATCAACATCATGGGTTGGCCGTCTGTATGTCAGCTCTTCGCCGACGCATCGTGAACGGGCGGCGGCCGACAGTCGCGGCGACTACATCGTAGCCACAAGACCTCATCGAGCGGTATAAGGAAGAAGTGCTCGTACCAATATCACAGGAGCTCGGGACATCATCTTTGGTGGCAATAGACTTTCCATCCAACTAGTTCAACTCATATCAGACCATTTCAAAACCAGCCATGTCTACTTACTCCAATGGAAAGGTCTCCAAGGCCACCGATGGGAACCTCCTCGCCCTCGCAGACGATTTGGTCAAGCACACATTTGCTGTTGCTGAATATCTGAGGAGTAACAACTATCCCCAACCGACATTCGCACCGGACTCAGTTGGCCGTCCCGAGACACCCGAATACGTGCAGCTTCGCAGCAGCCTCAAAAAAACACTGGAGAACCTCCAGCACCTCGTTGAAGGTCCCAAGGTTCATGTCCGCAACCTTTGCTGCCAAGGATATGAGATTGCAGCCATACAAGTGGCCCTCGATTTCAATTTCTTTACAATTGTTCCCGCCAAGGGTCAGATCTCGCTGGAACAGCTAGCGAAGCAGGCTGGCGTCGATCTTGACAGGACCAGCCGTATTATCCGTCTCTTGGCCACAGAGTTCATCTTCCACGAACCCTCCCCTGGATACATTGCGCACAGCACCACTTCATACCTCCTACATGTAGACGAGGAGGTCCGTGCGACACTCCATTACTCGTACGTTCCCATTGTGAGGTCTTCGCCATTACATGCTAACTCTTGGTGATCGCAGTGTCGATGAGATGCTTCAAGCAGCCTCCTCGACCGCCGATAACGTTAAAGCATCGCCATTAGAGTATGACAGCGCGCTCACACCGTTCACGACGCGACATGATCTTCCCATCTTCGACTACTATGGAAAAGACACTAAACGATCGATTCGATTCGCAAAGGCCATGGCCGGATGGTCGAAAAGTAGGTTATTCCAGTGTCAGTGTTGTGATGTAGGGCTCGTGGGCTAAGAACTCAACAGTGAATTTAAATCTGAACGCACTGAAG
Organism: Ophiobolus disseminans; assembly: GCA_010093685.1. NCBI lineage: Eukaryota > Fungi > Ascomycota > Dothideomycetes > Pleosporales > Phaeosphaeriaceae > Ophiobolus > Ophiobolus disseminans. The sequence continues at coordinate 568,618 of MU006226.1, forward strand.
GACGCCTTCCCCTGGGGAAAGCTCAACGGCACCGTGGTAGACGTGGGCGGAGGTAGTGGCAAGGTCGCCATAACACTAGCCCAGGTAAGCAGTTCTCTCTTACCCTCGTTGATACATTTCGAAGGATCGATATCGTCTAACCGCGAGCCAACGTAGAACTTCCCCAACCTTGACTTCGTCGTACAAGATTCGGCCGATATGTATGCAGCGGGCCAGGAATTGCTCACCGACGACGTCCGCGGCCGCGTCTCCTTTATGCAGCACAGTTTCTTCGAGCCACAGCCTCAGGGAGACGCTGCTGCCTTCATCCTGCGCGCATGTGCCCTCAACTGGTGCGATGCCGACGTTGTCACCATGTTCCGTTCTCTGGTGCCGGGGCTCGAACGCTCCAAGCCTGACACGCCATTGCTCATCAATGATCTTATGGGTCCGGTGCCAGGCACGCTGACACGAGACTTTGAGCGCGGTCTGCGCCAGATAGACCTCATCATGCTGGTGTGCTTCGGCGGCAAGCTGCGCACTGAGAAGGAGTTTGGTGCTTTGCTGAAGCGGGCAGACGAGAGGTTCGAGGTTCGCAGCTACACGCCCGAGGGTCTCATGGGCTTGCTCGAGGTTTACTTGCGACGCTGAGTAGAAACCCCGGGGGGCGAGTGGCAAGATGGATCGTTCGCTACCAGCTAGAGTTTTGTTGCTCCCAGGGGTTTTGCCTATCGTGGCAGGCTAGATACGTTCGGGTTACAGTCTATGTCACTCTTGGTACTTCTAGGCTCGACCTCTCTTAGATGAGTATATCACTGCGGGGAACTGCATGAGCGTGTCTTGAAGCTTCATGAATAAATAGCATACCTCCCCAAGTTTCCCGAGGTCATCAAGAAGCTCACCGCAACGATGAAGTGATTCGTTTATGCGATAACCCATATCTCTAAGCGAAATAAGAAACAGCACGCATTACGTTGTTGATGAATGGAAAGACAAAGAGATGCATTGACATTGCAGGAACATTTCAGGGTCCTCGCTTCGGCCTTGGCGTTGTTCTGATTAGCAGACTGACGTCAGCTCGAGAGACCACCTCCTATCCCACCAAACTGTCACGCTGTGTGATCCAAGCAAGTGAATGTTTCTGTCGAGTAGTCCGCAAAGAAATCGTCCAAGGCTCTCATATCGCACGATTCGAGGTAAGGGCTTTTCGGCACTTTCGCCATAAGGCGGGCCAGAGTTGCGGCTCCTGCTTTTGCCATGTTGCTGATTTCTGCAAGCATCTCCAGACGTGCCAACGCTTCTGACGCTGCCTGATGGCATCGATCACGCGTCAAATGAACCTTTTCCCATCCGAGTGGATCCACATTGAGCGGGCGCAGAGGCCCGACGTCGCCCAAGCTTGCGCCTGGAAAGTTCTTGTCCATGGTCAGACTCACCAAAACGACGCCAGCCTCGAACGTGGGTAAGATGATGGCGGCGAAGCGTGTGTGTGAACTTCCCAACATGGTGTGCAATCTTGAAACGCCGTCTAGCATTTTCAGTGCTGCCGCAGCCAGCGCCTTCTTTTGCGATACGATCAACACTTGCTTATACGCTGGCATACTTTGCAGTTGGCTTGGCTCGTGCAACAATACCGGTCGGAAGTTGTAGCAGATAGAATCGAAGATAGCTACGTGCAACATCTGCCTCTGTAATGGAAGCTTTTGCAGTCGCTTATCCCACCTCTCACACGGCTCGAGCGCAAAGACGAGCGGCAGGTGCTTCAGGAATTCGCTGCCAAACTTCTCATACTTCTCCTCCGCAATCGTTGCCTCATATTCTGCGTTTTGCGGTGGAGCGGAGCTTCTCCAGAAATCCGCCAAACGGGCCTGCATCAGGCGTTCCGAGTATCCCTCGGGAGCTTCAGCATCATCAAGGTTGGGCGAGAGATACATTCGAGGTAAGTGTTCACTCGTTAAGCTGGCGGACAGGAAAGGGTTGCAGTCCAGCTGCCTCGAAAGAAGACTGTCCCATATGTAGAGGTTACAAAACACTCTACATCGAATTTCCTTGTCGAACTCGTGCATTCCTTGCTTCCAGGCCGAGCGCCCTCGATGGAGCCCAACTCTCTGTGCTACACGGATTGAGTTGCCAAGCGCTTCCCAAAACGCATTGATACGGCCCTCGCATTGCCATTGCAAAGCCAGGACCGACAGATGCTGCACACGAAGTAGTGTGCCTCTCGCATCCAACCGCACGCAGACGGCGGCCAGCTCATCGGCGATGTCATGGCATGCGTCACGAATGTCGACCAAAGTCATACCACGGATGCGATCGATGGTGTGCGACGGTGAAGGGAGGAATTGCGATGCATAGGAGCATATTCGTAGAAAGAGTACGGCGAATTCGACGTCTTGCACCACCAAAAACTGTTTTACGGTCCACCACTTCTGGTACTGACTCAAAAACCACGGGGCATAGACTACTTGCTCCATCCTATTACAATTTGTAAGCGAAGGGGCCGAGCGAAATACACCAGCGTTGGAGCGTACTGACCAATGAACTTCGGTTGTATAGTATTGTACCAAGAAGTCGAAAATCTCGCGGCCCGGCAGTCTTCGGATATTCTTCTCAATCTCGTCGTAGGCATCTGGAGGAATTTTCCGGGTTTCTCCATTCCAATCTTCATTGTCGCTTAGGCCCAACTTTAGTCGCGCACCAGTCAGAAAAGAAATAAGGACACACGAGAGGATTTCGCGTCTCGTTGGACTGGGTGCAAGAAAAGATGAAGTTCGCTCACCCTACGGAGAAGGCTCATGGTGTTCGCCTCGCTGACGACGTATCCATACAACTCGCCAATTGAGTCGCTCTCCAAATCTATCGTTGAGTCCCTCCTCGTGCTCCAACCCGGGGGCGCGTTGATGGTCCCGTTGTTACCACTATGTTTTTGCAATTGAGCATCATGGACCACCGACACGTCTTCATATGGACGGCTTTCTGTCTGTTGTACGTGCGATACCTGTAGGTAAGTGCAGTCCTCAGGTCTCCGACGCCGGGTGCAGTGGTTGCAAGGATAGTGACGGTTGCACTGCAACGCGTTAGTCTAATGACATCCTGGCGCGTCCGCGTGTTTAGATTAATAGGTCAATCGATCAAGTGTACGAGCAAAGACACGCACCTTCTGCTTCTTCCTATAACACGGGATACACGACGACACTACGCGTTTTCGACCACCGTTTTGCATCGCTGATGACGAGGAACACGAATCAAATTCAGTAGGCACGTGGAGAATTTTCCAGGACTACGACTGAGACTTCTCCCACGTATGTAAAGTAGTTTATATCACGCAGTGGCATTTTGTACTGACGCAGGTCAGATCTCACCCGCGCTTCTTGGATAAGCAATTCTCATTCCGCCCGTCTATCTTGCTCGTGTCCAACATTGATGGCTAACTAATCCGGCCTCGAACTCGATCCAATTAACTCTGTACCGTTGCTATGTTTCACGAAAAGCTTATGGTATATGAACTCAAATTACTCTGCGCAAGGTCATTTCCGCTCGGTGGCCGGCAAACCATTTCGGGACAGCGTGTCCGTATCCGTCCGACCTCGTCGACCGACTTCAGAAACAACATGCCATGCCGCTTGTAGGTGTAGATCGTCCCACAGACTGAATCTCATGGTTAATGAAGTTGTGTCATTGTCGGATAGATGTTCTGACACTCGAGCGCCTATGGCGTATCAAAGTAACCGGCTTGCTCTGCCTGCTACATACTCTATCCCTCTTGAGATGGTAGCGCATGTCTGACTGGGATTAACAATGTAGTATAAAGTTATGAGTAAGCCGCTGTCTATTTTCTACCTCTACATTTTCTGTCTTGATATTTTTACCCTGCACTCGTTGTACTCTTTTCGTACAAACATAAACTTCCGCTACTGCACACTTGAGCTGGTACTGCAGCGCCATGCCTTCGCATGCACGACTTACAGCATCTCAGAATGCACATCGTCTACAATACTGCAAAATTGACTGCAAGAGAAGGGAATCCGATAAAGCTTGTTAAGATGAACGGTCTCAACGCCCCACGCGCATACAGTAAACCATCTCCACTCGTTCGACACTACAACACCCTGATTGAACACTTGGAATTTATATGGCTAATAGCCGGCGTTCGTGTACAACGTGCGCTCACCGGTGTTGGAGTTACATGGAGGACGCATGGAGACAGTGACATGATACAACCTGCCCGCGGCACACGCGCGAAGCAGCTTTGTCCACAGAAGAACCTAAGAGTGACGATCATAGAACCTACTTAGGTAGGGCGCAGAATGACGTAAGCTTACCTTCGCTCAGGTCACCAAGATCTACAGGAGACTTTTCGGACATAACTCTCCTAAAAGGTCTGCTTGCGCCAATCTGAGCAAAAGACCTACGACCACAGAACACCGAGTTCTGAACTCGCCCGCCTCTAGCGCGCCAAGCATGTACGTTACTTATTCCCGAAGCACGTTCCGGAACTGCGTGTTCGCAACTCACCGTTGAAACACTTCCAAGATATGGTGCGATCGACATTCTCGATCAAGAGTACATTGCAGAGAAATTCATTTATGGGATGAGCCGTCGTCGACGCCGATACGCTCTATCTCAAACAAATCTTATCTTGGAGTGTTAGTGCTCCATCCACCACTCAGCAATGCATGATCCTACCGGTATCGGGATCCGTCCTCAGTCTTTCCGACATGTCGGTATTCGTTGCTTACTACCGTACCTACGAAGCCCGGCGCTCAACATCGGTTATCTCGGAACCGCGACGCGTTATACGACATGAATGCATACCTTATGCAACGGTTCGGCATCCTGCAATAGCATGTAGGATGCCATGCGTAACACGGCGACTAAGACGTCCGACTATGGCGCCAGTCAGGCTCGTACGAGGCGTGATGTCGGAGTTTTTCCGTGGGAGTGTTGCGTGAGGAATGTCGAAATAGTGACTCTGAATATCGCAGTTGATGCATGTGTCAGGACGGAGGCGTGACCAGAGAGTAACCTCGGCTTTCGGCGCACGAAGAAGCGAAGCGAGATTTTCAGAATGCGAGGCGCGAGATCGAGTAGGAAACGCCATGATCTTGGATTAAGACGTGACCATCTGGCCGTCTTATCTTCACGTTGTACAGTACATTTTCTTAAAATCCGTTGAGTAACGCAATATCTTGCCACAGATACACCCCACTCTCTATGTCCCGTACAGGCTCCTTCACCCGACCCTCCCGGAAGACAACGGGTCCAACTCGATGACTCGAAGCGTAAGGTATTCCACGTTTGGGACATCCTACTTTCCGAATAGTTCAAAGATGCATGCCGCAAGAGGGCTTGAGAGCCGAGTAGCGTGACATCCATCGTAGACTGAACGCGCAACAGCCGCATTCAAATAGTTTCAAGCATGATAGACAACACAACCGAAGGCTGACTGATGTTTAGAGCGATCTTAGAGGTGTTCGAGGGGTACACAGCTGTATCTTTGCGGAAGGCTCAATTGGCAAGTTGCCAATTGTTGGCATTTGATGGCCAATGTGCGATTTCTCCTGTGGTAACATGGCGTCAGAAAATACTTGATGAGTTGCCTGACGTCGTCTTACTTTTACTTACAGCTAGGTATGTTGCCAGTGCTTGGTTGAAGACCTTCAACAAGCCGCCCACACCGAGCAGGAACGGGATAAGTTGGCCTGTTGACTCGACCGAGTGCACTCCGGATATCGAGTTCCATCTTAACACAAGCTCAATACTAATTATGACAAAGAATATCATTGCAGGTTGCGCGATGCGAAGAGCTCTATAACCCGACTCATGTTAGCATAATGACATTGTAGAAGAAGATAAGCATGAGTTCACGATTTGGTTGACTCCCAATCGGAATTTCGTCGCGTTGTCAAACAGTGCTTAGCGAAATCGGCTTCCCCTCGCGCGATGTTGCGGCTGGATTTGCGCCACACGGTAGATAAGGCTGTTTGGCCTGCTAGGCGAGTTCGGGATAGCGTTCTGCCATAAACCTTACCACAGGCCACGGCTCGCTTCTGGTGTCAATCCGGAGATCCACTTAAGCGGAATTGGAAACCTGGGGTGGCTGTGTTGGTGCGGTTAGTCTTCGCAGTGCGTCGAACAGGCATGGCTATACGGCTGTCGTATCGCGACTGCGTGGTGATTCGGACGCGCCTCGACAGTTGGCCTGCCCGCAACCCACTAAGCGCCGTTCAGCGGGGTTGGCGGGCTGAGCGGGCTTAGCGGGCTGAACAACGACCAGCCAACGACAACAGCAGCCAGGCAGCATGCTGCAACCGCCGTGCAGCTCAGCCTCGCGACAGCCCTCGCGCAAGATGCTGCTGCTACCCATCCTCCGTCTTACACCACACACCCTTTGGCGCTACCCCGAGGAAACACGATGCGACGGCTTCTTGACTTCCGCTCGAAGAAGAGCAAGACAAAAGTGCTTCTTGTAAACAGCCTTCCGTCCCATACGCACTAACATGCGGGCAGGCTCCTGCAGAACTCTCGACATCCTCAGCATCTCCAGCGTCTGCAGAGCCAGCTGTTTCAGTTGCACACGGCTTGCAAGTGGTAGCTGAAGGCACCAACCCAACCATTGAGTATACTTCCTGTTGCTCCTTTGCGCGTTTGCAGCTAACTGGACTGTAGTATTGTTGCAGTCCATGGTCTGAATGGACACTGTGAGAAGACGTGGACGGCGGACAACAGCATCAACTGGCTGCGCGACCTCCTCCCGCACGACTTGCCAAATGCGCGCGTGCTCAGTTGGGGCTACGATGCAAACACGCATAGCCGCTCCCGCGTGAGCTGCCAGTACCTGTTCGACCATGCTCGAACGTTGGTGTCAGACCTATGCTTGGAGAGGCAGATCACGCAGGTAGGGGACAAACGAGATGCTGCGTATAGCACTAGGGACTTAAGGCAAAGCAGACAAGCAAGCGGCCAATTATCTTTGTGGCGCACAGCCTGGGCGGGGTTATTGTGAAAAGCGTGAGCGTACTTCTTACAACTTCTGTGGTATGCTCGACTAATATAGGCAGGCGCTCATCCACTCAGATGCTGCACGACGCGGGGCCCTCGAAGAACATCGGTCAATCAAGCTATCAACATACGGAATCATGTTCATGGGCACACCACACCAAGGCGGCAGTGGTGTTGCGTTTGGCAAGCTCATGGTGAACATTGCCTCAGTCTTTGTTGCGGCAGATGACAGGTTGCTGCAACATCTAGAGCGTGACTCTGAGTGGCTGCAGCAGCAACTTGGACAGTACGGGCCAATCAGCAGTGACTTTGTGACCAAGTTTGCATTTGAAGAGTATCCAACACCCATTGCGCTTGGCAAGTCAATTATGGTTAGTAGTAGTTAAGTGTTTAGCATGCAGCAGGCTACTCATTAATACTTAACAGGTTGTGCCCAAAGCATCTGCCGTAGTACCAGGCGCCGCAGACAGCGAACCGATCGCAATTCACGCAGACCATATTAACATGGTTAAGTTTGGGTCAAAATTAGATCATGGATACAAGACGGTGTCTGGCCATATGCGAGTAATGTCTGGGAATGCAGGCGACGCTATCGGTGGGCAATGGGAGACAGAGGCCAAAAGGAACGCTGGTACGTAGTCTTGGAGTAGCAAGCATGTTAGCAAAGTAGTAGTAGTAGTAACAGGTTGTTCTTAGTGGATTACAACCAGCCTATTGCATCATTCACTGTCCAGTCTAGCGTGCTAGAGGTGTCGCCCGTCGACCACTTCGTCGGTCGGAGCGATGAGCTAGCCAACATCCACAAGGAGCTTCAGCAGGACGGTTCGCGCAAGACTGTGGTCTTGCACGGTCTAGGTGGCATGGGCAAGACGCAGCTAGCATTGGCATACGCGCAACAACATAAAGACAAGTACTCAGCAGTATTCTGGGTGAATAGCAAGAGCAAAGACATGCTAAAGCAAGGCTATGCGGTTGCATCAAAACGCATCTACCGCGACCATCCGTCTCTAGTGCATCTTAAGGCCGTTACTGAAGGCAGCGATCTTAACAAAGCGGCGGAGGCGGTCAAGCAATGGCTGAGCAGCGCTGGGAACAAGCGGTGGCTGGTGATCTACGACAACTACGACACGCCAAAGCTGCCAGGGCATGACGAGCCGCACACGTTTGACATCCGACCGTTCTTGCCCGAAGTTGATCATGGCGCCATACTGATTACGACGCGATCTTCTCAGCTAGAACTAGGCTGTCCAGTCGCGGTGAAGAAGCTGCAGAGTATAGAGCACAGCCTAGAGATATTGTCGCACGCATCAAGGCGGTACAAGCTAAGCAGTGGTAGGGGGTATTTTCTCTGGTATTACATTGCATCTGCTGACCCTACGCTAAGACCTCGACGCCCACGAATTGGCCAAGGAACTAGACGGTCTGCCGCTTGCTCTTGCCACAGCCGGCGCCTACCTCCGCCTACTGGAGTCGTTCAGTTTTGCCGATTATCTGCGGCTGTATAAGGCATCTTGGCTTCAGCTACAAAAGGATACACCCAAGCTGCTTTCATACGCCTCAGACGAAGACCGGGCGCTCTATACGACGTGGGGTGTCTCGCTTAACCATGTCAAGCAGCAGAGCGAGCTTGCAGCAAAGCTCCTCCACCTGTGGGCCTACTTTGACAACCAAGATGCCTGGTTTGAGCTTTTGCATGAGTGCCAGCAAGATGGCCCAGAGTGGTTCTCTGAGCTAACGCAAGGCCAACTCAGCTTTAACAAGGCAGTACGGGTACTCCGCGAGCATGCGTTGGTCGAAGCTGGTGCCATGCTCCAAGACAATTGCAACGAATCACTGGGATACAGCATGCACAGCTGCGTGCACTCGTGGACGGTTCACGTATTGAATAAAGAATGGGATGCTGACATGGCTGCTCTTGCGCTAGAATGCGTGAGCAGACACTTGCCAGGCTATAATCAGCATAGCTCAGCAGGGATGGAGCGGCGACTAATGCGTCATGCAGGAAGAAGTTGGGAATTCATAGTAGATGGCAGAGTGGACAGTAGTGGCAGGGAACATCACTTGCACCGCTTTGGAGATATGTTTGCACACCAAGGACAGTTTAATGAGGCGGAGAAGATGTACCAGCGGGCGCTGCAAGGCTATGAGAAGGCATGGGGACCAGAGCACACATCAACACTCAACACAGTCAACAACTTGGGCGCTCTCTATATGAACCTAGGCCGGCTTGACAAGGCAGAGAAGATGTTCCAGCAAGCGCTGCAAGGCTACGAGAAGGCATGGGGACCAGAGCACACATCAACACTTGACACAGTCAACAACTTAGGTGCTCTCTATGCGGACCTAGGACGGCTTGACGAGGCTGAGAAGATGTACCAGCGGGCGCTGCAAGGCAAAGAGAAGGCATGGGGACCAGAGCACACATCAACACTTGACACAGTCAACAACTTAGG
>MU006226.1:578455-796112 GCA_010093685.1 Ophiobolus disseminans
AGATGTACCACCGGGCGCTGCAAGGCTACAAGAAGGCATGGGGACCAGAGCACACATCAACACTCAACACAGTCAACAACTTGGGCGTTCTCTATAAGAACCTAGGCCGGCTTGACGAGGCGGAGAAGATGTTTCAACGGGCTCTTAGTGGTTTTGAGAAACGCCATGGCTATGAACACGAGCGGTGCTGTAAGCTGCGTCGTATTCTTGCTATATTGTCAAAGTCATAACATAGCACACAAATTGTAGATTCTCTTGTTGGTACCAGTTGTTTCCATTTCGATGTGTACAAAGCTTTCAACTTTTTGATTCTTAGCTGTGTGGTCGCTCTGGGCTGCAATGCGTTTCAGTTTTACGAACTCAGATTTGCTGTACCAAAGCTCAGTATTAGCGATTTGTTGCACGTGTGCTGCCATGTTGACGCTATGCTAAATCTGTTAAGCGGAGTACTATAATCGTAATCCTTGCTTGCAGTGTGGCGCACTCTTTGTTGAGCTTGCGTTCAAGGGGAAGCCGGTTTGGCTAAGCACTGTACATATATGGGAGTCAAAGCCTACTTCGCGAGCGGGGTCTGCCATAAACACGCGATAGACTGTACTTTTGCACCGTGAAACGATGACCGCACTTTTTTCACTTTGCTGGACCTGAAGGCCATGAAATTCATACCACCGCTGATAACCGCAACCAAAAGATGATTGGTGGATGAGACCAGCCAGAGTGTAAAAATAAACGACCGCTTCATGCTGTAAAGTACCCCGTTCTTGGTCACCTCAGCCCAGTTGATTATACGCATTTTGTAGAATAGAAAGATATAAGTGCCGCAAGGGTCTCTTCGGTAATTGAAGCAGCAGGTATATACGAACCACGCTGCAAACCCCACCATAAACAGAGTAGTAATAGTTCTGAAGCCTGTCCCAACAGGTGAAACCGTTAACCCTGCGGCGGGATGCATCAAAAGGGATATGGTAATGGGAATGTGCACCAGCCAGAGATCTCTAATGAACATCATGACAAGGATGAGAATCTCGATCGCATACGGAGTGACAGCCGATCTATTGAGAACTACAGTCGCAACTAGTAGAGTGAATTCGTAGATGGTCGTTAAGTCGATAAGATCTGGGGTGGATTCTGGAATAGTCTGACCCGTAAAGTACGCTGAAATCCACTGAAAGTACAATCCGAGTCGAATACCCAGGCCGTAAATATAAGGATTGCCTTCAAAACCACATGCTTGCTGATCTGGTTCTTGGCGGAGGATGCGATGGTTGCTAATGGAGTTGGAGGCTGGCGCTGCGCTTGTGAGTGTGGAGTGCGCCAATAAAAAGAATAAGAAACTAGCCAAATGTGTTATGTACCGCATTGCGCTGGAAAATGTTTTTAAAGAGACTGAAGAAAGACAGCAAGTGTTTGCTCCGGCAGTTACACAGAGAGTTATACCTACCTCAGTATTGAGACCAGCAACACGTACACCTCAACAGGCTGAGAGCACAGCCCCGTCGCCCAGCCACATCAGATGGCCGTGTATGCAAGCGAAGCGATCATACGTACCTACAAAACCTCTTCATTGGCAAAAGCAGTGGGGAAAGCAAGTAATTTTCCATGCCCGGTAAGCAATGAACCGGTGCGTTGGTCATCAATTTTCACCAATCACAGGTAGTAACGACAAGGGTAATCTGGCAAATACAATTTCGGAAACCGACGACACAGAACGACGTTATCCTCCTGAGAAAAACAAAAAGCTGGAACCTTTAAAGTCAGTAATCTAGCATGCAGAGAGGACGCCACGAGAATGTGCCAAGAGATTGCCGTAGAAATGTGGAAAGACCGTCGATAAGAGTCGCAGGATCAGCCACCTTTGGATGTCAACTATGCTCAGAATGCCTAACTAACAATGGGGCAGGAGAGTGGAAGGCATCGTGTCGTAGGTCCACGTTGTAGTATGAGTGTTGTTGTTGCCCAGGTGCGAGTCAGAAGTTCGGAGCTGTCCGAGGCTCGACCTCTCAAGCTAGACGTCATCGCACCCACACTTGCCTCACAGTCACCATGCCTCTTTATTTCACTCTCATCTACGGTATCCCTCTCTGAACAGTCGGCTACCACATTTGTTCGCAGGTGCCAAGCCAGTGAGGGCTTAGCTCCACTCAGGTTGGACTAGCGTCATTCTGCTCTTCCCTTTGAGCCTCGTAGCCTCACAATCCATCACTCAGTTCGCCCACTCTTCCCTCTCAGTCCATCAACATTCCATCACTTTAATCACGACATCCGACCATGCGATGTCTTGTTGACGCTGCTGTGAGTCAGCACGTTGGAGGTCTCACTCTGTGTCGCCCCTCCATGCGCGACCAAACAGAGATTGAGCGTTTCACATCACCGAAATTCACGGTAATTGCGTAAGTACTCTACCCATCACTCTTGATAATGAGAGGAAGTTTTGAGCGCTATGCTCTTTATACTCGTGGACTTTCTGCTCCAGGTCCGATTTCAAGCGTCTCCCGCAGACGCAACCCTCAAGCATGACAACATCGAGACGTTCGATCGCAGACTTATTCTCGTATCTCCATACAATAAAAGGCGTATTCAAATGCGAGTGCTATGCAACGATGGTTGCCAGATTTGGTGCAATCGCTACAAGGTGCTTCCCATCGGACGGAGAACATGAAATCCGCGTTAGTGTGACGCCATACCACAGTAATCACTCCTTCCTGAATATACAGATCTACTTGAGCTCAGGCTGTTTAAGTTAAGTCACGGCAGCCAAGTCGACTCAGTATTTGGCCTTGACGCACATATCTGAAAGCTGTCATAGCGTGCGCACTGTGCAGTCAGACACTGGATGAAACGTCTTGTGGCTCGAAGAATTACAAGTACCTCGACAATGACTACTATTAGAAGGTATATAGAAGAGATAATCCTCCAGATTTCGAACGTCAGTTGCTCTCACTTGACCGCAAAGTCATAGACCGCAGGGATGCATCCTGCTTTCCAATCAGTGTTACATCGCACGATTGTTTCATGGCTTTTACGCATCACCAACGTTCATACAGTACTTTTTAGTGATAAATTAACAAGTCAACCAGAAGCTTCGGGACATGTGATATTTGGGGCTTAGATATGCATAGTATTTCAACCATTTGGGTGTCCTGATTTACAACAGTACTACCAAAATTGCGAACACGCAGAACATGCACGATCTGACCGATGGTCGTATAGTAAATTTCCTTGGAATATATATCTGCTAATTCTGTACTTAAAGTGAAATCTTTGATATCCAAGTCGTCGAGGACGTCCGAAACAAGGGTCGCATCCTATTTCTTGCATCGTTGGCCTGGTTGTACCTATGAACGGTGCAGATGGTTCCTACTTAAATTAACTGCAGTGAAATCAGATAGAAGTAACAACGTTTCAAATGTGATGATAGCCCGTGAAGCTGCGTGGCGAAAGCTCGACGGAGTGCAAATCACATGATTGGCGCAGCCGGGCGTGCTCAGAAGTTTACGGAACCAGATCGCCCAAACCCTCCCTCGCCTTCACCACCTGCGATTTGCAACATCTTGCACCAACACGCCCTCTTTTCAAGGACCGCCGCCACTGCAAGCAAATACAGGCATACTATTGTGGTATCTAACGCCGAAAAGGTTTCCTGAAGTGCGCTGCATTGCACGCTACAAGTCAAGCCGGCCGACCGCGGCCATTCAAAGATTTCTCGCCGCCCGAAGCTTGCGTTCACCTGCAACAATAGGACCGCCGTTATTATAACTCGGCAGCGGCTGTCGAATCGCCTCTTGTCGCAAAAGCTCATCTCCATTAGTTTCTCCAACTACAGGCAACGCACAATCACGCCACCCTACAGCACACCTAATGATTGCGCAAATCGGCTACCACCAACAAATCTCTCCAACCACCATGGATCCTCATAATCCTACAGTATACGCTCCATCCAGCAATAGCGCGCCCTCTATGATGTTACCCGAGCACGTGGACGGTTACATCGACCTTCCGACATTGGCTGATATCCACCATTTCCTCTGCCAGAGTAGTCTCGAGGAAGACCAAGCGCTGGCCGCCTGGATCAAAGCACGCTACCTATATGAACCCACTACTGAAGCAGGACGGGAAATTCGCTCGACGGAAGGCTTCTCTAAGCTTGATCGTGCTTACCGACGAGTCCGATCACTCACCAACAAGGCCCAGGACAAGTGGCCCTTCTTCGATCGCAACTGGAAGTCCATGTCCACCACCGCAGTTCGGAACAACGCACGTGGTGAATCCGCTCCTGGAGTCAGCCTGCCTGGCATGAATAGCGTGGTGCATGACTCGCCCATGACTAACGGGCATGATTCACGGCAAGGTGAGTCGACTTTGCGCAAACTGAAGGCGTACACCGGTGTACTGATATGTATTATAGCTCAAACCTCTTCTACACTGTCACCATTCGTTCCATTCGGGACTAAACAACCGAACAAGTATCAGCAAAAGTCGCATCCTCGCCAACAGGCTTTTTCGCTCCCGATACCTTACACGCCTATTCCTCTACCGCCCACCAAACAAGTACAGCTGGAAAGTCGCCTGGGCTCTGAGAAGCCATCCCTTACCCAAGAGCAACTGGAGCCAGATAAGTCACTGCAGCGGGAGCGCAGCTCCACACAAGACCTACCTAAATATGCAGGTAAGTTTGCAGTCTTCAATGCGCACGTCCATCCAGACATCAGATCCATATCTCGTAGTTTACCGTCACCTTGCCACATCCGAAATCGCTAACCAAGAAGCCCAAGATCTCTTTTCGCGCTCAGAGAGCCCGACCAGCGCTCGATTTGCGTCTGCTCAAGACCTAGATTCTGAGGCAGTGAAGGCGCCATGTGAAGAGCCTGCAGAGATGCCAATGAACGCCACAGATAATTCTGACGCACCTCAAAACGGCGGACCATCCCAGCTGAGTGCAGAGGATGTAGTGCAAGATGCTGGTGGCGGTAAGGTCCGTGGTCCAAATGGTCGCTACATGCCTAAAGACGACACTGCGCGCGGCTCTCGCAAGTCGCGCCGATCGATAGGTGGCGCGAGGGCCAAAGCTTCCAGAAGATGTAAGCAAACACGCTCAGTCCGACCTCCATTTGGATGAATCACTGCTAACAGCTCACAGCGAGGACTGCCACAGACATAGCGGCTCCACTAGATCAAGCTGAAACTACTTCGTCCACGCCTGCGAATGATGAAGACGAGACTATGGTAGGTGTGCCATCAACTCCCGTCCAACTTGAGCAGAGTGAGATGGAGCAACATGATGGTATGTTTGAAAAATCTTTTATTCATGCATAATCGCTTGATCAAATGTCAAGATACGGACAGTAAGAACCATGCTAATTTGAGAAGGTTCCGAAGGCGAGAACGTACCTGCTGCGGAAGACGCCGCGCCTGCACCTGCCACCGAGATGGGCTTGTCTAGCGCTCGTTCCCTTGGTGAACCTTCTAGCGACCCACCCATTGATACGACTACGAACGGTATGTCGATCCAGCCGTCAATCCAACCAATATTCCTGGACTTGGATTCTCATCCACCTTCAGAAACTACACCTGCATACCTCACTCTTGCCGCCGAAGCTGAGGCCGTATCATCAAACCTCGACAAGCTCCCTCCAAACGCATATCGAAAGAACAAACGCAAGAGTGAAGCCGCAGCTCATCAAGGACCGCCACGAAAGCGAGGGCGACCTCGCAAGGTGGACGTCGAGAAAAATGCCGAAAAAGCAGCCGAGAACAGCATAGCGAAAGAACCATCTACGACACTAGAAGATAACATTGTGGTGGAAGAAGAACCTCCTTCGATGGCAACTCGCCGAACGACGCGTCGGTCCGCTGCAGGAAACGTGAATCCGCCAACGCCCGCGAAGCCAGACACGCCGAAACCCACCCCCAACAAATTGCAACAGTTGGCCGAAGATGAAGATGAGACTATGGTTGACGTCGACGGTGAGGATGCAACTACTAGCCACAAGGCACCTTCACCTGCGCCTGCCCAGCCCGAAGAGCAACCCGTCCCCACATCTTCAACAAAAGCGGACCTTTCAACACCAAAGAAAGTATCACAAGACACCGACGCTGATCGATCGGCGCTCGGTCTGCGCAAGACAAGCTCTTCAAGAAAGCGATCCACACGCCAGCAACACATCGCAGAAGAACCAGCCAAGGGAATGAACACTTTACCAAACGGTACCAGCAAGACTGCGCTCAGATCAACTATCGAGCCCACCAAAACTCTCACCAACGAACCTGCATCAGACGCATCAGCTGGAGCACAACTCGCCAACGGCACTTCGACCAATGCCGTCGCCACTCTTCCAAGCCCCACCAAAGTCGAATACCTCGCCCGCGTGCACACATCAACCGGCATCGTAGACATCCCGATGAGTCATGAGAACCTCAGCACCGAGGCCGAAGTCGTGCAGCGCTACGCGGAGTGGATGAAGACGCAGGGCACTATGGAGATCTCGTTTGAGACGTTCAAGTCTATCTTTTGCATTGCGAAGAAGCGTTAGATGTGGGGTGTGCAGTGGGGCGAGGGGGAGAGGGGGGAGAGGGGGGTTGGTTAGTTGCGAGATGTGAGATGTTATGTGGTGGTGGGTTTGGGGGTTAGATGTTGCCGGTGTGCTTCATTACGAGTATTAATGCGAATATCAAATCATTCTGTTCTGTATTGCTTTCTTTCATTCTTTCATTCCATACCCCCCTCCCGCTCTCAATCTCCCACCATCTTCCCCTCTCTCCCATTCTCTTCACTTCAAACCCCCTCCCCTCATCCCGTTCCCCATTATCCCCATAGCCCTCCCCCCTCTTAATTATACCTCCTATTCGTCTCCTTATCTTTCTTCATATAAGCCCTAGCGACCGCCAAACTATACGGCGCGACTCTTCCCCGCGGGCCCTCCGCCATGTTATGCGAGTAGCCATCATCGCGTCCTTCGTCTTCAAAGTGGCGCCCGTAGAACTGGTCCGAGCCGCCCATGCCGTGTGAGTAGAGGCGCTCGGGGCCTTGGCCGTTGTATTCGAGGCTGTTGGGGCGGCGGTTGCCGGTGAAGGGGATCCATGATGTGGGTATGGTGGGCTTGGGTCGGTGGGTTGGTGTTGTTTGGTGGTTTGGGTGTGGAATGGTAGTTGATTTTGTGGCTTGAGGTGTGTTGGGTGTTGTTGCGTAGGTGCTGGAATTTAGTTGTTGTTGTTGGATATGTGGATGTTGGAATATGTGGATGAGTGTGAGTGTGAGTGTGAGTATGAGTATGAGTATGAGGATTGAGAGAAGCGTATCGAGGAAAGAACTTTATACTCTACAATCTATGTGATAGCCGCGAGATATCTAGTCTAAGGGTATATTCCATCTTGTGGGTGCGTTTGAGGTAGCTTGATTGATGTATATATGGCTACATTCAGTCATGTAGGCGTGTTTGAGGTGTCATGGTAGAATAAGTATGGCTGGATTTATTCACTTTAAGGTCAATGTATCGTGGCTACGTTGTCGGGTTCTCACTCAGAACTTTGAATGCTTTAAGAATGTACTGGGATAACAGAATGTTGGAGAAGACGCGGAAATAGATGTCCCGTTCTTAGCTACCAACAGAAATATATACTCATGCTACTCTATGCCTGTTTGTTAGACTCGAGCTTCGTGATGTTCAATGTGATTACTTTCTTGTGGTACATTGGCTATGTTACAAAACTTTGGGGTATTTCCGTACAGTTTACTGTCATCAACATCTCTCGGACCTCTCCGTTCGCTTGGTGTAAGTCAATAATAAGATCAATGGTGCAAGTGCTAAGAATTTCCAACCGCCATCGAGACCGACATCGGAGCACCACACCTAATCTCGCACTCCATACTAATAATGTACTTACACAGTGCCCAACCACCCTCGACGCTATCTAGGACGTCATTTAGAGATTGTGAATAAAGTCTGCACACAATACACGTTCGCATCCCATAGCCGAGCTTGATTCGTGGGACTATAATCCCGTGGCGGAGGCACAGCAACACCCTTTCTTCCCAATACATCAAGGGAGGTCAAATCAAGCTCATCGTTCGTATGCAAGGGGCGGAAGTGTGGAGGCTGAAGCATGCCGTGTGGAGGCTGAAGCATGCCGTGTGCTTCAGATGGTCGTGGGTGTTTTGGGGTATAAGGGTCGAGGTATCTGCTGTTTTGTATGTTATTTTGGCTTGCATCGAAATGTCAAACGCACATTTGTAAGTTATACGTTGTACTTTGCTGCTCTGAGGCGCTTCAGTTCTAACACTCAATAGACTTGTCAGCGGAAATGGCTACTAGAATGCATCCACTGCTCGACACCATTTTGCAACCACCTGGGCATGCCTCGACTCTTCATCACGTCAGCACGACCATACACCTAGCAGTAAAGTTCACGCCACGAAGCAACCGGACCACGCCTCGTATCGCGGCCGCACCACGGAGCCTTGCCGACGCCATGGCTGAGCTTGTGTAAGGTCCTCACCGTCCTGCAACCTCCACGCTGTCACTGCAGCTACGTACTCGCCTTGACTTGTATGCAGGAGGTCGAGGAATCTCGTGTTTGCATGGATGGTCTGTAGAAGTCGCTGCGCGCTTCGAGTTAGCCGAGGACTTGCTCCTTTTGGGCTGCATAAACATGTTTACCCGGAGATTGCTTGTCACCCACATGCCGGGTCATCGGGAAGATGCCACGCATCGCAAGGACATGCTTCTTGGGCGATATGCACAGTTGTGAGAGTCGATGCCCCTCGTCGCGCAGGGGCTGCGACTGCGACGGCTCATCCCACATCTACGGCCCAGCCGAACCGTCACAACACCATACTATAAAGTGTACAGAAAGATACATAGCGAAACGCCACGCATTTCAATAGCGTCGACCTTCTCTTTAACATGTAGCGTGGCGCGCAAACCGTGACGGAAACGCAACCAGTCCGCCCTCCGCACCAATAACCGCCTCCGGGAATGCTCGAGCCGTACCGACTGGCAAGGAAGCCCATCGCTTGCGGTATCAACCCGCCCGCTAAGGCTGCAGGTTGGTGAAGCCGCAGCATCAGTTTCGCCGCGGCCATCAGGTTCGTGGCGGTCCAGACGAGCGCCATCGAGGCTGGCGTTTTCGTACCGAAAGACCAAAACATGCGCTCGCGTACGAAGCATCCCGCGCGCGGCGCACGTTCGCTGCTTGTGGAGCCTCCGTCCCGTTGATGGGCAGAGGGTTATTTAATGGGGTTTTGCCGGTAATTAGATTGGGGTTGCGCGATTGTTCGTTTCGTTCTCCAACCCACGTTCCTGGGCCCCTTTGTTACGCGCCTTCTGCACATCACGAACTGGCTTCCCTGGTCTCTGGGAACTCTGCAGTCCTTCCGCGCGTCTAAACTTCAACGTTTGGGATTGTCGGAAAGATGAGGGTTATTGGAAATGCTATTGCGAGCGCGCTCCTTGCGGGGGTCAGCCTCGCCGAGCCTATCCCGCAGCTCGCGGCGAGGGACACACCTACAGTCGATCTGGGCTATTCGGTGTACAGTGGAACTTTTGATGCGGTTAACAATATCAACGCCTTCAAGGGGTATGACTCTCCGGATACCATTTCAATTGAGATGATAGCTAAGACATCGCAGAATCCGATATGCTGCGCCGCCAGTTGGAAAGCTCAGATGGGCTGCTCCTCAATCGCCAGCAAAGAACCGGACGGCAACCATTGCCGCAACCAGCAATCCACCATTTTGCCCGCAAACCGGAGCTGGAGCGGCGACACCTCCTGCGTATGGATTTGTGTCTGCAATCGGGAATGAGGACTGTCTTTTCTTGAACGTGTATGCGCCTGCAAATGCGAAGAACTTGCCTGTATTCTTCTGGATCCGTGAGTAATTCAGCTTCCCAAACGAGTACCTCAGCTAATAGTCTACAGACGGTGGAGGCCACAATCTTTTCAGCATTACCGGCCTTGATCCTACAGAGATCATGAAGCAGAACAACAACGGCTTCGTGAGCGTAATCATTCAGTACCGCCTCGGAGCTTTCGGATTTCTCGGAGGTAAAGACGTCAAAGACGATGGCGTACTCAATGCTGGTTTGCTCGACCAGAACTTCGCCCTGAAATGGGTGCAAGCCAACGTTGGCAAATTTGGCGGTGACCCCAACAAAGTCACCATCGCTGGAGAAAGCTCTGGCGGCGCTTCCGTTCTCTACCAGGCTATGGCTTATGGCGGAAAGCAAAAGGAGAACCTCTTCAACAACGTCATCACAGCCAGCCCATGGTTCCCAGAACAATACAAGTACGACGACGACATCATCGAGAAGCGATACAACGCCTTCGCCTCAGCAGCCGGATGCTCCAAGTCCAAAGACACCCTCTCCTGCCTGCGCACCCAAAACTCCACAACCGTCCAACTCGCGAGCCAAAAAGTCAGCGAAGCCAGCGCCTTCGGGTCCTTCGCCTTCCTCCCCGTCACAGACGGCACATTCATCAAAGAGCGCGCAAGCAAGCAACTCCTCTCCGGCGCCGTAAAAGGCAAACGCGTCCTATCCGGCAACATGGCCAACGAAGGCGTCCCGCTCGCCGACCCCAGCACACGCTCCCTTGCCGATTTCCGCTCGTACATCTCTACCACCTTCCCCCTCTTCAGCGCCGCCGACCGCGCCGCGCTCGAGAAAACATACGCCTACCCAGGCGACACACAAGCCGTCAATCCCTCCGCGCCACGCTTCTCGACTAACGGCGTAACGGGGCCTACAGCGCTCAACCAGAGCGAATTCGGCACCGGCAACCAACAACGCGTCTTCAACGTCTTCGCCGAGTACGCGTTCGATTGCCCATCCTACTGGGCCGCTGGCGCATTTGACCAGGGCTGGAAGTACCAGTTCAGCGCGCCCCCGAGTTACCACGGGTATGATTTGCAGGCACTGTGGTCTGGTACGCCGACGCCGGGCGCGAGCTTTAAGCGCGCGTTTCGCAAGATTTGGGGTAATTTTATAATCTCGAATAGTCCGGTTATTAACGTGGAGGATGCGAAAGGCGGCGTGGCGAATAGCAGTGTGCCCGCGGCGGAGGGGTATGGAGGCGGGATTAAGTGGCCCCAGTGGGATGAGAAGAGGCCGGTGCTGCTGAATTTGAATGCTACGGGTGGAGTCCCGACGGCGGTGGTTGCGACGGAGTATTTGGCGTATAATGTGTATAGCGATCCGGGGGTGAGTAACGTCATCAGCCTCGCGGACGCGGATAAGTGGGAAGGCGGACGGGGCAAACGATGTGAGTTCTGGGAGGATGTTGCGGCGAAAGTGCCGTATTAGGTGGAGTGTTTCGAGATGATTGGGAGGATGAGGTTATGGGATATATGTGTACTGTAGTAGTCAGTTGTAATGTATACTGTGTATTTTTGTGCGTACGTAAGGTTGGATTTTGTGGCTATTGGGACACTCATGCTCTGCGCTCCTTCCAAGCTATACGACCCTACTCAGCGCGCATGATACTTGATATTGATACTACACAACTCTCTCGTACCCATGCCCCCACACGTCTTCCCACACAACCCTTCCTACCTTATCCAGCCTACTATATCCCCTCCATGCATAACACACCCAGAACCGACACCCTCGCTTACCCCTATCCCAACCACATCCCTAACCATCCCGACAAATGAGCCCATCCTCGCACCACGTCGCGCATGCGTAGCGGTTAAACCGGAGTGCGTGTGTGGTACGAAGGATGTAGTTGGTGGTACGTTTCAAGGAATCGCCTGGTGAAGAGCACGCAACGCGAGATATTCGTGCTTTGGAATTTTGTAGTGCTGTGGTATGGTGGAAGGAGATATGCTACATGATCGCCAGGGATATCGAATAGGAAACAAAAGGCTCGACTCGAGCGTACAATGTGTCCATGGCGTCAAGCACAAAGATGCACAGAACTCGTGCCGACAAGGGATGTACCCGTGAACAGGAAAACCCCATAACGTTAATCGCCGGATGCGCCATGCGTTCGTAACGTCGTAAAGTGCGATAGATTCAGGCTGCTCAAACCGTCGCCATTCAATCCAAAATCGCATTCTCGGTCCTCACCTCCGAACATTCCACGTCGTCTTCTTCATGCCCGGCTTCAACTGCACCTCCTCCGCCGAACTACTCGCCTCCCCATCCAAGTTCACCCGCTCAACCGTCGTCCAAATGCGCGGATCCGGCTTCTGACTCTCCATACTCTCTAAGCGATGAAAATCCCCCGCATCCACAGCCTCATTGTCCAGCACCGTCCGCGCCACGCTCTCATTGCGCGACTTGTCTACCGTCGTGATGCCGAGCGCGTGTATGAACCGCGTGCGGCGCGACGCAGCGGAGCCGATTGTGGGCGTGGCGTTGGAGTTGTGCGTCTTGAGGAAACCGTCGTTCATGCGATTTGTGGCGCGCCGCTTGCGCAGCATGTGCCAGATGATGGGCAGGTTGGTGCAGAGGATCCCGCCGAGGGGCTCGAAGACCGAGTAGGCGCCGAGGGGCACGTAGTACCATGTGAAGTCTGCGCTGCCGCGGCCGAGGACGACGGTGAGGCGGATCGAGGATACGACGCAGGTGCTGTGGTTGGTGGAGTTAGTGGCGGTTTAGAGTATGGCACAATGGCTGGGACTCACGCGAGGCCGATGCAGAAGATGAGGCTGAGGAGTAGCTTCTTCTTGGTTTGGAGTTGCAGGTGCCATATCATCGGGACTGGCATCAGGAAGATCCAGATGTCGGTGATCAGGTTCGAGATGTTGGTGAAGTAGGTGAACGTCACCATGGTGAGACATTCGCCCGTCACATTGGCATCCCAGTATGCATTGAGGGGCCGGCAGGCCAGGAACAATGTGACTGTTATGCCGATGCCCCATGCGACAATGAAGGCGGCGGTCGCAAGGACGACTCTGCGGAAGACGGGATGGACGAAGACGCGGTAGTAGAAGGCGAGGATGCCGAGCTTGACGGACACGAGGGCGAGGTCGTAAAAATGACTGAAGATGTAGTCGCCTTTTCGCACCATCATCTGGTCATATCCAGACACGACGATGACGTGCCGTCCCATCCCATGTGGAGGGCCTGCTGCTGTTAGCCATGGCGTGGTATCGATAAGGCGTCGAATCCTACCATAGCCGAGGCCACTTGCGCATTGTCCGATCAGACATATTGTCGCAAACACAATGAGATAGTCGTCGAGCGTGATTCCATTCCGTCCGAGTCGCTTTGCCCACAGTCGCAGCGCGGTGCTGATGGTCGCAGCCACAATCGGCACTGTGTAGACCCAGTGGATCTCGTCTACTCTCGAGTCATGCTTATGCGCTTCCAGGTAGGCAAGCTCTTCTGGAGAGAACGGTGACCCCATCTCTCATGCTGCGGTCGATACGTCGGTGGCAGGAGTGGAGCCACGCAGTGGCGCGACGAAGGATGCGAGGCTGAAGTGCGGTGGAGTGGAGCCTTTCACATCACTCCCGACGCGGGGACAGCTGCTTAGTAGGCAAAAGGGAGACTTGAATTCGGTGACAGCTGAGACAATCGTGCAGTGTATCGTACCAGCGTGTGCCGTGCTTCGGACACGGATGGAACTACAGCCAACGTGAGGCCAGGGACAGCGCGGGTGGGCCTCGACTCCGGCTTCCAGACACGCCGAGCAGATGGTTGCCAGCCCGCTCAGCTAAAGACGTCGAGGAGCGATGATGTCCTGCAAGGTCCACCCTGGCGCACGCTATTTAGCCTATCTCGGACTGTATGCCAGATTGAGTGCCTGTCCCACCACACCATCAACCGCTGAACCCGACCTGTCCCAAGTCCAAGGGAACCGCGTGAATCTGTGGGATTTGTGTACCTTGAGATAACTCCAGAAGCCAGTGAAGTCTAGCCTGGGTCTGCAGGGCATGCAGGTGGACGCTTCCAGGTCAAGGCCCTGCTCTCCAAGTGCTCCCACAGCTTCAGCCGTCACACTATCATCGTCCGACCGATGTCGTGGCGTCTTTAGCTTCTTCATGCGCCGGCGGTGACATTTCTGCCCTGGAGAAAGGACCGAATTTGGGATGCGATGCAACACCATCAGACGTGAAGATGAAGTTGAAATCTTGGGTTTGATGGGTCAAGGATCAATGATTGCCAGATCGTCCCCTTCGTTTGGAAACCGCCTTGTAGGATCAGAAGTCGGTCCGAGCCGAGCGATGCAGGTGCGCGGCACAACTCCTGGCTGCAGCCACCAACACCGAACATTTGACGGAGACATGACTCGTCAATGAAATGGGTTTGCGATGCTTGAAGGAGACTGCTGGTGTGGACGAAGGTAGTGGTACCGGTTGTGTTTATGTTTGACGCGAATGGCCTTGCCCTTCGCTCTTCGGGTGGCACGCGTGCCCGATGTTGGTACGGTACCGGAAGCCGCCATCGACGCCGTGCTACCACCAACACTTCACATCACGAAAACGTATGATTTCGGATTTCGCACTCTCATTCAGTGCATTGTGTAGCAAATCTGCTCAGCTAATATATGAGTACTTCACACACCATCATCGAAGCGATAGTTGTGATCCCACCGCTTATCCCATGACTTGCTCGAGTCGACGAATCTCAGATCAGTGCCCACTCGAATGATGTTACCAGGGTCATAATTCATGGTGGAAGCATGGATAGTGTATGGAGTGTGCAAGACAACGTCGCCGGCTTCATAGGTCGTTGCCAGCCATCGCCTTCCAAATGTCTGTGAGTACTCGCGCGGGCCATCGGCAAGGAGGCCTGTGGACATCATGTTCTGGTTGAAGGCGTTCTTGGTCTCTTCATCTGTGAGCCCACTCTCTGCGGCCTTTCGATTAAAGTCTGCTTCCACTTGTCGTCCCAGGGTGTGGCCTAATCCAAGCGTTAGAGGAAGAAGCTGCCCGCGTGGTGTTTGAGCTTACCGTTCTCGAGGTAAATCAAGCCGCCGCCAGTCAAGCCAATGTCGCCCATGGGAATCCATGCTGTGACCGCTGTATCTTCTCCATGGCGTAGGAAAATCTGATCATAGTGGACACCAATGGCCTTATTCCCTGGAGTATTGTTTCGAAGCAGACTTCTGCGAACCGGTAACGTATCACCGCCCCAGCCAGTAAATCGAGCCACGAAATCCTTCAGCATTGGATGTTTGCAGAACTTCTCCTTGTACCAATCCGCATAATGCGCCTCAAGCGCCAGTTCCACAAATCTTTCCGCCGTCTCTGCTCCAGGCTTTCCATTACCGCCTACAGCACCTGCCCCAATGCCCGGGAAATCGGATGCATCCTTTGTTGAATCGAAGATTCCCTCTACTGGTTGACTTCCAGGTTGGAGCACTCCGCTCGGGCTGAGCAACTTGAAATACTCCGCCCGCGCCTCCAAAACATCCTCCTTTGGTAGCAAGCCTTTTAAGAAGACATATCCGTCCTCGTTGTATCTGCGCCGCAGTTCATCCATTGGCATATCCGGAAACGACTCCTTCAGCTCTGCAACTTGATCGGGCCGAAGCAGACCATCGTTAACGAAAAGTTTTTCGCCGTTCAGACTCGGCACTTCTTGACCTGTAGATAGGGCGTGAGGCATCTTGAATCAGGACACCCAGGTAGGGCTGTGATGACTGCGAGGTTGGCGCACGAGTTGGGGAGGATCACAACCATTCGAAAGAAGACCACCAAAGTAATACCTCTGAACCTTACACCTCCATATTCCAGCACGGATGCAATACAAGTCGATTCACAATTCACGAACGGTATAATCGGCAGGCGACATTCTCCTCTTCCGGGATGCCAGCGTCGCCACGACATGTGGGGAACATTGAAGCGGGGTCAGGCCCACTCAAGCTGCAAGCTCTTTACATTCGTTGGCAGCACGGCAAAGACAGCGCTGTTACTAAATGTCAGTCATTAATTGGACGAGTTGCGATCCTTGCGGAGAAAGTTGCTAGTCTAGGATGCTGTTCGCACGTGGTTGGTGTTGACGCCCATTCTTTCGTTCGCGCACGCAAATTCGTCCGCGAACCTACTGCATGCTACGTTGAGGGCAATTCATACCGACGGCACTCGTTTTCCACCACGCCTTCGATCCAACAGCCGTAACAAATGCCATGGTACGAGCGCATGTAGTGAAGACGTACAGGAATTGACAAGTACGACAGCAACCGATGCCGCACGCGTCATTATCGATGTAGGATCTGCATTCGATTATCGGATGAGTTCCGTGGGTTATTAATACTAGCACAGGCGACGGCAAGCAACCAAAATGTGGAAGATGTGAGCATGCCAAAAAGGAGTGCATCTACGAAACGGGCAGGCGTTTTCGAAGATCTTCGATCCAGGAGACTTTTAGCGACAGCCAGCCTTGGGTTTCCTTACCTCCTCGGAGTATGTATCATCTGGTCGGTCTATCCGCACTACTAATAATTATGCCAGTACAATTCCTAGACGAATCAAGCGATGTCCGTTCGCAGTACACAGAAGAGGGCTCCCTTCCACACAGCAGTCCGCCAGCCGGCTTCGACTCGCCACAGCCTGGTTCGTCCTGGAGTGGATGGAGCCAACAAGATGTCACAACTCCCCCCTACACCATAGTAACGCCCACAGAAGGATTTACAGTGCTATCGCTCCTCAACTCAGAGTCACCAAGCCTGCCACCTTCACATCATACTCCTTCAGTGACACAAAGCGACCATATACGACATGACACTCTCCCGCAAGATGAGCCCAATACCTTCGTGTACCAGCAGCCTCCTGGAAAACCTATTCTGTGGCCACTGGAACACGAGCAAGAAGCCATGTTATTGCAACACTATATCGACAACGTCGCTTTGTTCGTAAGTGGTACCATCTACCTCACCTATGATGTATGCTCATATGCTTTAGTTTGACATGGTCGACAATCGATGTCATTTTGGTGTCCACGTTGTGCAAAAGGCAAAGAAGAACAGTACTCTCATGAATGCAATACTGGCTTTATCTGCACGCCAGCTCAGCCGTACTAGCGATTTTGACCCATATATTGCAGACGCATATTATCAACGTTGCTTCGACACTCTTATTCCAGAGTTGAACGACAACTCTGCCGTCAAAGAAGAGTCGTTACTTGCCGGTACCATCATCCTGCGACTGTATGAGGAAATGAACATTTCGGTTATTGGCACAGACCCACAAGGTCACCTGTTTGGTACCCAAGCCATCATCCGTTCTGCCGAACAATCATACGCTGCAACCACAGGACCCGACTTCCGCCAAGCAATATACTGGGCTGCCTTCCGCCAGGAGCTTTGGATCTCTCTCATGACGCAGCGTGCTTTCCAACTACACATCTTCCCCGCTGATCGCCATCTCGAGCCCGCCACTGACGCCATCTGGGCCACACGCACGATCGCGCATCTCGGAGACGTGTGCAATTTCGCCTTCGGCGAAGGACGACACAGTGTTCAGCGGTATGGCCAACTCATGGATGAGAATGCGTCTTGGAAAACGCGCAGACCGGATAGCTTCGATCCCTTCTTTTATCGTCAGGATCGTGACAGCAGTGGAAGAAATTTCCCGGATATACGCTTTCACGAGAAAATGCATGTCATGGGCATGCAGTATCATACGCTCGCTCATATGATGCTGACGGTCCATGACCCTACTATACCGCAAATGGGCCCTGCGCACAAGCAATCGCGCGCCGCTGTTGATGGAATTGTACAGGACGACGTGCGTACACTCTGTGGTGTTGCTCTGTCCAATCCGAAAGTGTTTCCATGCAAGTTTGTGGCTTGCTTTGCGATTGCTCTTGTTGGCGATCGCTTCACAGTGAGGGAGGATCAGGAGCGATTGAGGGATCTGTGGTATGCTTGTGAACGATCACATGGGTTCCCACCTACAGCGACGGTATGTTTCTCATTTTGAGACCTGTGTGAGAACTGACTGTAACTTCTACTTACAGATCCACCAACTCGAAGAATCATGGGGCTGGCACGATCAATGACGCAAATGAAAACCCCAATTCCAAGACCGAAGACCTCTTCACACCATACGTTAGTATCCTCTCCACCTAGGATCCTGTCTAGGATCGTAGCCATAGCCTCCATATCCTCCACGGCCAAATCCCGGTGGGTATCCACCCGATTGATACCCATGAGATCCATACCCTGGCGTAAAACCACCTAGTAGCCCACTACGCGGACCCCCTCCATAGAGACTTTTACCTCCACCATTAATTACATCAGCGACCGACTGCGGCGACATCGGGCTCCGCTGCGCCTGAACCACATCATCATACCGATTATCTCTCCGCCCCATCATCTGCATCTCCGGGTCCGAAAACGCATGTTCATGCAACCCCGGCCTCGAATCCCTCCCCCCCAGTTGATTCACCCCAGCCCTCATCCCCGGCGAAGACGCACCCTGTTTCTTCGCACCATTCCCATCCAGCCGCCCCGGCACAACCAGCGGCTGCAAATCCGGCGGCAAACTATACTTGACTTCCTCATAAACCTCCTTAAGCCGTTTCGCAATCTGCATCGGCGTCGGACGCCGCGCTTTATCCTCGTCCAAACACCACCTCAACATCTCATTAAGTTCCCGTGAATACAGCCGGCCCGCAGGTTGCTTGCGGTCCCATTGCTTTCCCGTCGGATTCATCTTACTCCACGGCGCCAAATTGCCCGTACACACGCACGCCATGCACAGCGCAAGTTGCCACACGTCCGTCGCGCCCGTGTATTCTGGATGTTCGGGTGGTTCAAAGCCCGGCGTAAAGGCTTCTGACTTTGCTACGTCGGCCTGCTTCTTGTGTTGATAGGCCATGCATACGGATTCCGAGAATCCGAAGTCTGCGAGCTTGGCTACGATTTCATCCCTTTGGCGGTCTGTTTTGAGGAATATGTTCGGCGGCTTGATGTCCCGGTGGTAGATGACGTTCCAGTACAGCAGCACTGCTTTTTCGTCCTCGGGCTTCGGTCCTCGATGACAATATACCAGCGCGTCGATGAGGCCGATGAACCATTTCCAAATCTTGCGTTCATGCACCGGATTATTATTCTTCGCCGCCGCCAAAATAGTTTCCAAGTCCCCAGCATCGCAGTACTCGAGATACACGCTCGCCTTCTTTCCCGCTTCGTCGATGAAGTGATCGACCAGTTTCAAAATATTTGGGTGGTCGTTGAGTTGGTGCAGGAGCGCGATTTCTTTGTGCGGTACTTTCCAGGGGATTTGTTCGGGGAGGAAGCGCTTTTCGATGAAGTAGCGGTCATAGGGATCGTCTTTTGCTTCGACTTTTGCGATGCCGGCGTTGCCGCCGCCGTTTTTGGTGCCGAGTTCGGAGATTATGATCCACTGTTTGCTGGGGGAGGTTTGGAATTGGATTTGGTCTCGTAGCTTGGGGAGGAGTTTTGTGGGAGCGGAGGCCGGCATGGTGCTGGAGATGGTATGACTGTTGGGGGCCTGGAGACGCTATGGTGGCGTGGAAAAGAGGGTGCACGTTCGGAAGGAGGCTGAAATATATTGTGTGCTTTCACGTCAAGGATCACAAATCACCGCATTCAATGGACGACTTTCACATCTCGGTTTGGTGCGCCTAGGCTAGTACTCATAAAGGGCACCTGTCGCAGCACACCAGAGAGTGACTACGCATTGCAGTCAATCCAGACTGGATTGTGAAGGTACCAACACATCACAAAGGACACTGACTAGATATAGGCACCTCGGCGATCAATTCATGCAAATCATGATCTTCGCCATTCAAAGCTCTTTTTTCCTTTTTCGCATGACACTACCCAACACCAATGTCTAGTCACCATCACTGACCAAAATAACATTGACATCATGTTACGCCGTCTGTTCAGTGCATCGGCATCTACTATACGAGGGCGATCCGATTAGGCAGTCATTCAGCTTAGCAAGAACCAAGATTGGAGACGTGGCCAAAGTTTAGATGCAAGAGTGACTACCACAACGGCAACTGCACAACGTGTCTGTACTAGCTTCCGTGTCTGTCCCATACTTTCCTGAAATGGCTTCCCTTCTTCGGCTTGCTGTCGACTCTGTTCACTTGCGCTCTCACATCTCTACTAGTATCCTATCGCAAACATTCGTACCGCGCAAGCATAGCTGCGCAAACAACAACAAGCGTTAATCGCATCCCTCGTTATTTGTCCCATCATTAAAATGCTTCCCCGGCGCCTTAGTTTGGACGGCGGAAACTCGAATTCTGCAAACCGCGCATTTAATGACTGGCTTAACAAAAACATACGTCCTTCGCAACTAACGCCTACCTCACCGAGCCCCACACCCCCTCCGGTTACACCTACACTACCTTACTATGCGCCGCCAGCACCCATGACAATACACGTTCCACAACATGACACGGCTAAACGGCAGAATGAGCAAAAGAAGTGGCCCAACGGTGTGCTGTGGGGTCGTCGCATCATAGACATCATCGAGTGTCTCAGCACGACAGGAGAGATATATGATTACGAGGTTGCTCTTTGGTTGAGAACGCATTACGTCGAGCCGTTTGGGCGGATCGATGGGCTGGACGGATTGGTAGTGACGGAGAAAGAGCATCTGTAAGTCAAGGTGAGGCCGTCCCGCGTTATCACATTCTCGCCACTACGATCCAGTAAACTGACCATATAACTACATATAGAGATCCGTTGCTACTAGCATACGAACGCTTCATTAATATTGAGGGCAAGCTAGCTCTAGCACAACGACTATGGGTACCAGGGCTGGAACCAATTCAGCAAACACCTCACCAGTGCTTCAAGTTTCCTGAGCTTCCGGGACTTTCCGAGCGCAAGAAGTGGAGGGCGGGCGAGGCGTTTGTCAAGAACGGTCTCACGGTGCAGCAAAGAGGGACGTGTGAGGGGGGGTGGAGGGACGAGAGGAATTGGAAGAGAATGATTTGGAGCGCGTCGACTACGGCTTCTGATCCTACGCCTTGTTCCGGAACGCCTGCGACTTACTCCAATGGAAAGGCGCCTCGAATACCAGTCAGGGCTGTAGCGAGCGAGACTTCGAATGTGAACGATGTCGCGGAGCCGTACTTGCAAGAAAGAACGAAGCCAACTGAGCTGCCGACCACCAGCTGTACCGATCCTACAACGAACGAAAATGTCGACGCTGATCGGCGCGAGACAACAAGCCCAGAAGCGGCACCAACG
This sequence comes from Ophiobolus disseminans, assembly GCA_010093685.1. Lineage (NCBI taxonomy): Eukaryota > Fungi > Ascomycota > Dothideomycetes > Pleosporales > Phaeosphaeriaceae > Ophiobolus > Ophiobolus disseminans. The sequence continues at coordinate 599,582 of MU006226.1, forward strand.
AGTAATTCGACTGACACGCTATCCTCACCACCCGCATCGTTAAGCGACATGAGTGACAACAACACGCGCGAAGACACGAGAGCCACAGAATCGTCGACCTCTGGTTTGATGCGAAGAACACTGTCCGCCACGGCCATCATCGTCGAGACTCTGGACGATATCGTGAACCCTGATCTGAGGCAAAAGACGAAACGCATGGGCGCTGTATTTCCATACTATACCTTTCAGCAGATCTTTGATGCTCTGGTACAGATGAAAGGGGATTATGACGATACTGGCGATCTGCTGGCGTCGAAGGGGTCTGTGGTAGATAAGAGCAGGCGGACATTTAGAGGGTAGGCAGGTAAAATGCTGCTGGTGTTGTGTTCAACTCTAAAGTGGGGCAGTCATTGTAGAAGTACCTTTGATGCAATTGATGTGATGGTCGTTCGACTTCTCCACCCACAAAGATCTCCAAGCAAGAGCACCAAATAAGAAATGCAAGGCAACCAAGTCGCCATCCCCCAAACCCACACAATCACATGCTTACCCCCTCTCCCCTCTCCCCCTCCCCAAAAAATGCACAATCAATCGCCAAAAACCACCCCTCGCGAATCTAGACGCATCAAAAATCTCCCCGAGTCGTCAATTTTAGCCGAACCTTCACCAGCCTTTCCGCATCGGGCCACGCTCGTCCGAGAACACCATTGGCCAGAGCTCAAATGAACCCACTTGGCCACGCCGTCGAATCGCGAACTCCGAAACCCCTTTCTCGCGACACGTTTTCGCGCGCATGCGCACGCCACGTGGAAATGTTGCGGCGGGGCATTTCGGCGGAGCAAGTCATGTCGCGGTGTTGTGAGGATGTTGTGATAGGGCTGAGATGGGGCTTCAACGTCGCGCAGTGCAAGGTGATGGAGGAGGATTGTGGTGTGTTGCTATAGGATGGGAGTGGTGGTGGTGGTGAGGGTGCGGAGAGATAGATGGCGATAAGGCTTCGAGGCGGCGCTGAAAAGCAAGTTCGTGATGGGGATGTTGACTTTTTGGATGCGATTGTGGCTTGCTGAACGATAGTGTGAGGCATTGACCGCGGTGCATACTTATAGTACGACTAAAGTCATGTTGCGGTTGACTATGCTGCCTAGCTGCGAAGGACCTTTCTTTTATTTCACGGGAGTACCGAACGAAGTATCTTCCAGTCGCTCTTTGCAAAGATACATGATAGTTTCTCTATCGTCACAGTCTCTACTCCAATTGCTTGACCTCCAACACTACCACGACATTTCTTAAACGCAGATCACATCCTTCGAACACTATGAAGATCTTCTCCTACGAATCATGGGGCATCGACCCTCACACCGGCTTCGACCCCAACAAGTCCTTCGTCCGCTCGCACCTCGTCTCACCACTCGTTCTGGCGTGTATACGCGCCGTGCTTTGCATATACAGCTTCACCACCATCACCGTGTGCTACACCTGGCTCGCGCACCGCACAGCAACCATCAGTCTCAAGGACGTCAACATCGGGAGCTACACTATCCAGCAATCCGACGAAGGCATCGGCCAATCATTCAGCTTCTTCACATACCTCACTTTCTGGTCCTTGGGCTTCTACTTCCTCGTCTCAAGCGTACACACCTTTATGTATGCGTTCCGGCAACGCACATGGCTGCACAGCTGGCCTAAGCCACTGCAGCTTGCACACAGTCTTTACTACTCGACCGTAACCTGTTTCCCGTTCCTGGTTACGATTGTTTTCTGGGGCACGATGAACTCTGGATGGCCGGCGGGGCGCTTCGAGCAATGGATCAACATCTCCGTGCATGGCCTCAACAGCGTCTTCGCCATCGTTGAGATCCTTCTTCCCGCAACGGCAGCACCGCCAGTCACACATCTCTCCATCGTTTTGGCCATCTTGTCGATATACCTCGGTCTCGCATACTTGACGCGATACACGCAAGGCATCTATGTGTATGAGTGGTTGAACCCTGCGCACGGAACGACGAGTATCATACTGCATGTCCTCGGATACGCGGGCGGTATGCTAACAATTTTCGTGATTGTGCGGTACGTGATTATCGGGCGGAATGCGCTGGCGCGCAAGATGGAGCTGAGGCGGAGTGGTGGTCTGCAGGAGAAGGCGATCAAGTTGGATGATGGGTCGAGTACGTGGTCGGCGAGTGTGGAGATCGAGAGGCCGAGGCGGGCGAGAAATGGGGAGCACGGTGGTATGGTTTGAAAGGTGCATCATCGGCAACATTCCGTCAGATGTTAATCAATAAAAACTTCATATCCTCAGAGTTCGCCATGAAGCCATGGGGAGCACCGTAACATTTTTTTCAATCGTGACTCGTAGCGAGGGTACCTATCCAGGCTGTATTAACAACGAAGCAGATGCGTTGTTCTTTCATGACAAGGCGTTTAAGCAAAAGCGCGGAGGGTAGCAGCGCCGGAGCCGCAGACGTCATGCTATCCATGTTCGGCTTCCGTTTTCTAGCAAGTCCGATACATTGCGAAACGAGGCTGACGCTAGCTCGATGTTGGATGTTGTGGGTAATGGGGCCGAACTGCGGACCATCCTTCGTGCTCCGCCGAATCTCGTCAGCTGATGGGCACCTAAGATCGTGACGCTCCGTATGTCGATTGATGGTGAAACGTCTATACATAAGTAGAATGCGGATTTCGCCCAAGATGTTTGTCGGGGAGAATGTTCCTACCAAAGACCTGGCAGTGGGATGGCGTCATTTGGGACCATAGCTGGCAGGATTGATATCTCAACAGAAGACAGCACTATGCGGCTCTTTCGATGCCTTCGATACAGTAAGAGTCGATGCGCGTAACTCGGGATATCAGCTAAGCTTGGTTCTGATTCAGACTGAGGACGATGCGACTACCGAAGGATCAAACGCAACATTGTGGACAACATGTACAACGGCAGCAAAGAGAAAATATGAAACAGCGAGCTTACAAGAGGAGCTCCTAACACAAAAGCTGCCAAAATGAGACAAGCATGTAGCTGCCCTTTGTCCCATCGTAGCTTCAAGAGGAAGATCGTTGGTGGAATGCGGGCCTAACCATCTCAGCTGCTGCGCCAGCTAGTGTTCCTGTTCAAAAGCCGTCTGCTTGATTGCTGCACAGACGCGGGTCTTGTCATGTTGTCTTTCCGTGAAACTGTATTTTGGCGCCTTGGACGGGCGAGGCGAATATCGAGGGTTAGTGGAACGAGAAGTCATGCTATGGAGTGTATGTTCTCGATGTCAATAAGTCTCAGCAATCGTGCAACCGCATGGGTGAAGATTTGCTTTGCAAGGGAAATGCTTCCTCTGCTAGTATACTCGTTGGGCCGAATTCAGACTGCACAGTACGTTCAGAGATCTCCGCGCAGGGAGGACTGTTGTAGTTTGGGGGCACTCTGGGCGTTGCGCCAAGCTGAGAGGGCTCGTTGCGTACTGACATTTGACTCTACAGCCTGGGCATCGCTGCAATTACCTAGGTTAGGCGATGAGAGGGGATTCCAATGTTTGCAATTGACGATTCTGGATCCGAAATAGCTGAGCACATAATGAAACTGTAACCTTGCGCTTGAAAGCTTTGAACGAATCAACAAACCAGTCTACAGTGCATTGCCATGCTTTGTGGTCTGTTGCCGGAGCCGAAGCCGGAGTGCAAATTATATTGTAGCAAGTCCTTCCGGTAGGCTGAGATGATGTTGTTTCCAACAGCAGCGAACAACCATTCGTTGCTGAAATGATAGCATCCTACCATAAGCAAAACTCAGAGAAATCTGCCCTGCATGGAGGCTGCCAAAAAGCCAGGAAGACATACATTCTCGGCACTTGTGGTCAAAATAACAACGACGGATTTGTCCCGCTGTAAAGCGACGTAACCACAATGAGCAGTTTCGTTACTGCTGATTTTCGAATAAAGACATCAGGGAGTGAGGAAGCTTCGGAATCCAACGTAATGGGGATACCTTCGTGAATCCAATGAAGTAACGCAAATGAACGGACATGTGTACACGGGAGGCAGGTAGTATCCTAGTTACTCGCAACGTCAGAGCTCGATGATGGGCTGAAAGAAGCAGTTCAAAGGCGTCTCTGCTTCAAGGTCGTGTGTCAACATGCTGATGAGGTGGATGGAGTGGAGGCGGACGACAGGGGCATGCCTCGGCTGGACAGGCTGCTAAATTAGAAGTGGATTAGCGTGCCTAAAATTAGGCGGGGCAGTGCACATGCATCTCAAGCGTTCTTTCATCTCATCTTGCCCTGATCGCCCATCCCGCTTGACCTCGCCACTCGCTTGGTTCGAATTTGCTGTGTTCAGCGCAGTAGGAGTAACGCCCGTACAATCGACCAGTAGCGAAAACAACCGTGACGGTACACATATCGCTGAATTGAGACGTCCTAAGCGGCGACCAGCTCGTGTGATCACGTTTAGCCTCACCGCCACCACCGCTTGCTTTGATGCGTCAGGTCACCGAGTCCATGTCCCGTGCAGCACCGTATTCTTCCACTTCACACGACTTCAGCCTCGTAGAGCTATGACCCAACATTTCAGGCCAACAAGGCGCCGCAATCCTCCTGAATGAGGCCAAAAATACGGGGTACCAGATAAAGACGTGTTTCGCACTAATCTCCGAGCGGGCATGACTTCAGAAGCGCTTTCGTCCTGTGTCCGCCTACATACCTGGAAATACTCTACCAGCACAGGAAGCGCTCGGTGACCCCAGTTGCAAGGATTGTCCGTCACAGTCTGTATACATAGACCTTGTACCAAATTGCTTGCGCTCGCCGCACCCCTGCGCCTCACGCCTGCATTCGGCTGTCACCCAGCTAACCCCATCATATACCTCGTCTTGTCCTACTTTCAAATACCAATCCATCGGTAATCTATCAGCACTGAATTGGAAGCCCCGGATCTTCAATCAGCTCCTGATTTCCTGAAGTTGGCTGGATTCCGCCCCCGCTGCAGTAGCGCAAAGCCATACAGCTGCACCTAACTTCCACACGCATCACACCATAGCCCCTAGACCTCTCTCGCTAGACCATCCTTACGCTTTCGGGAGTACAGCTCCAGTCTCGATACGCTTCGGCATACGACCCAGGGCACTCTGAAATGCTACCCGATGCCCAGCTGCTGACAATCTCGACGACTTTTACCAACTATAACCTTGGTAGCCTGTCGTCAACGGCGAAATCGGTGTTCGCTTCGAGGTTTTCTGTCCACCCAGAAGGGGAACCACATTTCATGGCGCACCATCACCATGCTCCTAGACATCAAGAACCTACTGAGAATGAGCTATGGTTCAATATGCCCAGCTCCACACGACAACAGCACGAACAAGTTCCAAGCACCGAGCGGTCAGCGTACCGAGCTACATCGCATCGACTAAGCACTGGATCGACTAGCTCTCTTTCAGCACGACACCTTTCGGGCATACCATCGATATCGACCACTGCAGATACGAACAAGCCTCTCCCGCCGTCACCAACAGAATCAGAAAGGAAGAGACGTAAGCCAAACTACCTACGTTCAATACTTGGGGGCCCGTCTTCGAGCCATCTAGATCCGAGTCATCTGCAACCTCAACCATATTCGTCGAACCATCGATACGCAGCCACGAGTACCAACCTAAGTTTAGACACGCATAGCCATAACCATACATATTCCCGTAGTATGCCCAGCTCACCATACGATTACAACCAAAGCGCATCCTCACCACAACCATCGACTAGCCCCCGTACCCACTCAACAGCATCCAACTACCTGGACTTGACACAATACGAACCATATACACCACCCTTACACCAACAGTCCGACTCCGCAAATTCCGTCCGCTCCCAGCGCGCTACATCCATGAATACGTATTTCGAAATCACGCCGCCACGCGCTCGAACCTTTCCTACGGATACAAGCGTCACAAGTCCTAACATGCGCGAAGGCGTCTCCAGCAGACCGCGACCGCATACATGGCTGTCACCCACGGATTCCTTCAGCGATGCATCTCAATTCTCCCTCTTTGTCCAGGCGACCACTGGTCTACCAGAGGACTCTGGGACATTTTCACCTACTGGCCCTCCCCAACTCCAAGGCTCACTGTTCGCGCGACGGAGCCACAACGACATCATCCCGATACCACTCCAGAATGCTTCGGCAGCTGCGCCGAGGACTACTCATTCGATGACAGACTGGCAAAACTTTGATCCACCAGCCTTCACCAGCCACGCCTTGTCAGCGCAGAACCCTGGACTACAGCAATCACCACGATTCCAACACTTTCAAGAATCACCTCATGTTGCCGCAGTCAACAGAGAGCTGGAAATGCTGGGGATCGAAGACGAAAATGCGCCTGATGATGAGTTACCAGACTACCAACAAAGCCAAGCTGAAGCACACAGAAGACAACGCGCGGAAGCATCAGCAAGAGCGAGGGAGCTGGAGGCTAGATGGAGAAGCACTCGAGGCAGATGAGGGAACATTTCTTTATACTTTTTTCTTTGATGCATGACATTTGAGCATGATAGCATTCGCTTTACTTCAGATGATACCCTCGCTTGAACAGTCACAGGAAGATACGGATTTGATTTTGGGACATGCAAGGTGTACATTCTTATTCTTCGTTGTACAAATTTAGTTAATTATGGAGATCATTCACATGTTGGTAGCATTTTTTATACATATGTAACTGCCAGTTCATTAAGCGCATTTCTGTCAACTGTTCGTCGATGTTTCAGACAAGTTCACTCTCTCGGTGCCATTCACATTACAATTCAGCCTTGCCTTGCAGATAGAAGTGTGGGTGTCACAATGACATACACATTGGTACTAGGATGTAATCTTCCGCCCGCCCGATTGAAGAGAAAATATGCGCTGTCTAATAATTTGCTATACGAACACTCCACAGCAATTACCGATATGTCACTATTACACCCCCACCAACCCGTTACTTCCAGACCCCACTCCACTACAACCGGTACGGATGTACATACCCAAGAGTATTCGTGTATTGCAAGTTGCCCAACGTGGGAATTCGGCCCCCAGATTTCTCACTCCTTATGCATTAACTTTGCATCCAAATAGGCAATTGCAATGTACCATTTCCATGTACATCCAAGCCAGCGGGTCGTATACATCGTCACCCGTACGACCTAGACAGAAACTGCCTTGCGGTGAGCCTTGAGAGGAGCGGAGATTAGATCGTGGTATCGAAGTACCCACATGTACATGCATGACGTGGGTTTGATAGGTTGACAAGTGGGCCTAGTTCAAGGTTTGCAGCCCCACAATGTTTGTAGACGTAGACTTTATTTTGAGTGAAGAGGGGACTAGGCTTTTGTAGATTGCAGTCGTGCCCCTTCGCTTCTTGCCGTCGGAACGTTGCTGCTGGTGGTGGCTTGCTCGAATAGGGAAGCACCGACCTCCTGGCAGACACTTCTCCTGGGTACCATCTTCTGCTACTTTTCATTCTCTACTAGATGCGTAGAGCATGTGAAAGGACAGTAAAGTATACTGGGAATAACACACATGAAGGATTCAGTCGCAACATATCCCACCCGCGGAGCCAAGTCGCAATCGCACAGTGATAGCCACGATCCGCATATGCCGCACCCAACGGCTTGAACGGCCGTTTCACGAACGCGACACCAGCCGTTAACCGGCAACTCAAAAGCGCGTGTAAGACCCAAACGGTCAAGATCTGACGCGGGGATATTTTGGGGGCGGAAAGCTTAGCCTAGGCGGACGCGGTACCACACACAGCCAAACAATCGAGCATCGTGACCCCATCTCCGCTCCGCATGTCGATCGACTCCACGACCCGGTATTAACGACATGCTTCGGGCTATTGAAATAGGGGCCAACTATGCAGCCCGTCACCAAAACGTATAGTTCGGTATCGAGTGGCAATTGCCACGCAAGGCGCTCGTGATGGCTGACGGATGTGCGGCTCACAAATGTCACCCACAAAGCAACACCATCATCCTCTCATCTCCCATAAAAGCCAGCTTCCCGACGTGCGCGCCTATCAGTGGAGAGTGCGATGATCAGCAGCATGGTGTCGTAGTGCAGATATGCAGCGAAGAATCTAGGTTGAGGTGATGAGCGGTCGGCAGTGAGGCTGTGCAAAGCCTGTCAGACACATCCCGCGGCTCGGAACGAATGAGTGCGGGATGGAGGACGAAAATAGGAATTGTTGCATGTTGGACGTCCGACGAAGGGTTTTGACGGTGCAGAGTCGTCGGATAGGGTTTTGATGATGGTGTTGCGCGGTGGGTGGCGAGATGGAGTTGGGCATGTATGCCTTGCGATGTGATATATCTGGGGTTGCATTATTACAAAACTTATCGCGAGGGTCTAGATGATCGTAGTCACTCAATTATCAGTTTTGGGTGTACTCTATAAAGAATCATCGACCTGGTCTGGCTCCTGTGAAATGATGTGTAGCTAGCTCTCAGTAAGTCGCGAAAGCTAGAAAGAAAGATACACTATTATATCTGTCTATAGAGAGTTTTTAGAATCTAGAACGACTTTTGCATATGTAGATGCAGTCGTTAAGTCTAGCCTTCTTCTGACTTTCACGACTTACCGAGAGGCTAGGCAATGCGAAATGGCCAACGCACGATGCAAGTATCTAGAAATAACTTGCCATATAGTGAGGATCAGCTGCTTTTGAGATGCGCTCCACAACGGCAGCTGAGTTAAACGGTGAGCTATACATGTCGCCGGAGAACACGCAGATTTAGGCGATCCTAGGAGACCATGAAATATGAGGCGAGAACGAGTAGAGAGTTACTCTCAATGCAAGGGGAGGTATTCGCTGTTGAATGTGGTGATTTGAAGTGATTTACTTCAACCTTGGATTTGGGCTGTGAATGTGCGACGCTATTTCCTTTCGCTAAGCTTCAAAAAAAATATGATGGGAACCGGGCATAGTACCAGACCCAGTGCCTACCTTGGGCAGTCTTTGAAAACATGGCGAATACATCATCATCTCTTTGTTACCTTTCCGGCGCGACCCGAATCGGTTGCTTCTGCGGGACGCTTTCTAGAAACACCTAGAGCGTTTGACTGGGGTGCGTGTGGTGGTGGTGCGGTTTTTGTGACGGCAGACCGTTTTACAGTCTTAGATCCAGTCGTGCAAGTCACTTTGCTGACGTGTGGCTTCTTACCATAAGCTGGATATTGCTGGGCTTTTCGAGGAATACGTGAAGGAGTTGCAACGTTATGCCTTTGCAATGCTTCCTTCGACTGAGAGCGCCAGAAAATCTTGATGGATGTTGTTTGCGGAATACCACAAGCCTCAAGTTTCCGCCTCTGCTGCTTCCATTGTAGTTGAAGGGCAACGATGTCTTGCTTGATGTTTACACTATCAGTAGACACTATCCAAGCGCCATACCTATGTGCAGACTGAATCTTGAAATTAGTAGTAGGTGGAGGAATAGCGATTGGTCCTTGCTCAGCAACAATGTCCCATGTTTCTTGACGAAACCATTGTGCTATATATGGCATTGACACATTGCTGTACTCCTTTCCTCCTGCATCTTCTGCAATCTTACCGTCAGCCCATGCCTTTTTCATAAGTAGACTGGTACCGGGTTGGTCTCTGTTTTGTGGGTTGATGATGCAACCAAACATGAAATGCTCCCAAGCGTAGCCCCATTCTGTGCTAGGATGGTCGGCACATATCCACTCTTCGTATGTGTGGCCACGCCGCATTACACCCATAGCATGTACAAGCTCATGAACGATTGTCGAGGCAAATAGAAAGTCATGACGGAACTGGGCACAACGGGAACTTGCAAGGTATCCGTTTTTGTCAGTATAGAAGACCTTGAATCTGGTGTTCATCTCGATTTTGGGTGTCACCTTTCGTTGAAAGGCAGTACAGCAAGATGGCGCATGTACTGACTTGATTGAGCTGACCGTCGTGCGAGCATACACTCGCTTGTCGGTTCTCATCCAGTCAAATTGTATGCTATGAGCCAGGCAATGCAAGGCCTCGCGTGTACTGTTGACGAGCTCTCGTCTCCTTGTGTCGGATGCATTCGTGAGAGGGTCCGAAAGGTAGGTCTTGCGTAAACCTCTGTCGGTAGTAGTCAGCTCGCGGCCGAAGATTAAGGGAACGAAGAAGGTGAGGATAGTGTCGTGAGCGAGAAAATGGGAAGCAAGGAGAAGCATCTGATTCATTGGACCATCGCAGTCAAAGTATCCCAAAATGGGATGTATAGAGATGTCGAGATTGCCGGCCGGAACGCTGTCGTCTTCAAGAAGTTTAAATCGATCTTGCTTGTTCGCTGCGGCAATAAGACTGTTGATGCCAGTGCTAGTTTCCGGTGCTATGCGCGTCTCGGGTGATTGGCAGTCTGCCATAATATCGGTGGTATGAAGTTGAAGATGCTGCAGCTCAGTGGGAACTATCCTTGGGAGTATGCATGCTGTCGACAACAGCATTGTAGATTGTCAGTAGACAATGGGACAAAGAGATGATCGAGACGTTGAGCAGCTACAGAGCGGTTGAGTAACAGCGAGAAAGGTCAGTCGAGAGATGACAAAGATAAGACAATGGGATTGTGGCCAAGACGCATTGTGAAGGAAGTTCACGGTGCTTCGGGCCTGGCCTGGAAGCTGCGGAACCGCGTTGAAGTGACAAGAGATGACGAGAACATTGTACATAGTTGAACAGCTGGCAGTTGCTGCAATTAGCTGTTTATATTTGTGGTAAGCTTTCAAGGATAAGATGATTCTCCGAGGCCCACTGGTGATGCGACATTGGCGGCTTCGGAGAAGTCGTAGTACCCAGTTTGGGAGTAACTGACCGGGCAGAATACGCATTAAATTGCACCTATATTGATGCAGTGAGTTGTAGAGGTCACCTGTACTGCATATGTCCCAGCTAAACCACGTCGAGATGTTTCTGATTGACAGATGGCTATCTGAAACGAGAAAAGCTGTCTCCAGCGTCAAAATGCTCGAACTGAGACAAAGGATTGTATCCGTCCGATAATGATTGAGCCAGTCTAGTCATGACGCGTAGTGCTGATCGCAAGGCGTTGCTGTGTGTTTGTTAGTGTGAATGAAAATAAGAGCGAGAGCGAAACCTCGCGAAACGCGTGTGCACGGCTCACAACTTGGCAGTGCACTGCAGGGAAGTCGCGTTCGTCGAACCAACCGTTACACATCACTCCCGGATTCCCACTTTACCTCGACTGCACCAATAATTCGAGTTGGCCATAGCTCTTTCTTTGCAACTACACCTGTGCTTCTAACATCAATTTCATCGCTACACGAATTTCATCGCTGTCAAGGTGTATGTTGTATCGCTCGCCGATACCGTTCCACTAGCGCACAAATTGGTCTTCTCCATCCCGACCTGTATGACGAGATTCGACTTTCGGGATTTTGACGATGGATTGGGATGATTTCGAAGCGAGGGCAAGGGAAGCCGTTCCATCGCAAGAACTTAAAGCGAAGCGCTGTTGGATCGGCGTGCTAAGCCATGAAAAGACCCCGGATGCGGTTTTACATGAAATGGACTTTGTATGGATGATCGGACACAACAAAATATCCATCCAGAAGATTCACGACACCTACCAAAAACGAAACGAAGGCCTTGATTTCCAACTCGAGCACAAAGACAAGGTGGTGGACAGGAACGACACCATTAAGGAATTCCTGGCTCCTAATGGTGTTCTTGTATTGTTCCTGGCTCGCCGCTCTGATGAGCACCAACCTCTGGCTCTACCGGCGGCCAGGCGAACATCTGAAGTAACCGGTAGAGCTACCACCGATGCTGCCACACAAGCACATGCAGCTCCTCCACGGACTTCCCCCATTGCCGACCGTGTGAAAGACGAACCAACTGGGGGCATGAGTCGTTCGATGACCCCAGTTTCACCACACAACAAACCAGTTATTGCACAGCCGAGAGATGCGCCGCATCCAGGGGAAGTCGCGACATTGAGGCGACAGTCCTTCACAGAAAACCAAAAGAGGATACTGGGTCTACTTGGAAACCCATCGACGTTACCACATTCAGCCAACACACCACCAACGGCAGTAGTTACTAGTGAGATGCAGCCAGCAAGCGAGCGCATGAACAATCGTAGACCAAGTATTGCGGAGCCTCAGCATCGAAGCTCATTAGCTGCGCTACCCATTCCGCCGTCCCCACAGAACGATGTGCTGGATGCCAGCAATGTTACTATCAAGGCCGAGAGACGCTCGTTGCCTGTGTTTCATCACATGGAGGAAGAGACACAAGTCTCCTTCGACCCTGAAAACTTCTTCAATCGTGAACTCTCGCCGGAACAGGACAGCCAGGAGCTTGCTAAACCCACGGATCGATCCATACGAGACATAATAGATCAACAGGATCCGATCATGCTCGAAGCTGGGGTCAAGCAATCGATTAAAGTTCTTCAGCGCTTACAATCAAGCTTCTCTCGGTATGCTGGAAACAACCAGGACGCCTTTGCTTGGAATGAGGCCATCGAAACCCTCATTCCTCAATCTCAGCGCAAACGCACTATCGTTGGTGTTGTCGGCAACACGGGTGCTGGCAAATCGAGCGTTATCAATGCAATGCTTGATGAAGAACGTCTCGTGCCCACAAACTGCATGAGGGCTTGTACCGCTGTGGTGACGGAGATGAGCTGGAACGCGAGCACAGATTGGTCCAGCAAGTATCGCGCGGAGATCGAGTTCATCACACGGGAAGATTGGGAAAAAGAACTGAAGATGCTCTTGAGAGAGTTTCTCACCGACACTGGTGGTATTTCGAGAGACGTGTCGGATCAAAGCAGTGATGCCGGCATAGCTTGGGCAAAGTTTCACAGCGTCTACCCAAAGAGGACGCGTGATAGCCTCAGCGATTGCACTATTGAGAGCCTTATGACAGAAAGTGAAGTCTTAGCCGTCCTAGGCACCACCAAGAAAATCAACACAGCATCGCCAAATGCTTTCTACAAGCGTTTGCAAGGTTACGTGGACAGCAAGGAAAAGGTCAGCAAAAAGGACAAAGCAAAAGACAAAGACAAGCAAAAGAAGGCTTTCGAAATGGAGTATTGGCCATTGATTAAGGTTGTCAAGATCTATGTTAAGGCTCAGGCCCTGTCTACGGGTGCAGTGATAGTGGATCTGCCTGGCGTTCACGACTCCAATGCGGCACGAGCAGGTATGTCTCTCCGCCAAAGTATGTGCAAATCTATATTAACGTAAACCGTCTAGCTGTCGCGCAAGGGTACATGAAGCAATGCACCGGCCTCTGGATCGTAGCGCCTATCAACCGTGCCGTAGATGATAAGGCTGCAAAGACCCTACTGGGCGAGTCCTTCAAACGACAACTCAAGTACGATGGAGGCTTCTCAAGTGTCACATTCATATGCTCGAAAACCGATGACATTTCTATCACGGAAGCCATCGATTCCTTGGAGTTGGAAGATGAAGTTGAGGGGCTTTACGAGCAGGAGCGCCAATATCAGCGAGAGATTGATAATGCCAACGAGAAGATTGAAGATCTAAAGGAGGCTAAGCAGGTGTACAAGCTCGCGCAAACCGAGGCAGTCAAGGACATCGAAGTCTGGGAGAATCTTGAAGAACGCCTGCAAGAGGGTGAAACAGTGTTCGCGCCCAAGCCAAAGAGCAACAAGCGCAAGAGAGTACAGGCCAAGGACGCTCGCAAGCGACATCAAAAGGGTCGAACAGACTTCGATGACGATGGCTTTATAGTCAGCGACGAAGAGGATTCGTCGGCAGAGAGTGAGAGTGGCTCGGATGATGAGGATAAACAGGCACCCGGGATGCCACTCACCGAGGATGACATCAAGGTCAAGATCAAAGAGTTGCGAGAGAGCAAGAAACTTGCACGTCGCGAGGCCTTGGAGTATACCCGGAAAATTGAGGAATTGCAACCTCAGGACAATGAGCTGATTGATAAGATCGCAGCCATTAAAGCAGAAATCAGTCATATCTGCATCGCTGGGAGGAACGATTACTCGAAACGTGCGATCCAACAAGACTTCGCCGCTGGTATCAAGGAGCTCGACCAGGAAAATGCAGCGGAAGAAGACGAGGAGAACTTCAACCCAGATGAAGAGCTACGAGATTACGAAGAGGTCGCTAAATCTCTTCCAGTATTCTGTGTAAGCAGTCGCGCTTATCAACAGATGTGTGGGCGCCTCAAGAAGGACGACAGTGTTCCGGGTTTCAAGTCTCCGGAGGAGACCGAGATGCCGCAGTTGCAGGCGCACTGCAAAAAGCTCACCGAGGCTGGACGAGTACAGACCGCTCGTACTTTCCTTTTGAGTGTGTGCCAGCAACTAACAACATTCTCCCTCTGGGCGTCCAATGATGGCACAGGTCTGAGAATGACCGACAACGACAAGCATGAGCAGTTTCGATACCTCGAGAAGCGGCTGAGCGAGCTTGAGAGGGGCTTGGAGGAGGCTGTCCGGTCGTGTCTGAACGTGATGAAGAAGGAGATGAACGGCCAGATCTTCAACAAATATCCAGATCTCATCAACGAGGCGATCGAAGCGGCACCAGATACTGCACAGAAATGGGGCGCCCACAAATCTGATGGTGGTCTAAGTAAGTTCAATAGTTGCAGATTCGTCTAGAACAGACACTAACCTCTTGTTGTAGCGTGGATGACCTACAAAGCAATCGTTCGTCGCGAAGGTGTATATCAATCGCCTGCTGCCGGCCTCCGCGACTTTAACGCTGATCTAGTCAACCCCATTGTCAAGAAGCTCGCAACAGGCTGGGAACGCGCATTCCAAAACCGGCTCCCGAAAGCCTTCGATGCCTTTGTCAAAGACTCTGGCCGGCTACTGAACAACTTCCACACCGCAGTCGAGGAGCGGGCCCGCAACAACGGCGTCGGTCTCGCCAGCCTCGGGGCTCTCAAAAACCAGATTTGCACGTACGAGCAGCTTTTCAACGACCTAAACCAGATCCTGGTCACCAAAATGACGGAACTCCAGCGCGAGGCTAACCGTGACTTCACACCCACTATCGCGAACATCATGCACACCGTCTACGACATCTGCGCAAACGAAAGCGGCAGTGGATGTTACATGCGCATGAAAGCTCACATGAGCCAACAAGTCGATCAGAACCGCCACATCATGTTCCACGACGCTACCAAGACGGTCAAGCAGCACCTCGACGCGATGTGCAAAGAGCTGGAAGACGTCATGGACGGGCGCGCAGACGAGATATACGTCAAGATGAAAGCAGACTACATGCGTGTCCTCGGTGGCGTACAAATCAACGAAACAGCAGTCATGCCCAAAGAAGAACGCGCCCTACGCGCCGACATAATGGACATATTGAGGAGCGTCGACGCGCAATTCGAGCCCATCGCCCGCGGGAATTTCGAACAGCAAGAAATCGCAGAGCAAGAAATCGTGGACGAACACGTCACCGTTGAAGACGATGACAACGCCTTCGAATCCGCGCACGAATCCGCGCAGCACGGCGATTCGGTAACGGAAGACGTAGACGACACGCTGATTACGGAGCCCACGCCCTCAAAGCCTGGAGATGGTGGGAGCGATAAGGAGAACCGCGGTTTACCGACGCCGAGCGATGATGGCATGGATGAGGCGCTGTAGGATAGCGATTCATATGCCATTGCGCGGCGAGAATGGATGGATTTTTTTTTTGCGATTCCCCATTTGAAGCCTACGGGCTTGGTGCGCGGCGTTATGGGTGTTTTTCGATGTTGGATTCAGTGACGAAAGGCGCTTTCGGGGCGTAGCATAGTTCTTCTCATTTTTTGGAAGCATGTTACGATGCGTCGTTGAGAGACGGGCTTCAGGGGTTTATATATTCTGGTGGTCGGTCCGGGATGAGGCTAGACGCCTATGCATATGGGCTGAATATGCTCAACGGTGTATAGTAGATGTTTATCTGAACGAAAAGTAGGGGTATCGGTTCTTGATTTGCACAAAGTGAGCACCTGCAAGAAACTTCCATTTCTACGACTATGCAAATCATGTCGCCTGGCAATGACTTGTATCTGTCATACCCAGCAACACCCCGAACGCCGTGTACGATGCAATATCCCCCCAAAACTCGCGCTGTCTAATCATCCCACTCCTCATCCAAGTTATCGATCAGCCGATTCTCATCCTCATTCCGCCTCCCCCTGCGCCCATTCTCATGCCCCAGCGACACGCGACTATACCCCCTGCGCGACGGCATGAACCTCGCGCACGACGACGTAAGAATGATGAACATATCCTGCCACTCATTAGCACACATATCCTCCCTTATTCGAACGCTCGCCGCTTACAGCTCCAAACCGCCATATGCCCGCCCACATGGCGTAATTTGGCAGTTGTCTCCACCCCCGCTGGTGCATGACGGTGCGCTGGTACACGCAGCCACCGGCTAGGTACACGAGTATGGCGATCAGGGCTATGACGCCGAATACGCCGCCCGGGCTTAGCGCTTGTTGTGCGCTGTGTACACCGCCGCATGCGTAGGGCGAGCGGCCCTCGAAGAAATAGGTACATGAGTCTACGGCTGCGACGAAGGAGACGGATGTCTTGGCGAGGGGCTCGGAGTCGCAGAGGAGGGAGATGACTGTTGTTTTGCGGCGGGCGGTCTTGTCTTCTTTGTCTTTGTCCTTGTCGCCCGAGGGCTTTTTCTTCGAGGGTTTATCGTCTTCGTCGTCGGGGTCGGAGGGGATGATTTCGCGGGGGAGGATGGTGGGTGCGTCGCGTTTGGATTTTGGAGACGGGCACAGGGAGCCGCCGGTGTAGTTTAGGATGAGCTTGCGGCCGCGGAAGACGGGTTCGGTGTTCTCGAGGCTGTGGAGTGATGTGTGTTAGCTTTGGGATGTTTGCTACCGTCATGTCCGGTGGATAGCTCGCCTGCGTGCAGTTCTTGGACTTACCCAATCGCATACACCTTCTTTCCATCCTCGTAAAATGCGCTCACATTCCTCCACAAGTTCTTGTCCAAATCCTGCACATCATGCAGCTCCTCCACTACAGGCCCGCAGAAGTTTAAGGTAAAGTTTGCGCCGTAGTCATATCCTTTTGCGTGCCAGCTACCGTCACTGTCGCCCTTGGCCTTCTTTTCGCCGTCTTTGAGGGGCATGCGCCGTATGGGGTTCAAGTCGAAGAAGCGGTTAGTGGGCGAGATGATGGTGCATGGCTTGAGCGGCTTGTCCGACGCCGCAGCTACATATTGCAGGAAGAAAAGGGAATACAATATAGACGACTTCATGGTGACAGAAAGCAAGAGAGAAGAGGAAGCAGTCAGGCCTGCTGGTGCTAGTCTATGTGGTGTTTGGCGGATGTTGATCTGACATCGGTGCCTGTCGAGCTTCGCAACACGTTTAGTTTGGCCGCGCCGCCCCATCCATCATCGCTCTTGCTGCTGCAGACGCGGACCCTTGCTAGTCTTACCTGATGCGGCCTAGTGAGGCTCGGCGGTATGTGCGCGTCATGAACGGATCTACGAAGTCCGGCGCGACACCCATCGTCCCATTCTCTCAGTCGCGGGAAACATATAAACAGCGCTATACGTGCTGTTTGCTCGACTGTGTGGGCGCATTCAAATCGACGTCACGAGGCTTGTTTTGGAATTCCGGCGCGACACGACCAACGCGACCCCTTTCTTCACGCGTCTTTTGTATCGGACTTCGAGAACGTGAAAGTAAACCGGCGCAATGGCGACGAAAGAAAAGAGCAGGACCAATGGCAAGGTCGTGAAGCACGAAGAGGAGCATGGCTATGAGTTTCTGGGACCGTAAGTTCGCGCTCGCCGCATCTCTGCATCAGCTCGCTAATCTGTACTAGTCCTGGCGCGTTCATCATATCATTTGGACTTCCAATCCTTGTCTATGTCTTTACCTTCCTCTGCAATGACATCTCAGGATGTCCTGCGCCATCTCTTCTCAGCCCCTCTACGCTTGACTGGAACCAGCTCAAGAAAGAGGTTGGCTGGACTGGATTCGGCAGCCTGCTCAACTGGCAGGGTTTCGTTGGCACTCTGAGTTACTACCTCCTCAGCCTAACGCTCTATGCGTTCCTTCCTGCTGAGGAAGTTCAAGGCGTCCAGTTGAAGACCGGTTCAAGACTCAAGTATCGCTTCAATGGTATGCATATGACGTGGAAATTACTATTAAAGTAACTAACACATCCAGCGTGGCACTCTGCCCTCTTCATCCTTACGCTCCTCTTCGCTGGAACCGTTACTCAAGGCGCTGAGTTCCCCGTTTGGACGTTCATCAACGACAACTACATCAGCATCGTGACTACCAACATCCTCATCTCCTACTTCCTCGCCACCTTCAGCTATGTGCGCTCTTTCAGTGTGCAGCACCCCAAGGACCCCAATGGCCGTGAACTCGCCGCTGGAGGCCGCACCGGTAACTTGCTCTACGATTGGTTCATTGGACGCGAACTCAACCCGCGCGTCACCCTTCCCATCTTCGGTGAAGTTGACATCAAAGCGTGGTGCGAGCTCCGCCCAGGAATGCTCGGCTGGATCATCATGGATTTGGCCTTCATCATGAAGCAGTACCGTAACTACGGACGCGTCACCGACTCTATCATTCTCATCACCATCGCTCAGTCCGTCTACACCTTGGACTCGCTGTACATGGAGCCCGCCATCCTCACCACCATGGACATTATCCAAGACGGCTTCGGCATGATGCTGTCCTTTGGCGACCTCGTCTGGGTGCCCTTCACATACAGCATCCAAACACGCTACCTGTCCATGTACCCCGTCGATCTCGGCATTCAGGGCGTACTCGCAGTCCTCGCCGTCCAAGGCCTAGGTTACTACATTTTCCGCGCCACCAACAACGAGAAGAACCGCTTCCGCACCAACCCCGAAGACCCACGCGTCTCGCACCTCAAGTACATCGAAACCGCCTCAGGCTCGCGCCTGCTTACTTCCGGCTGGTGGGGCGTTGCCCGCCACATTAACTACCTCGGCGACTGGTTCATGAGCTGGTCGTACGTCCTTCCCACCGCGATGTCCGGTTACGTCATTCGCAACGCCGCTACGCATCCCATTACCGCTGCGCAATCCGACGCGAGGTTCTTGCAGAACAGCTACGGCACCTATGTCGTGCCTGCTGAGGCAAAGGGCTGGGGCATGATCTTCACATACTTCTTCATGGTATATTTCGCCGTCCTGCTTGTCCATCGCGAGCGCCGTGACGAGGAGAAGTGCAGGCGGAAGTATGGCAAGGACTGGGATACATACTGCCAGCATGTGCCCTATAGGATTATTCCGTACGTGTACTAGGCGTGTGGGGTGGAGGTGCAACGCTATCAGATTGGTTCTGGTTGAAAACGTGCATCTGACATGGTTGAGAGATGCGACGCTACCGCTGAGGCGGTCGAAGACGTGCATCTGGGTTTCGTCTGCGGGCTTTGTAGCACAATGACGAGGGGATCAGAAGGTGGAATGCTACCGCGCGGTCGGTCAAAGACGTACACCAATATTATACCAAGAAAGAGAAGTGCAGCGCTACCACTGTGTTGTGGTTGAAGACGCGCACTCGAGTAGGAATGCAATAATATCTAATTTCACACGACATCAAGTTGTCTCAACATCAAGTTGTCTCAACATCACCTCCCCCAGCTCGAATCCAAGCATGCCATGGCCAGACAAAGCCAGAGTACATGACTACGCCTCCGCATTATGATGATGTACTAGGCAAATGATATTGAGTTCGCAGCATCTATTGTTACGGGCACATACACGCACATTGCACACCGGCATCATGACACAGCCTGTTTATCCTCAACAACGTCCAAGTCCACACTCTCTTATATTACAACACATTGAAATCATTTAGCATCCTGCATGCTAACTTCGCTACTCTTTGACAAGTCACTGAAGTAAGACAGAGCAGGGAGTAAGTTGACACGCGGAAGAGGAAAGCACAGCTCCTAAATTCTTCCCGACAATAACAGCATACGTGCTTAGATGCAGACTTTCCAACACTTATGCTAGCGTTTTCCGCCTCTACCTACGCTGCCTTTCTTACGCGGGCACTAAGCGAGTAGAGAGTCTACATTCTACAACATCCTTTAAAGAGAATCGAATGCAAACTAAGAGAGGTAGTAGCTTCTATTTCTTGTGCGCTGGCATGTAAAGTTAGTATCCCGCTTTCTACTTCGGTGCGTTTCCACTGCAATGTTGGAAGCAGATGCTACTAAATTGGAATCACTCATTCACTAGTGGACGGAAGGCAGTAATTAATTAGGACGAGACTTGGGACGATGCGAGAGGAGAGATCACCGTATGAAAGTTGCCACTCCCGCTCTTGTTGGTGTTTACCACCATGTGCAACTTTGACTACTTGATGTGATACCAGAGCCTGTATGTTTTCGGTGTGTTTTGTGCCATTCGTCTGAAATTCTGAAAATGTGGCGAGAATAGACAGGACTTCGTATCAGCTTGACGTTCGCATTGAGATGCTGATGATGAAGCTGAATGAATATGGCCAGCGATATGGTACCCAGCGCTGATGTGAGACTGGATAATGGTAGCTAATGACTGATTGTGGAAGAAATGTGGATGGGTTGGGATATCCGAAGGCATTGAGTTGGTGGCTCTGAACGGCTACATTCTGCAATACTTAGCCATCTTAGATGTTGAGGAAAAGTAGGAAAGTAGTCAGGAGATGAGGTTGATGATAGGTGCATGCAATTGCAGCAAAAGGCCTTTTCATGCACGCAGCAACTCGTTGGTGCTCTTGTTCTTGCTCATATAAAAGAAACGATTGTGCGCAAAGGAAATTGATTGCGAAGAATTGCAGACCTTCTCTTCCATGAAAGGTGCAACTTTGCTGGTGTCTCAGTCGTAAACTTGGCTTGCTTGGCTCGGTGTGAGTGAACAGTAACGTGACGTCTACCAGCTCCAGCCGAAGAACGAGCAACAGCGCCGACATCATCCATCTAGCCACAATGCTTGGCGGTCCAGAAGGCATTGCGAACCATGGCTCTCCAATCGCCTTCGCCGCAATGGAAAATTGGCATTCCGGGCCCTCTGCCGCTGGATTGTTGGCCCGAGCAAGCACTACTGCCCGATATTACCCGATCCAAAAAGGCTCACGGTAGACCCTAAGCAGACGAGACAGCACTTGAATGTGTAGTTGACAAGGTGTGCTTCCGTTAAAATGCATCTGGTCAATTGATATTTCCATGTACCAACTTCTGTTCCATTGCAGAAGGTGGTGGAAGTGCAGTGCCAAAAGACACCCGGTTTCTGGCTGCTACGGCAACGCTCGTGGGGCGCCCTGTCGAGATGCCAGATGCAAGAGGGTGTGCATGTCGCGTGTGACAGGCAGAATGATCAAGATGGCATCGCCTTGCAGCGATTGAGGCTCTGGCAAGCAGAAATAGATCTTGGAAGCACGGCGCTGGCGAGTTAATAGACCGTTCAAGCAATCCGCAACCCCGAGGCATCGAAGTACTTTCGGGAGAGCGGACAGCAACGCTAGCCACGTGATAGGCTTAGCGCGCTTGGGCCAACTTTTCCGCAGAATTTGTCGCAGCTGCCGTGCGTACAAATACCTTTTCATCCACCACCGCAGCATCAGACTCTGCAACCACTTCTAATCAACTCAATCTCCCCTCCACGGTCGCATACAATACCGTCAAGATGAGTCAGCCAGTCGATAAATCATTTATGGGCATGCCGTTCGTCATCACCTCTTGTTTCTAGCGACCTGTCCAGTTCAGGCGGCTATCGAGCCAGCAATTGGCAAGCATCCATCTCAATGGCATCGATCGCGCCTTCCAAGTGAGGCTGGGATGCTCTGAGATGGACCTGCCGTTGCTGGAGATGTGCTCGTGGACTGGCGGCACAGCTGGAAGCTCTCTCAATCCCCGCAGCATTTGCTAACTATGATGACAGCGGCTTCGTGGTCGACTTCCTGAGTACGTCACTCCCACATCTCGATCAGCATCGATTACAACGTCAATTGATCGAATGATTGATTGGAACTGCATCGAGCACAACGATATCGCTTTTTGCAGCCACTAACCCCTTATCTAGTGGGAGGTGTTTCCGCCGCCGTCTCGAAGACCGCCGCCGCTCCCATCGAGCGTGTCAAGCTCCTCATCCAGAACCAGGTATGGCGCATCCCATATTGAACCGGAAACACCTCGCTAACATTCTCCCAGGATGAGATGCTCAAGTCCGGTCGTCTCGACCGCAAGTACGCTGGTATCAGCGACTGCTTCAAGCGTACCGCACAGGCTGAGGGTGTTCTCGCCCTGTGGCGTGGTAACACTGCCAACGTCATCCGTTACTTCCCCACTCAGGCGCTGAACTTCGCTTTCCGCGACACCTACAAGTCCATGTTCGCCTACAAGAAGGAGCGTGATGGTTACGCCAAGTGGATGGCCGGTAACTTGGCCTCCGGAGGTGTAAGTCAAGCGACCCCACCACGGCTCGCACATGTGCTAATATGACCAGGCTGCCGGTGCCACTTCCCTCCTCTTCGTCTACTCCCTCGACTACGCCCGTACCCGTCTTGCCAACGACGCCAAGTCTGCCAAGAAGGGTGGTGAGCGCCAGTTCAACGGCCTCGTAGACGTTTACAAGAAGACCCTCGCTTCCGACGGTATTGCTGGTCTTTACCGTGGTTTCATGCCCTCCGTTGCTGGTATCGTCGTCTACCGTGGTCTGTACTTCGGTATGTACGACTCGCTCAAGCCTGTCCTCCTTACCGGAACCCTCGAGGGTAACTTCTTGGCCTCTTTCGCTCTCGGATGGGGTGTCACCACCGGTGCTGGTATCGCTTCCTACCCTCTCGACACCATCCGTCGTCGCATGATGATGACCTCCGGTGAGGCCGTCAAGTACAAGTCGACCATGGATGCTGCCCGCCAGATCGTTGCCGCCGAGGGTGTCAAGTCTCTCTTCAAGGGTGCTGGTGCCAACATTCTCCGTGGTGTTGCAGGTGCCGGTGTGTTGTCCATCTACGACCAGGCCCAGCTCATCATGTTCGGCAAGAAGTTCAAGGGTGGATCTGGTTAAGCGCCTTTCCGTCTCTTCGATACCCCAATGCGAGTTTATGTGGTGGAAGGAGCTAATCGCGAGTGAGGGGTCGAGGTGCGTGGTGGTACACTGAATAGAGCATTCACGAGCCCATGGGCAGAAGGGTGTTCATGGTAACGAAAAGCACGACCCGGTGGTAACACACCCTGTACTTTACCTTGCCGGCAACTCTTTTTCCCTCATAGCCACTTGTATTACACGTCATATCCGGCTTGCATCTTTGTTTACCCCTTTCCTAGCTGTGTTTTCTCGTTCCATCGCTTGGTGCCAGGGGAAAATAGTGCTCTATAGAAAGTTTTCGGGTCTCTTTGAACAATACTTGGTTACTATTTGAATGATACGTGATGCCTCAAGCAATACTGATACAATTGGCTCGATCGCCATCCAGATGAAATCTTCTGTCACCCACAGAATCATGCCTACTTATTCCTCACGGCCTTCCACACAGCTTCCTCACCCTTCTTCAGCGCCTCCCCCGCCGAACTCAACATATTCCACGCCGCAGCCCCAACACCCTCTCCTGCCTGTCCACTCCCCTGCCCACCGCCATCGTGCCCTCCAATGCCGCCTCCAACCGTGTACGGCGCATTATCCGGCGCCTGCTGGTACCCCGGCGGATGCTCCAAGCTCCTCCTCCCGCCCTGATCCGTACTCGTCCTCGCCGCCGTGTCCGCGCTTTGGAACGGCGATGCCGCCGGACCCATATTGAGCGTCGTAGGACCTGGCTTACTCGCCGTCGTGCTCGTTGTAGTCGACCGCCCCGCCAGCGCCGAGTCTGAGGGCGGCGGATGTGAGAATTGTGGTGGTGGGCCGCTTTGGCGAGTCTCGGTGGTTATGTGGTGCGTGGTATAGCCGCCTGTGCTTGTTGGAGCTGCGCCGGGCTGGGGTGGAGCGGGCGACGAGGTGGTGTGGGAGGCTGTGGGAGGGACGGGTCGGGCGCCTGGTTGGGGGGGAGGAGGGCCTGAAGAGTCGGCTGTAGTTGTTGCGGGGACTGAGGCTGGGATCGTGCGTGTTGGTGGTGGGTTGGTGAAGTCGGTGTCTGAGGCTGTTGAGGGCGTGACGCCGTCTGGCTTTATGGGCGCGTTCTTGTGGATGGGGATTGGTGGCATCGTGGAGATGTTTGTGTTTTACTGGAGAGATCGTGTATCTTTGTCTTCGATGTCTGCAATGTTTGAAGTCGCTGGTGGGAGCGCGACAGTGTGCTCAGTGGATTGATATGAATGAGCTAGTGTTGTCAATTGTAGAAGTGAGTGAACAGGTATCGAAATGTTGTAAGGGGTTTGATTTCAAACTAAGTAGGCGGGTTGTTGTTGCCTGGTGAAATATGTCGCGTTGTCCTCTTGTCGCGTCTTTGAGATGTGACTGCCGCTTTGGGCGATGATGTCATTGTAGCACGTGAACCCCACCTTCATCTGATTCTGCTTTTACCCTTACAACATACTCAATTCAGCTCACCAGATCGAGATTGTAGCGCACGACTGATTTCACTTAGTAAGATTCATAACATTCAGTCTAGGTACTGGCATTTTTCGACGTTTGACCCTTACTATATCGGTAGGCCATGTAGACTTCGTAGCTTCAGTAGAGATAGTTGTTTCAAACATATTTCTTTCGCATCACTACTGAGCGGTTTGTCACATTTCTGATCTTCCCTATCTCATCGCTTGAATAAACATATCAACAGCGGAAAACCACACGCACAAATCTATGAATCTACCTAGTGTACATATTACCATTCAAACACCGCCACCTCTATCCCAATAACAAATCTTGCAACTCACAACCATCCTCATTCTCCCTTGCATAATCCACCACAAATATCCATGAAATTCGTCGGCGGCTTCGTCCGATCAATCTTGCACTCAAACCTACACTCCGTCTCCCTCATCAGCTTCGTAGGCTGGTCCTCATCAAACATGTACCAATCCTTCTTGATCTCACACTTCTCATCCCCGCTCGTCCACGTCTGCTGGCCACGGATGAAGCGTAGCGTGTTGCTGCTGTCTCGCTGGAGATGCAGTGTCTCGCCGATGGGCTCGCAGGGGACGTCTACGCCGGTGTTCTCGTCGCCGTCCATGCCGGTGTGGCAGATATAGGACTTATCTTGGAGGGCTGAGCCGGTGTCCGGGAAGATATCGACGTTCCAGATTTCTTGGCCGTGGATGTTGGCGTCTGTGGAGTCGTGTTCTCGAACGTAGATGCGGCATTTGTCGGATGGTGGGGTGACGGGCAGCGTGGGTGCTTGGGACGGAGTCGGTGCCTGGGAGGAAGACGGTGCCTGGGAGGAAGACGGTGCCTGGGATGAAGACGGTGCCTGGGACGAAGACGGTGCTTGAGATGGAGACGGTGCCTGGTGGGTTGAAGAAGGTGCCTGGGATGAAGACAGTAACTGTGACGAAGCAGGTGTTTGAGACGAAGATTGTGACTGCGAAAAACCCGGTGACTTTGAAGTAGACGTGGGTTGGGCAGACGTGACTGAACTGACAACAATGCTCATGGAAACCCTGTACGCACCGTGTTAAAAATCTGAACCCTGTTGAGAATACGGAGTACAACTTACGTGGAAGACCTTGACTGTGTAGCTGTGCTCGCAGACATTGTAGAGTTTTCAATTCGCGAACAAGCTGACACGGCCTTGCCATCGCGTTTCCGAGACCCAATGAAACACGGATTTTCGGCATGTACAGTATCGCCACGAGCGAGATTATAAACGACATCCAGATGATTTTGTTCTCCAAGTTGATCCTCGGGCACTCTCGTCCATGCGTGGGTCACCAAGAATCTTTTCATGTCATCTGCAGGTTTGACAACATCTGCGTCGTCAGAGAGAGGGAGCCCATAGTAGTAGGCTGCTAGCCCCGACTAAATTGGTGTTAGAGACGAAAGTGCGTGTTCGAGAATTCCACTTACGACAATGGCAGCTGCTTGGCTGGTCCCAGTATTGAAAGCCACGCCAGGTCCAGGTACTGTGACGTCTTCCCCTGGCGCATAGACTGATATATCGCTGGCGTGCCCTGCTTTTTTGGTGGTGTGACTGTCTAGAAGCTTACCAGTCTTCTTCACACCTCCGACAATGATTATTCCATTTTCAGGAGTTTCAAGCCTTTGGGGACTGACTTGGTGCAGATGCGGTACCTCTCCGTTGCCAGCGGCGACAACGAACGTAACTTGATTCTCCTCGCACCACGCGACGAAATCCACAAATACTTCGTTACATTCTCTGCCCCTGTTCTTTTCAACTTCACTTGTCTCACTGTCAAGTTCGTAGTATTCGATCCCTTCGCGATATTAAAACAAGTACACTCAACCGATGCAGAACAAGGACTCACCACCTGATAGATTGATGACTGACTTCGCGTTTGGGTCTGTCGCCAGCTTCCTGGTAATGTCTTCGCGAACAACGTTGAAGATCTCCTCCAAGGCTTTTGGTAGTATTTTGACATTGTCATTTGGCCTGGAGCCGCCACTGCCATCCGGCCGAGGCCCTTTGTTCCACTCACCCTTAATCTTCAAAAGAAAAAGGTTGGCGTTCTATATATGTGCGAAAAGTTTCAGCATTTGTTTTACCTATGCTTTGAGGGTCACTTACCGGAGCAACTCCATTCACTTTTCCAGCGGCAATTGCCGCCATTCTGGTACCATGCCCAACACCGCCCCCAATTTGAGCGTCTATAATCCGAGGATTTGGAGTGTTGAATTGTGTGCTCTGAGTAGAGATGAAATTTTCAGGGAAGGCATCCTTATTTTGAACGAAAAAGGTTTGCACTTCTCGTCCATTGCTGGCAAGATCCTGTATGTGTCAGCTGAGCCCGGCTTCAGACTGTCATTTCGGTAATTTGTGCGCAACAAGTCATGTTCCTCAGTAGACCAAAGACCTTCAAGGCGCAGCACCACTCTACTAGAATTGTACTTACTGCTTCGCTCAGGTCAAACCCATCATCAAGGACATAGATAGTAGTGCCTCTCCCTTGCGAGTCATCTCTAACGTATGGTGGGTCTTGGGACGGGTCGCGCTGTAAGTCTTCTTGGAACGGCGAGGAAATCATTTTCTTCCAGTATGGTGCTTGTAGCTCTTGCGACATCAGCGCTCGAGCCGCCAATGGCGAGCTTTTATCTGTGACGGTCTCAATTTCAAGGAGGTCTGAGCTGGAATGTTGCCCCAGGGGTGTAACGACCTCAACATGAGGTTTGGGTATAGCATGATACTCTTCGCCTGGGGAATCCACCATTTCAGGATCATGGACATCGGCATATGCCAACAAGAGGAACGGGTATTTCGCTTTGAGTCTTTCTCCTTGGGCCGAGGTGAGATTCGTTCGATATACTTGGCTGTATTTGCGGATTTTCAGCCTCCCAACACCCTTATCGAGCTCTTGTACGAAAACTTTGAATTTATCTTCCGTCGTTCCCCATCTGGACGCAAAGTACCAAGGGAGAGGGAGTTCAGTGGAAGACGGTTCAGCGCTACTGCTGCTACTAGTGGTCGTCGAAGTAGCCTTTGTGCTCGTGGAGGTGACGCCTTGAGAGCTCTGAACAGAAGCGGAGTTCGTTGCTTGAGCGCTTTGAGTAGGCTTAGGCGTCGCTGTTGCAGTGGGCAATTCTGTCTTTGGCGCCTCGTCTTCCCATGGAAAATCCGAAAGAGCTTCCAGAGCCTTCGCGGCCTGCTGTAAAGGACCGTCCGGCTTGATGGAATCTCGGATGTTGTCGCGAACCTGTTGTTGCACGTCTGGCTTGAGGCTGTCGAAACCCTCCAGCGTCTTGCCAACCGATTGCAGCCAGTTCGATGCACCACGACCAAGATTCTGCGCGGCGTTGAATGTGTCCATGCCGGCCTTTGACAATCCGTCGACAGGAAATGCCTGTTGAATTCCGTTAAGAGAGGAGACAACGTCGTTGGCACCGCCGACGGCACTAGAAAAGGTACTGGCTAGAGTACCAGCAACTGCTCCTCCCGTTCCCGCTGCGCCAGATGCGAAGCTAGCGGCGCTCGACGCTGCACCTCCGACAGCTTTAGCGACTGATCCAGCAGCGTTGGCGATTCCCTTCAGGAATCCGAATGGACCGCCACCGCCTCCTTTGCCGCCGCCCCCACCACCACCGCCGCCTTGTTCAGGCTTCTTCGTCTTTCCAGGCTGAGCGGTAATTGCTTGACCGCCTGCCGAGATGGGCTGCGCGGTTGTTAGGTCACTTGGAATGTTGAGAGTCTGCCCACGTAACACCACCTTGCCGGCAAACAGTTGCGCCTTCGATCCGTCCATAAGCATGATTGCAATGGGCGGCTGACCAGGGTTCGGAAGTTGATAGGTAATATCATCGATTACGGTATCGAAAACAGAAGCTGATGGAAATTGAATGCGAGGCGCACCATCCTGCCCGGGAGCCAGGCTTGGTCCAGCAGGTAAGTTAGAAGACATACTTGGGAGACTGCCTCCACTGGGATTCACTTGTGAGGCACCCGACGATGGCAGTCCAGGAAGGTTTTCACCAGGTACAGTACTTTGCGATTGGGACGTAGTCGCAGTTGCCGTTAGTTCAGCACTGGACCTTGAAGAGGCTGGAGAAAGACTTGGGATAACGGTCTTGGTGACGACAACGGGAGATCCGTTTGATGGGGTGACTGTGACAATGACCACGGTGTTATTGGGGATCAGAGTAACAATACTGGTGTGCGTAAGAGTGTTGATGCTGATGCCGCTAGATAAAGAGATCGAAGGCGTCGAAACTGGGGCGTAGGCTGAAGTAGATGTTGTGTTGGGTCCGAGCCTCTTCGTTGTTGTACGAAGCGACGATGATATTGATGTGGTATCGATGCTAATACTTGACTGATTTACACCTTGTGATACTGAGGTTGCATTCGCTCCAGTTGGAAACAGTGGTGACGAAGTAGTGTCAATGCGAATGCTCGACCGACCTGTACCCAGTGATGTTGAAGTGACGTTCGATCCGGTTGGAAAGGGTGCAACTGCTGTCGTGGACTGCGAGACTGATGACCTCGACGAACCTGATCCAAGCAATGTCTGCGATCGTGGAGGCAGAAGTGAACTGGGCGCAGTGCCTGCAGTAGATCGAAGGGATATCGATGTGGCTGATCGTAGTTGCGACGGAGCTACGGTATGGGTATCTCTCTGGACTAGTCGGTCATGGCCTATGCTAGACGTAAGTAGAGTAGAATCTTGCAGGAAACGTGCATCTTTACTTAGGTCAGGGATGCTGTAAGGGAGAGAGGCATGAACTATGTTGACACTTAGCGAAAGCACAGAGGCGAAGAGAGCCTTCAAATGCATGGTATAGTAACAAGAAAGAAAACGAAGACAACAAGAAAGAAGTACTGAAGAAAGAAACGCCGATTGCTCTGTGACATGTTTGCTACGGGATGAAAGCAAGATATATCTTCTCGTATGTTCCAGTGGTACTGACTTGACAGCAGGTGGCGTGCGGCGAAGGAAGGCAGACTGCTCGAGGAAAGTGAAAAGTCTTACTGTTAAACACCGCCTCTCTGCACTTAGGTCGGTGCAGAAGTTGAGCCTCGTCGACGCCGCAGTCTGGCGTAGTTGTTGTGCAGGTTGAGCGGTTAGGATGGAAGACTGCCCAGGTGCCAGAATAATCACCACGTGCGTTCACGTATGTGCGCTGCGCGTCAAATGAATTGTGCTGGTCAGAAATCGGGAAGAAGCTAGAACATTGAGTATCTGAGATGTGTTGAGATGAAGTGCTTGGAAGAGATGCAAGCACAGGATTATCGAGATCTTGGCTGAGGTCGGCGTTTCTACGATCACATGACCGTGCGGCCGCCAAGAACACCCGTTCGGGGGCAGATGATACCGTGAGGCATACAATACGGGCTGTGACCCAGGTTGGTGGTTCGGTATGTCCTGAAGCGATCCACTACGTCGCTGCCGCGACTGTGCCGCGTCGCATTTGGCGCCCTTGGCATGTACGGCTCTGTGCCTGATGAGGCAAGCCACACATTGTTTCAGAGACGATTGAAGTCCGATACGCTTGAGTTGGGCTGTGCGAAAGTGTCCGAGAGTCGTAGGTTCCAGATGGCAATTGTGTAGGAGCCAGTGGCGTTCGCGTCTTCCCCGCCCATGCGACCATCTCACAACCCCCAACATCTTTGATTCCTCGCCATACCTATTCCCATCCTTTCTGATCAGGAGATACAGTTCTATCAACAGCCTTATGATTTTGCAATCCAAAGCACATATACATTTAAAGGCCAAATTTCCTTGGATCCAAACTCCCAATCTGCGCACTCTTCACACTCCCCTCCCAAGCAAGTTCACTCAACACCTTCCCCGTCGCCGGCCCATTCTGAATACCCCAACATGTATGTCCAGCCCCCATGAGCAGCCCCTTAACACTCGTCTCTCCAATCAGCGGTCCGCCGCCCCGGCCCTCCACATTGGGAAGATAACACGCCTGTCTTGCCGTGACTTCACCATCGCGCAGCTCTTCTGAGATGGAAGAGACTTGATCAACGATATTCTGACATCGGGTCTCGTCGCATTGCACAAGGTCGGTAGATGTGGGTAAGGATATGAGCTGATCGCCCTCGCCGCACGCGTACACTTCGTCGTTGGGGCGAGCGTATATCTCTGGGGTTACGGTTTGGCTTTTGCGCGAATTGCCACGGGGCAGGTCAATTGACGTGAAGAGCGCGTATGCTGAAATGGGTCTCGTGGGCCGGATCGTCACGCTGTGTGCTCGTAGTGCAGAGATAGGTGCCTTTTCCCATATAGTCTTCGTCCAAGGGCCGGCTGTCAGAATAACGGTATCTGCGTATATAGTCGATTCTTCGTCCGTGTCTTTGGCTTTGTAAGTTACGGACTTGACTGCGCCAGCATCTTGTTTGATGTTTGTCGCTGAGCCGTACACGATCTTGACGCCCTTCTCCTTTGCCAGCTGCGCCATGCTCGTCGTAAAATGGTAAGGATGAACCTGTGCGGTAGTGGCTGGGGTGCCCATCTCCTCATAGCTTTGAACACCTTCTGCAGCTATCCAATCCAGGTCTTCAGGCACACCAGCAGCGCGCAAAAGTCCTATCGCTTTTTGTGTGCGTTTCTGTAGTGAAACCGACTCGCCATTCGCGGCACTAGGGCCCTTTTTCTTCGACAGTATTCCGTACATATCTAGTTGGCCGACATGTACAGCCCGGTAACCCCATCGGTCAGCACCTCCATGCTTCTCAGCTAAATCTTGATGCAGCTTGTAACTCAGAGGTACGATGCAGTTCGGATA
The DNA here is from genome assembly GCA_010093685.1 of Ophiobolus disseminans. NCBI lineage: Eukaryota > Fungi > Ascomycota > Dothideomycetes > Pleosporales > Phaeosphaeriaceae > Ophiobolus > Ophiobolus disseminans. Next base: position 630,848 of record MU006226.1, read on the forward strand.
TGCCCAGAGTGCAAGTAAACCACCTGCTTTTCCAGATGCACCGCCAGCAATTTTGGTGGCCTCGAGAAGCATAATTGTGTCTGTTTCTCTGTTGAACTTCTCATGATGCGAGAGAAAGTACGCTGTGGTAGATCCGATAATACCGCCACCTGCCCTAGTCAGCCACAAGAGCATGAGTAAAGAATAATTTTAGAAAGGTGTACCAATGATAACGATATTACGTTTCCGCTGTTCAGCTGCCATGATATTTCCTAAGCGCAAAGCAGCTCTGAGCATGAAGTTCAAAAGTCTGTGTCGTGAAAGAAATGTGACGTTGATGTTGCAATTTGATGGCTCGGTAAGAAATATACCGGCGACGTCATTTGTCAAATACCATACTCCCACGTTCAACCCGTGGGACCCTTCTTACATCTCGCACTTGACTGCACCACTGGTGGCTCCAAATTTCATGCGCGAGATGCGATGACCCCTTTGCTATCGATACACCAGCGCGCCTCTTAGTAAGTCGTGAAAGCTGCGAAAAACTAAACTTGTCCGACTACATCTACATATATGAGGGTTATTCTAAATTCTTAAAAATCTCTGTAGACATACAGGATAAGTGTTCTTATTTTTAACTTTCGCGACTTATTCAGAGCGTACCGGTAGGCAATATCTTCCCAAGGCACAAAACGTAGCACAGACTGCCTCAGATTTAAGTTACAACTACATTGACTTTGTCTATTTCCTCAACTCAACCTAACCTATATACAGCCATAAGCATCGCAATCTGGCCCCTCGGCATTCAGCGGCGTCGCCCACCTACGCCCACACTGCAACAACAACAACCCATCCAACCCAAACAATACCATGTACGACCCCACCCAACCCCCCAAACGGCACCCCCTGCACCCCAAAATCCTCGGCTACAACTACCTCCACCTCGTGCGCTTCGCCTCCGGCACTAACTCGCCCTCGCCCTCGCCGCCTCCAGCGCCCAAGAAACTCCCGCAGAATCTTGTGCCGTACGCCATTTCTACTAAAGAACACACGGCGACCAAGGACTTCGAGAGGATGGTTAGGAAGCTTGACGGTGGGGCTGGAGAGATGAGGAAGACTGCCCTGCGATACGTGTATCGCACGAACCTTGACCCAGCGCAAGTGGAGGGGATCCGAGAGTGGTATCCGTTTGTGTGGTTGTGTTATGCTAACGTGTATGTTCCTGGCGAGGAGGGGGAGGAATGATGGGGGAGAGACGCGTGTCAGCTCGTAAAGGGGATGTAGGCGCTGTTGAACATGGATGGTATATCGTCAGCATAAGGTGTAGCAGGGAGTATAATAGTCTGAAAGGACTCGTAATAGGTAATACACCGCACCAGTTTAGTGTTGCATGCACACTATTACTTAAAATTTACCAGAAAGCCTGTCTGTCCTCACAATACTATAGAGGCTTTATAGTGCTTTAATAAAGATGCAAGGAGGTAGCTAGGCTACTATGTACAGGTGTATGATTCACTGTAAGAAGAGTGGTGGTGCAACTTCTTTGGAATGTAAGTGTGGACTTCTAAGCGTGCATTCATGACCATGTATCTTCAATCCCGCAGTCATGGAGCCTTGATCTTTTTTTCTTCATTCTACATCTTCAAGTCCACAACTCTAAGCCTATGTCTTTGAATGAATATCAAACCTACATCCTTTTACACCCTTCGGCCTCTGGCCTTGACACTCTCCGCACCACTAACCTCCATATTCCTTCTCCCTCCCCGTTCCTATCCCAAACAGCACCCATACGCTCCTCGCTCATATTCAACTTCCTAACCCATTCCCATCCCGCAAGTAGCCAATTTCCTACTACTTCCTGCCGAACACCATGTGCAGTGAGTAGGTAGCACCCCGTACTTCACATCTTGCATATCAAGATCCAATACATCGCATTTCCAAGCATAGACCGTCCGTCTCGAAACCCTAGCCAAGCCAAAAACACCCATCTACACTGCTGTCTATCTCCAAAAACTTTTCAGGGCTTCGACTCATATCTACATATGTAAACGTCCTTGACACGCTCACCTTCTTTCCAGCTTTCCAACTTCTCAGAATGAGAGGCGTGTGTGGATGAGATATAGGGTAGCTATGTTGAAGGGAGGTGGGATGTAATGATGCTGGTAGGATATTGTACGCACATTAGGGGGTGGTGAAGTGGGTCATGGAAAGACCTCGGAGGAAGGAAGTTGGTTGGGCGCATGTTTGTGGTAGCTGGGTGGAGATAGGGATGTGTAGAAAGAGTATGAGGGTTTGTTGTTTGTTGTTTGATGGGATGGGAGGAGTATGAGGACTAATGGATTGGTATTTGATGGGTTAGTTGTAGTTATGAAGAAAGCTTGGAATGCGAGGTGATTATATGGTTCAAAATATTCTCTTCTCGAAGAAATTATTGACTATGACACTGGAAGGAATAAGTATCATGACTGTACCGCACACCGATCTTCTCATCCAACCACAGGCAAATAAGCAAGTCACGCATACACCGCTCAGTCCCCACCACCACCGAAATCTCCCCCGCCCATATCGCCCCCTCCAAAATCCCCACCACCATCACCCCCATAATCCCCACCGCCATCACCACCATACCCTCCATCACCCGCGTCCGCCATTGCAGAACCCAACAACGCGCCACCAAGCAACCCCCCACCCGCACCCAGCGCCATCGCGCCGCCAGCACCCATACCCCCGCCAGGACGCCGGCCAGGCATACCTCCGCCCATCATCCCGGGGCCCATCATCGGCCGGCCGGGTTGTTGATAGTACCCACCGCCCATGGGTTGGCCGTAGGCAGGTTGTTGACCGTAATGCGGTTGTTGCTGTGGATACCCATGTGGCGCGCCGGAACTATGTCCCTGGACTTTCTCTTTCAATTTGCCCAACAGACCCTTACTTTTGCTTTTATCCTGCGTCGAAGAATCGTGCATGGGTGTGGACCCTTGTGGATACGGGCCTGCGCTTTGCTGCTGCGGGTAGCCCGCATACTGGTTCTGCGGGGGCTGGCCGTAGAAGTCGTTTGATGCGCCTGCACCACCGGGTGCGTGTGACCTTGCGCGCGCCTCTTCTTCTTCCTGTAGTTTGCGCGCAAACTTCTCGTCTTCGGAGATATTTAGTGCGCCGCCGACGTTTGCGTAGGGGTTGTTGGAGCTGAGGGTCGATTTGTCGCTCATGCCGGTCGTGTGGCTACCGACGGGAGCGCCGGCTGCGCCGGGTATGTATGAGGGGGGAGGATGGTCTGGTGGGCCCTCGCCGGGTGGATAGACGGGTGAGGTGGGCACGTCCCATTGCGACCTCTTGGTGTAGACGTTGACGTAGAAGTACTCGCTGTACTGGTCATTCCAGACGGCCTTCCAGCCCTCTGGTACTCTTGGTGGAGGGGGGCCCTGTGCGACATGAGCTGCCTGTCCCCGCTTACTCCGAGCTTCACACGTACCGTTGGAGGCGCAAACTCTGCCATATTCTGCATCGACTGAAAGAAACTTGTTGAAGAGTTTCGAGTAGTGTATGCGACAACAAGAAAGAATACTGTTAAAGCTGAAACAGATTATGGGTGCGAAGTAGCGGGGGTATGGTGAGCTCATAAGCTAGCAATTGCGCGCGAACTGGAGCTCGGTACATGTTGCGCGTCATTGTGGCGACACTACCTTCTCCACGTGCATGCTCAGCCACAGCCCCACAGTTTCCAAGACCCTCGAGATGAATGCATGTGTAACAACATTCAAGAAGAGAAGGGTTGATTGATAATTAGTTGCGAAGTATGTGCAAAAGACAAGCGTCATGTGTCCAACGTAGCCAGAATTATCGCTCCAAATGAATGCATGATACAAGAAGCGCAAATGACAAAAAGAGAAGCGTCGCTGTGAGTTGGATACAATATGCAGCCCGAGAAGAGCATGTATCCATGCTAAAGTACGAGACACGCATGCCAGAAAGATGTACTCGTACAAATCGATACAAGTAAGACGAACAAAGGAACACGCTTAGCGCTGCCCAGCCGTCAAGTAATCCGCAGCCTGTTACCAAGGTCAGCCAAGCGCTCGCGGCGAAAGCGACACCATTTAGCTCACCTTGTTAATGTCGTAGTCGAACTTCTCCAAGGCCGAAAGTGCGTCATTCCGCGCATAGCCCATGCCGGTCAACTTCTTCAAGATGGGGTCATCGTGCTCGGTGCCGGTGCTGATGGCGCGTCCGAGCTGAGGCATGCCAGCCGTCTGGGGTGACAAGTTGCTGGTCTTCGATGACGAGGCTGCTGCCTCTTGCTTATCCAAAGTATCAAAAACCGAGGACTTGCCAAAGTCATTGGATCCTTGCTGGGAGTGCGAGATCTTGTCAGTCTGGGGGGGCTCGATTTTGCCGAAGATGGCGTCCCAGTCCTGGTTCGCAGACACAGGTTGCGGTGCTTGCGGTGGGCCAAAGTGGTCAAACTCGCCGAAGCTGTCGTCCCCACGCTGTTTACCGGTCGGTGTCTGTTGCGAAGCCATGGTATTCGATTTAGAGGCTGCCGGCGAGTCAAACACAGGGTTAAACTCGTCGAATTCATTCCGCTGCGAAGAGAACATGAAGTCGTCATCGGTCTTGTCATCCTCCTTGGCTTCAGTCAAGTCGTCGAAGCCAGCGTCGAAATCATCAGTGAATGCAGGTCTTCCGAGCTGGGGAGCATTGGAAGAGGGTGATGGGCCCTTGTTCGTATCGTTGGTCCCATACGAGATGGCGGAGTGGTAGGCATCAGATGGCACAGTAGAAGATGGTGTGTCTAGTGGCGGCGGGGACGTCGTCACCGACTTGGATGGACCGCCGCCAAACAGGGCAGCACCGTGACCACCAGCTGGGTTGAATGATTTCTCAGGACCTTGTGAACCCTGCGGCGATCCAGGGACTTCGCGCGAGGGCAGAAGACCGCCAAATTCTGGTGGAAACTGGTTTGAGCCAGTTCGTTGCGGGACGCTAGACTCGTAGGTTGGCGGCGATTTCTGCGCGCCTGGTGTTGGCAGATCGCTCAAGGTCGAGTCCAGGCGGCTGGAAGGACCTGGTCTGGTATAGAGGTCATCCGTGGTGGAAGCAGTGCCAGGCCGTTGCTGCTGGGACTGATGGTCAAGCCCAGTGCTAGTGCGCTTCTGGCGAGGAGAGGCTGATGTGAAGTTGTCGTCAAAGCCCCGCCCATCGTTGCTGTCGCTGTCGTCATCGTGGGCCAGGTCTTCGATTGGTGGAAACTCCTTGTTGAATCTGTTCGAGTTGTCGATGGGAGCGTTGGAGGAGGGTGCACTGGCAGTGGTTTGGCGGCTCGGGCCGAAGCCAGCAAAAGCAGCATCAAAGTCTACCTTTCCACCTGCGCGAGGTTGGTCGCTGGGGCTGGGTCCAAACGGATCGGTGCGATTAGTATTCTTGCTTCCACCGCTCAGATTGCTCTCTCCTGTCTGCATCTGCTGAAGAGGTGTCGCGGTTTCGCGAGGGAAGGCTCCTGGAACATCCTGCGCATACGACGACGGTGCTCCAAAGCTAGCATAGGGATCTTTGCGTTCTTCCTGTTTCGTCGACCGCTGGGCATCGCTAGTCACACTGGCGACCGGCGAGGCCGTCGACATGTTTCTGTCGAAGAGAGAAGGGTTGAAGTTGTCAGTCTCCGTTCGAGTAGTCTCACTGCGCTCCACAGATGGCTTCTCAGGGACTGGGGTGCTCGCAGGAGACGCCTGAGTGATGGTAGGGGTCTCGTTGCCTGGACCACCATATCGGCTAGCAGGGGCTGAGACCTTGACAGATGAGCTGAAGGAGTCAGATCTAGGCACAGCATCCCTCAAGGGCAGGAAATTGGAAGCAAATTGGCGGGACTCGGGTGGTGGTGGGGGGTCTGCAACACGTGGAGACTCTTGGTAGGATGAGAGAGGAGGCGAAGTTGATGGAGTTGGAACGTCAGGACCTTCAGATGAACGAACGGACTGGCCGGAGGGAGCAGAGAAGACCGGTCCTTGGTGCGATTCGGAGCGGAAGGAGACTGGCGGGGCATTGTTTTGAGGAGATCCAAAGGAGCCAAAGACGCTATCAAAGTCCTTGTGAGGTCCGTCACGCGCAAAGCCTGAGGGTGACATGGTGTTTTCGGTGACGGGCTGAGGTGACTTGCGGAAGAACGGGTTGGTGCTCTGGCTCGTCACAGACGCCGCAGGGCTGACAACGTTCGGTGTCTGGGCCGGTGAGCCGCGGAAACTGTCTTCTGGCGCTTTGCTGAGGTCGTTCATCTCGTTCCTGATCTTTTCGCGCTCTCCTTCATTTGTAGCCAGTTGTTTCTTGTTGATGGCAACCATGCCCTTCTGTTGGCGCGCATCGTTCCTCATCTTGTCCAGTTGCGGTCGCAGCTGTCCAATCTCGGCATTGATCTGTCGGATACGCTCCTTCAGGTTGTTGTTCTCTCGCTGGTCAGCCTCGAGGGCACCGCCAACTTGACGGTGTTGATTTTGAAGGTCCTGGATAGTGCCTTCAATCATGGCAAGATCCTGTTGTAGCTTGCGAGTCTCGTTGCGTGACCCGGCCAGGCGGTCTTCCAACTCCTTCACTGCCTTGACCTCCTGCTCATACTGGTTCTTGAACTGGGTCAATCGGATCTCCAGGTCGCGTTTCTGCGTATTGACGCTGTTGAGATCACTGGCGGTGGTGCCCTTCTTGTTCTGCACTTCTTGCATCTGGTTGCGAAGGGTGGTCATCTGGTTCGACATGTTTGCCAACTCGGTTGAGTCCTGTGTCAGCTTCTTGTTGATCTCGGCGTCAGTATCTCCACTAAGTAGGTCGTCCATAGCCGATGGCTGAGGTGCACGGCTCTGAGATGTTCCCGACTGGCCCGTGGAGTGTGATGTCAGGGTCTGACCGAAAGACGAGCTAGGCATGAATGGCTTGAATGTAGAAGCAGGGTTCCGTGGGATTGGCTGGAATGGATGTGGGGACGTTGGCGATGCGGCCTTGCTTCCGAAGGGATCATTGTCAAAGGTTCGGTTAAACGTTGCAGACCCGCCAGTAGATTGAGCGGCTTGTTGAGGAGCAGGAGCGGGTGCCGAGAAGGCGTCAAGCCCAAACAGGTCATCGGCAGCAGACTTCGACTGGGCTGCAGCAGGTGCCCGCACTGGAGGAACAGATACCGACTGGTTAGCAGCAGTGCGAAGGCCTGGCGGAATGAGGTTCGGCGGCAGTGTGGTGGGTAGTTGGTCGCCCTTCCGTTGTTGCCGGATGAGGTACATGGCCACAGCAAACTCGTCTCTCGAAAGCTGGCCCTCCGAATTGATGTCGGCCAGGTCCCAGATTCCAGCCAGGACGTCTTCGGGCAGTCCTGAATCGCTGAAGAACCGTACTGCTTGGTCTCCTGTTATAAAACCACGACCCGTTGTGTCGACTGTCTTGAACAAATTGTCATATGAGGACTTTTCTTGGGGGCTGATGAGCCAGTCGCTGCCGGTAGGCTGCGTTGACTGCGGCGGTGCGCCAAAAGGAGGTCTCGACAGAGGACTTTGCGTTCTTGGGGCGTTCTGGCCGCTGAATTGGCGAGGTATCGTGGCAGACTGGTCGGGACGCCCCGGTGGCGGTGGGAGTGTTCCTCTGCGCGAGGCTGCCTCGTACAAGCCCGGTGGCAGCGCGTTCGGGAGTGCCTTCATGTTGCCGGTCCTGTACGATGCCAGTAGGTGCATGGCAATGATGAACTCGGTCACGTTGAGAGCTCCGCGCTGCTCAGTGTCCGAGAGATTCCAGATGCGCCCGAGGACCTCGTTGGGTAACCGCGCCTTCTCGAAGATCTCCTTTGCGTTTTCGCCTGAACTACAATCAGCTGGTGTATTGTTGGGTGTGATGGGGTATATTACCTGAGAGCACGCCATTGACGGCGCCGGACTTCTCAAACAGCCCTGCGTACTCGGCGGCTTTGGCGGGCACAAGCGGGGGAACGCGGATTGGGCCGCTGCCGCTCATCTGGGGCTGTATCGCGCCTGTGGTCTGGGGAGAGAAGCTCGGGGCCGCTGGGGGCGCGGATGGGATGGACAGGCCCTCGAACTTGGGCAGCGGCGCGGCTACACACACGTCAGCGCGCAACATCACAGGGGCCTGGCAGGCACATACGCCGAAAGGCAAGCTCGGGCGCAGGGTCTCTGCCGGCCTGGTAGTGGCCGATGAGGCGCAGGACCTGGCAGAAGCCGGCCATGGTGAGCAACCCGCGGTTCTCCGTGTCTGCAATCTGCCATATCTCGCCCAGCACCGCCGGCGCAAGCTTGGTGCGCTCGAAGAACTTGACGGCAATCTCGCCCGTTATTACGCCGAGCTTCTCTGTGTCGGCCTGCTGGAAGAGGTACTGAAAGATGCGCTTCTCGTCGGGCGTGAGGTTGAGGATGGGCTGGTCTGCGCTGGCTTAGCTCCCATGTCAACAGCTGCCCAATACGGCGTCTACGTACTCAATTCGCCGCTCGCTGAGAGGTCGGCCATGGCTGTGGAACTCGAGATGCCGGGGCGCGTGGTGGTGAAGGGGGCGCCTGCAATGAGGCTGAAGCTTGGAGCTGCGGTGCGATAGCGCGGGGAAGCTGCGTGTTCCCTGGTGTGAAGTAGGCGAGCGGCGAGCAAAGTCGGGGGGCTGGCGGCGGCAACACGGCACACGGCGACTCGAGGGGCCGCAGCTCGGGGGGGAGGAGAAGGAAAGGAGGAGGGGGATAGCGATGGTGATGGTGTTGATACAGCACAGCACAGCTCCTAGTGACACGCGGAAGCACCATCCTCGTCGTCGATGCCTGCAGCCGCTTGGCGCACCTGATTGGACGCACCGCAGCTGTCAACCCCATCCGCGTCGCACGAATCGACACGCTGTTTGCCCTTCCTCATGCACTGCATCCCGCGGCCCAGAAAATCGACCCAGTCAGTCGCCGGCACATGACAGTGACTGCATCGCTAGACGCACCCCGCTTACATGTCGTCGAGGCATTCGCGTCTCGCGCATGCAATTGAATGTTGCATCCTTGCATGTTTAGGCAGATGCCAACGAAGGCTGTACACTGTGAGGGTGAAAATGTCTCATGTCGAGGTGATCATATTCACTATGCTACAGAATTCGTGACTTCGTGGTTACACATTTTGTACAATAGGGCTGACAGGTCAGGGTGCAAGCCAGCGTCACACAAGACGCCTAATAATCTTAAGGGAGAGTCGAGCAGTCCAAGGGTATATGGGATGGTATGTCCTGAAGGAGCATCAACTTGGGTGGTGGGTTGTTCGGCCGTCATCGCTTGTCGCCATTTCTGAAGGGTTTCTCGCGCTCGCACCGCGCATACGCCAGACTCGGAGTGCCCTGCTCGCGCCTACCCCACGCTCGCCCAAGCAGCCAATCTGTGACGCTGATGACCTTTGCGGTCTTGTCCCAATTGCGGCCCTCGTCTGTGTGCTCAATGGTATGGCTAATGATGCGCCCTTCCTCGTCAAATTCGAACAGAAAGAGGCCGGTAAACTCCTCGTTAGCCCGCCTCGACCCTGCGACTATGCTGGTGATTTTTTGAACCACATCGCTGACTTGTCCGTTCTCCTTATCTGACTTGCCACATGTTTCCCACCTGACTATCAGTCTTTCGCTGTGTATGGGCGCCGAAGTATTGGATGTGCAGCCATTCTTGACCATGCGCTCAGATAATATCTTGAGCTTCACATTTCCAAGCACAGGGACTCTGCCCCATGCGACGGGCGCTGTCCATAGCGCTGCTGTGTATGCAATTTTGCCGCTGACGGTGGGGAGGTGTGGGTGCGTGGAGGGGAAGAGGTGGAGGCTGATGTGCGGCGAGAGGCTGTCTTGTGGAAGCGGCGACTGTAGTAATGTAGGAAGGCGCTCATGTAGGACTCGAATGGCTGTATTCATGTTAGCATGCATTGCCCAACCATGTTTCAATTGATGAGCGTACTGTCACCCAGCTTCAAGTTGCGTTCCGCCAGACACTTCTTCTCCTTCTCATCAAGTTCTGCTGACAGCCATGGCGACGAGCTAGTGAACCAACTCCGCGATACTGCTGCTTGCCGCGGCCGTATGCCTGTGATGGTCCGCTGGTACTGCCTCAGCCCTAAGAGCCGAGGCGCCGTGAGTGAGCGCGGTGCGCAACATGGAAGACGAGTGCGGGCAGAGCTAGAGAACCGTCGCATGGGACCGGTGGTCATCGGTAAATACATGCAACCATAGAGAATGCAGTATGTAATTGAAGAAGTGCCCAAGTGTGGAGAGGTGTTTGGAGTGGAGCACTAGCTGGTGGCGGAGGAACAATCCGCGACTGGGGTCGAGCGATGTGACGTAGGGTTTTTAGCGAACGTTCATCAACCAAACGCTCTGCTCCGCGCGCATGGAAATGTTCCGGCGGGACAAATGCACCCATGTAATAGACATCATGACTGCTATAAAGAAGAAAGATCTGTTAACTATAAGTCTCGACGTTTTCACATACACAATTCCTTGATATTGCGAACTCTTTTCTGTCCTCACACATATCTCAGTGTAGAGCCATTCTCATAATCAATACCAATTGAATCCCTTTACTTTCCCTCCAAATCTCCATCCCCTCCAAAATGTCAACCACCGGCAGACGAATCGTCTTCACCGGCGGCTCAGGCAAAGCCGGCCGCCACGTTATCCCCGAACTCAGTAAATCCCCCTTCCCCGCCACCACATACCATCCACATGAACCAACCACTAACCCCAACCCCAGTCAAACGCGGCTACCAAGTCCTCAACCTCGACCTCACCGACTTCCCCGACCCCTCCGCCGGCGTCTTCACCCTGAAAACCGACCTCACAAACAGCGGCCAAGTATTCAATAGCCTAACAAGCCACTTTAGTTTCGCAGGCTACGACGGCCCTGATGTTCCTGGCCCGCCGGATGCAGTTATACATTTCGGCGCGTATGCGCGAAATATGCTAGGTGAGCATCTTTCCATCCATCCATCTATCCAATACAACACGAGATTCAAGCTGATATTGGAGTTTCCATGTAGTCCCTGACAACGAATGCTACGCCGGCAACGTGACATCCACATACAACGTCATCGAAGCCGCCTGCAAACTCGGCGTCAAGAAAATCATAATCGCAAGCAGCGAAACAACATACGAAGTATGTTTCGGCCAGGGCGATATCGACTACCAATCCTTCCCGCTGCACGAGGACATGGATCTGAATCCAATGGATACATACGCTATTAGCAAACTCTGCGGCGAGCGCGTGGGGAGGGGGTTTGCGAGACGGTTTGGAGTGGACAGTGAGTGCCGCCTTGTAACGAAACTGAGAATATTGGTGCGTGTATTGGAAGTGATGGTGTGCTGATACAAGGCAGTCTACGCCCTCCGCATAGGCAACGTAATCGAGCCCCACGAATACACCCAAAATTTCCCCGCCTACATCGCCGACCCCGCCATCCGTAAGCGCAACGCCTGGAGCTACATCGACGCGCGCGACTTGGGCCAGATATGCGCTCTGTGCGTGCAGAAAGACGGGCTCGGGTTCCAGGTGTTCAACGCAACCAATGATTCCATCACGACGAATGAGCCGACCAAAGAGGTCTTAGAGAAGTTCGCGAAAGGCACGAAGATCACGCGGGAAATGGGCGAGTTCGAGGCCCCGCTGAGTAATCGGAAGATAAAGGAGGTGTTGGGGTTTAGGGAGGGGTTTGATTGGAAGAGTGAGATTGGGAATGGGAGGGAGGCGAGGCAGGGGAGAAGCCAGAAGGAGAAGATGAGTGGGGAGATTTGGTGAGGGTTTTGGAGACGGGTATAAGCTCTCAGTCAAGTCGCGGAAGCTGGAAACAGAAGATATATTACCCCATCTGTCTGTCTACAGAGATTTTTTAGAATCTAGAACACTTTTTACGTGTGTTGATGGAGTTGCTAGGCTTAATCAATTCTAGCTTGCACGATTGACTAGGAGACGGGATGGTCGAAAACTTTTTTATACTTTAATCGTGTCCATCTTTTCACAGATGCTAAACCCCTAACCCCTCCCATCCACATCCCTGCTCCTCCGTCCCTTCAAATGCATAACAAACCCCTTAATCCTCCTCCCAACCGTCTTTCCACTCCCTCCGTCCCCCCACTGCCCCCCGTACCCACACTCCTCCGTCTCTGCATCTGCATCTCCCGCACAAACTTCGGCCACGTATTCGTCAACACCAGGTCCATGACATGCATCTGCACATCTTCAAACACCCGTGGTCCAAACTGATCCACGATCTCGCCCGTATGTATCTCAATTTCGTCGCTGCGATGGCTTGGTAGCGCGTCGAAAGCAAAAGGTAACGCAGTCTCGACCCACGCATTACCACACAACACCCTCGCAGCCCCTTCAAAAACAGCCTCCAGCTCTTTGAGTTGGTTCGACGCAATGTTAAGCGGAAACTCAGCGTCGCGCGTGCTGATGAAGTCGATATAAATCCTGAGTGCAGCGTTAAACATGTCTCTCCGGTGCGACTCCTCCTTTTCAAAGCCCTTGCACCACTCCTTTTTCCATTTCGCGGCGCGCGTCAGGAAGGCAATGTTCTCGCCTGAGAAATCGTGGTGGGCGGAGAAATCTTGCAGCGGGGTGGGGTGTTCTTCTAGGACGCGGGTGAGAGCTGTGAGGGTGTATAAGCCGTCTGCGTGGTCGGCGTGTACGTAGCGTAGGATTTGGTCCTTTTCGATGAGCGAGATGGATGAGCTTTTTGAGGATGGGGTAGTGGTGTGGAGGGTATCAAGGGTTATGCTTGGGGAGGATGGAGCCCATGTCTGGTTGGGGGAGGTGACTTTTCGGCGTGTTTGCCATAGCTTGATGATTTGATATGCAGGGATGAACACGGTAAAGATTTCGATAAATAAGGTGTTTAGATGGATCCTAGGTGTGATGAGCCGCTTGATTATGAAGGCATGCTTGCACTCGACACTTACCATTGACTAGGGTGGAAATATGCGTTGACCTTGTTAAAGGCTGGAACATAGGATGCGATAAGAAACATTGGCGTTGCGTGGAGGCTGTAGAAATTGAACGTTAACGAACAAACACTCAGATGATAGACAAACCATACCCAGAAAGACAGGCTCCGATTGTTTGCGTACGCCACCCCATCGTGTCACGAATATCCCAGGCTCGCCATATCAAGAAGGGTGCGACGCCCCAAGTCCATATGAACTGCCAAACGACACTAGGCCACCACTCCCAGCCTCGACCGAGGTCAACGAGCTGTTCTGGAAGGGTTGTGCCACGGATCTCGGTGCCTGGGATGCCGAAAGATGGGTGATATTTCTTGCAAGCGAGCCCTAAAGATGAGTATACGAAGTCAGTGTCTATCTCAAATGAAGTTCGTACAGTGTCATTTGCTTACACATGCCGAGAGTGAGCAAAGCCTATACAGCTTAATCAGTCACTATGTTCGTTGGAGGGTTTATGACGTTTCGTACCTGAATCACTACCCCCGTGATGATGAGTGTCATAATCCTAGTGGTGTAGTACATGTTCTGCACCCTATTGAACCATGCCGACTGTATGCGACTGCGTCTCCTCGGAATCTGCAGCTCAGGAAGAGTGAACTGCCTCTGCAGCTTTGCGACGCGGAGAAAGCGCAAATTGGCCGCATGGAAAAGTGCGATACCAAGGGGAAACCAGGTCCCCATAACAAAGTACTGGACATCGTACGCAATCACTATGGGCATGGTTGCGCCAATTGGATACGTGAGCTGTGCCAGTACCCAGTACAGGTGCAGAAATATGATCGATCCGAATGCTAGTGGAAGCCCTCGAACTCGCATGATGGGGAGGTTCCGATTGTACCAGCAAAAGGACATGCCAGCCACCACGATTGTCGTCCATATTGCACAGAAGCTGACATAGAAGACTCCTACCCGATCCCAATTCGGTGGCATTGGAGGAATTTTGTAGACAGTAAGGCCTGGCGTTTCCATGGCTGGTTGCGACAAAACGCTTGGACCAGAGTTATGAAGAGGATTGAAGATGGGCTGCACGGACTGAACAATCTGAAGGAGAGAAATGAAGGTATACAGATAAGAGTGAGGGTTTCACCATCTGTGTCGTGAAAAAGGACTCGATAGGCCCGATGGCGGAGTCCAGTACAACATTCCAGCAGATGGAATCTAAGAACGAACGAAACCACAGATTGACTTCGTGGAGTTGCTTTTCCCCAGGTCTTCCGCAACCAGCAAAACTGATGAGTGAGGCTCTCAAGCCCCCTTAGTGACGCGCTAAAATGCTGAAGTCTCCACATACACAGAGGAGACCGAGCTTCAGGAATGCACCGTCTCAATGCCAAGGCGGTACGATTGCAGATCCTCATCGATTCGTCAACTTGGACCGTGGTGATGGTTGCGCTCCTCCTCGCCGAACTGTCGGTACATGGCACTTCCCACTCAACCCAGTCGCACGTCATTCGCGTGAATTTCCTTAACTTTGACATTTGTCAAGCTCGTGGCATTATCAGATCCCTCTTGGATGTGTGATCAACAGCGCTCGATGCTTGGAATACGGGACATTTGACGGTGGTCAAATAGCGTACTTGCCTTGAGACCAATGTAGACCGGCGGAGCGACGGCCGAGTGCCCGTCTTGGTTCCTTCCGTACGGTCAATGGGTGTGATGCAGGTGCAGAAATAGTGTACCGTCCGCAGGTATCGCAAAGGTGGGCCCCTGAACGTGTAGGCGGTGCGCTTATCAGTCTTGATCGTGTCAGTGTCTTAGCTAGTGTTGGCAATAAGAGATGTTTCCCGGGTTGAAGACGGCAAAGGGAAGTCGCGATACGATCCGACATCGACGATCCCTTGGCGACGCCCACGTGTTGCGAGATTTGGGAAGAGCCACGAACACCCATGCAGAGGAAGTAGTTGCGCTTTTACTTGGCGTCTAGTGGGCAGCGCGAGCTCGCAACAATGATTCCAACTGTGCTACCAGAACGTGTGTCATTCAAGTGGTGCCGCAGAGCATATTACTGATTGTACCATGAGCCAGCGCTTCATGATTGTTTACTGTAAACACTACACACTGCCGGTTTTTCAGCCAGTCCAAGTCTGTGACAGAGTCGGGGGACTGGCAGACGGGCTCCACACTCACATGCAGGTACATCAGCCTGTCACAAGTGTTGACCTCAACTTTAACTTTCGACATCGCATTCTGCCCTGGTACGCTATTGCATAAGAGATCTAGCGGACCCAGCTGAACAATTGACTCGTCTCGGTACCCGATTTTACGGTTGGAGCCGACATTGCCTGTATTTGAAGAGGGTGTGTATATATTTGGGGGTATATGCGTTGTGCACAGAGAGCGTGCCGGTTCGACCATCTCTGCCCCTAGAGCCCTGGAAGACAGATGCAAAGCAGGGTATGTTTGGTGCATTATTTCATCAAGCTTTTATATACAGGCCCTATTTTTGATAAGATCTAAGAAACTGCGCGAGTGGTGAGCGAATGAGCAAGGCCGTGAAGTAACGTCAGAACGAGGGATCTGAGTCTGCTTGACTTGAGGCGTAAGTGCTTTGTCATTTGATCGTTACATATATCTCTTTGATTTGACGATCAATGCGTGCGACTCTGGTCCTATTGTTCTATGGATGGCAGCCAGTAACAAGGACGTAGAGGGAATGCAACAAGAGGCACACGAGTCGCCTGTTGCTTTCGAATCCCGTTGATGGGGGCTATTCATGCGCCGGCGAGATATTGAATATGGTATGTGGGTGTACACCCAGTGAGAAGATTAATGATGACGATGCTCGTGAGTGAAAGTCCCTGGAGTATGTGATCTGGGCGACGTCGGGAGCCCGCAGTGAACCCCATGCTAGCGCCTTCCGAAGCTCGGGCGGCCCCAGCTCCATAATAATTTTTGAGTTTGACGTTGACATCCTATCTCCGCCAGTTCGTGTTTGTCCTCGTTGATACCCCCAGTACTTTGTGCTGCACTTTGCTGGCCTCCCTTCTATATTGTAATTCCTGTATATCGCACATTTGCCCATAATGACGCCATCACCGAAGGAGGCCGTCGCAAAGGTTGCGGAAGTCGCTGCGGGCACCCAGTCGTCGGCGAAGGTGTACAAGAGAGAGTCCAACACAGCCAGAGTTCTGGGCGCAGGTACAATGATTATTGTTTTTTGACGATCCCGACTAACATGTGAAGGATGCGCGGGAATCGCAGAGCTCATGGTCTTCCACCCCGTCGACACCACTGCGAAGCGATTGATGAGCAACATTGGCAAGGTGCATAGGCACATGCTCTCGAAAATAACTGTGCCTAATTTTCCACTATAGATCGAGAACGCGTCACATTTGAACAAAGTCGTCTTCAGAGACGCCGCCGCGGGCTCGGTCCCTACCCGATTCTTCTCGCTATTCCCTGGTCTCGGATACGCTGCGGCCTACAAAGTACGTTTCGAAACATGCGGGAAAACGATCAATGGTTGACATGGCTAGATCCTCCAACGTATTTACAAATTTGGTGGCCAACCTTTTGTTCGGGACTACCTAGCGCAACACCATGGTGGAAGCTTCGACCGCACATTTGGCAAGGGTAACGGAAAGGCAATCATGCACGCGACCGCTGGTTCCATCATTGGAATCGGAGAGATCGTTTTGCTGCCACTGGACGTTCTCAAGATCAAGCGACAAACCAATCCAGAGGCTTTCCGAGGACGCGGACTGATTAGGATCATTGGTGACGAAGGTTTTGGACTGTATCGCGGCTGGGGCTGGACGGCCGCACGAAATGCTCCTGGATCGTTCGCGGTATGTACATTCTGATTTGACGACTTTTTGATTCCTCTGACGATGTAACAGTTGTTTGGAGGATCCGCCGTAGCCAAGGAATACTTCTACAAGCTCAGCGATTACAACGCTGCCTCATGGTCGCAGAATTTCGTCGCCTCGATCGCCGGTGCCAGCGCCTCACTCCTCGTCTCGGCCCCTCTCGACGTTATCAAGACCCGGATCCAGAACAGGAACTTCGAGAACCCAGAGAGCGGCTTCCGGATCGTGTCCAACATGATGAAGCACGAGGGCTTCACTTCTTTCTTCAAGGGTCTCACGCCCAAGCTTCTCATGACTGGGCCCAAGCTCGTCTTCTCCTTCTGGCTGGCGCAGACGCTCATCCCTGCGTTTGGCAAGATAATGTAATGCGTGACGTTTGGCTGTGGGAAATGTGTGTATGATACCTAAGATCTGGGATTACGGTTCCTCTAGATCTGGATGATAAACAAACGTTGAGGGCAACACCGTACGAGAAGCGTATTCAGTTACCAGCAACAATTAAGATTCTCCATTCTACCCATGCTGTGTTAGTGCTAGCGCTTTGTGACGTGTGTGAGCACTGTGAGGCTGGCTGACATCTGGACGTTTGAGAATCACGTGCAAATTCACCTGTCATGCTACCTGGATTTTGAGTGTGACCTTCCACCTCGAATAAAAGATGGCAGACGATAAAGCGCGGGTCATACGTCAGACAATGTATCGGCCGCCTAGCTGCAGCGAGCTAGGCAGCAGACAGCGGAGGTGAATGTGATGTTCGCCGGGCGCAACGGGACCAACGGCGACGTGACCCTCAATCGGGGGCTGAACGCCAACGCCAAGCTTGCGCAGAAGCACTCCAGGGCTACGACCGTCCACCTTTGTACTTTAACACCGCCCACCACCGCCGCCAGCCACGAAACCCCTCAACCTTGTGCCTCCGGTATCTTCTAACACTACAAAGCCAGGGACCCCTCTACCACGCTTTCTACACGACCGCCAACATGAATCCTGAGTAGTACGTAACCGTTGCGCGACTCCCACCGCCACAGGCCGAGGAATCGCGATATCGAGCATATATCCAGAGCCATGCTAATAAGTGCCTATAGAGTGCTTCCTGCGACACACAGTCTGACGCTGGCTGCAAAGCACAGTCATCGGAGCCTGCCGCTAACCGCCCGCACGACAGATACGACTACCTCTTCAAGCTCCTGCTCATCGGCGACTCTGGTGTCGGAAAGTCATGCTTGCTGCTCCGATTTGCCGACGACACATACACAGAGAGCTACATCTCCACCATCGGCGTCGACTTCGTACGTCACCTGCATGCTCACCGCCTGCAGGCCGCAGAAGGCTAACATGTGCCAGAAAATCCGAACTATTGAACTCGATGGCAAGACCGTCAAGCTACAGATCGTGTGTGGCCCTGAATCATACAAGACACGTGACAGTCCGCTGACAGCCTTCACAGTGGGATACCGCAGGCCAGGAGCGCTTCCGGACCATCACATCCTCGTACTACCGCGGCGCCCACGGCATCTGCGTCGTCTACGATGTCACCGATATGGACTCGTTCAACAACGTCAAGCAGTGGCTGCAGGAGATTGACCGATACGCCACCGAGGGCGTCAACAAGCTGTTGGTGGGCAACAAGTCCGATATGGCAGACAAGAAGGTCGTCGAGTACACGGTAGCGAAGGTAAGCAGGTCCATGCCTCGAAAGTGCGCAGTCTCTAACGATAGCACAGGAGTTCGCAGACAGCCTCGGCATCCCCTTCCTCGAGACCTCCGCGAAGAGCGCCACCAACGTCGAGCAAGCTTTCCTTACCATGGCCCGCCAGATCAAGGAGCGTATGGGAACCACAACCGCCAACACCAAGCCAACGGTGCCGATCGGACAGGGCCAGGGCGTGCAGAGCGGATCCGGCGGTGGCTGTTGCTAGAGCGGCGCGAGGTCGAAGAACAGGGCGTTGGAGACTGAACGAGTGACCAAGACGAGCGACATACGGCGTGGGTGTTTGTTCCGGTTCTTCGAATTTGGTAACGGTAACTTAATGCTCATGGTTATGGCTATGGCTTCAAACGACTTCCCATGTCCATCCATTCCATATCTCCTGGCCTTCCTGCATGGCGACGCGCTCGACTAGACGAAGCCCTTCGGTTGGAATCTGAAATGTTCGCATCTGAGAGTTGTGGAAATTTGTGCCGCCCGTAGGCCTTTCCTTTCCTGGTCTCTTCAGGCGTTAGCTGGGCAATCATACCTTTTTTAGAGCGTGTCTGTTTGTGAGCAATCGTGATGCTGATAATCTTACTGCCTTGTATTTATGGCAGTTGACTTTATTGGGTTCATTGAGTATTTCTCACTGGTGTCTGTTGTCGTAAAGCGATGGAACAAGTGCATCATGATCGACACAGCATGGAACTCCACGATTTACCTCTTTTCCTCAGCACTGTAAATACCTGCATCTCCGTACAACGCAACCCCTGCACCGCCCGTCTCTGCACGCTATTCGCGTGGTTTTAGACGCTCCTTCCCGAATCCGACAAGCATGGCGCTGACGTACCACGCGAATCCTTCGCTAGGCACCCAGCACGTTCAACACCAAACATGGCTGTGCAAATGTGAGTCGCATACTCGGTGCCGCAACAATGCCTTCCTTTCCCTGATGCACTTTCCTTCTCACTTGTACACCACTTTCGCGTCGTCGAAATCCAACCCCCCCCCTCCTGTATGGCGTTCTTTAGAACTTCAATCTCGAGTCTCAAGGCTCCAACATGTCGCTTCGCAATGGGATCTCGAGGGCACCGCAATGGCTTGCAACCGAGCTCGGGCTCGCGACAATGAGAAGAGCTGGGAAAGACGTCTACATTCTCATTTTGGCGCGCTACATCCGACTCGTCGCATATGGTGCTGTCGCACTTATTCTGGCGCTTTACTTCCAGGAGCTTGGATTCTCTGATGCGCAAATCGGCATGTTCATGACTTTGACGCTACTTGGAGATGTCTTCATCAGCCTTCTTCTTACGTTGATTGCCGACGCGATTGGTCGCAGGACGATACTCTTATTCGGCGCAATTGCAATGGCCACGTCAGGTGCTGTGTTTGCGACGACCAGCAACTATATCGCACTCTTGATGGCTGCTATTATCGGTGTCATAAGCCCGAGCGGAAACGAGATCGGTCCCTTCAGAGCAGTTGAAGAGTCAACGTTGGCGCATCTGGTACCTGAAACGCAACGGTCAGACGTGTACACGTGGTACGTGGTGATGGCTGTACTCGGCACGTCCACGGGACTTGTGGTCGGGGGTCAAGCTGTGGACCACCTGCAAGCAAGAGAAGGCTGGACGGATCTGGATGCATATCGCGCGATTTTCTGGATCTACACCGGCGTGGGCTGCGTCAAGGCTGTCATGACACTGCTCCTGAGTCGCCATTGCGAACACGCCGATCACAAGTCGAACCAGCCCGAAGCCAGCGGTGAGACAGAACCACTGCTCAACGGCAATGGGAGTCTCGACGGACAAGATGACGGCTCGCAAGCTGCTGCAGCTCCAAAGAAGCCCAAGAAGCTGTGGTACTCGATCAGCACCATCTCGAAGCCAAGTCGTGGTGTACTCTTCAAACTTTGCAGCTTGTTCTTCTTTGATTCACTAGGGAGTGGCATGGTCCCTTTCTCGCTCGTCAACTACTACATGGAGAGGAAGTTTGATCTTTCCAAAGGCAAATTGGGTGGAATTATGTCTGCCACATGGCACGTTCATCACAAACCAGACTTTACGCCTACTGACTTCTAACCAGGTTCGTATCAACAATCGGCAATGTCTTCGCATCCTCGCTTGCCAAACGTCTGGGCTTGATTCAGGCTATGGTCGTCACGCATCTTCCTAGCTCGGTTTTCCTGGCCTTACTACCCATTCCATCAGGCTTGACATTGACAATCTGCTTGCTGGTCGGAAGATCAGTGCTCAACTCCATGGACCAAGCTCCACGATCGGCTTTCCTTTCGCTCATTGTGTTACCAGAAGAGCGGACTGCAGTCATGGGCGTTGTCAACATACTCAAGACCCTGGCGCAAAGCTCGGGTCCTACTGTTACTGGAATTCTTGCAGGCCACGGTCACTTTTGGGTTGCGTTTGTTGTGGCAGGTTCCCTGAAGGCGGCATATGATGTTATGCTGTTAGTTTTCTTTGGTGGCAGGGTGCATTCGCGGAAGGAGGACACTGATGAGATTGATGATCCTCCGGCTGACGCTGTTGCGGTCCCTGCTCAGGAAAATGGTACAAGTGTAGATGAGGAGCCGGTAGAGGGTACATCGAGGTCTTGAACATACTCGGAAGAGAGGCAGAAGCACACTGGTACAATTAACATGAGAGCAGTCCTTCATAAATATGACTAGCAATCTCGGTACTCCATAGGCCACAGGCAACTCTCCGCAGCATCTGAAGCTTCAGAGTGACCGTGCGCAACAGGGTCAAAGGGATCTTGCTTGCTTGGGAGTCGTGTTTTCAAGTAGCGGCCTCACCTCGGGAAAACAGGAGGTGGCGAAGATTTTGTCTCAGCTCGAAACGTATCACAACCCCGCCATGCTTCCCTTTTACGGAGTTGTGTGGTAGTTGCACGACATAAGAAAAGGAGGATCGGCTCGGCTTGTCTTGCCGGCGCCACAAGCGGTCTAGCCTGGGACCCTGCATAAAGTCGCGCCGAACCCTAAAAGCGTTGCGATAAAGTGTGGCTATCGGCCATCATCATGACTAGCAACTTTCTACACTAACCTCAACCACCTCATACTTCTTGGAATCACTTCGAAACACTCCTTTAGACACTGTTTGCCTGTTAAGCGTCGCTGACGCACGCATTGGACTCCTCGGCCTCCAGCGGCGTTTCCAAAGCTTATCGTGCCGACTTTGACCATTCAGCCCTACGAACACCTCCGACATTCCTCTACTAGGGTGCCAACGCAGAGCACAAACATCGGATCCGCATTTCCCTGCGCGGAACTTTGGGGTAGACGTGTAGCTACCTAGACGAGTTTCTTGAGCACATTTCGAGACGATCAAACCCAACGAACTCGGGTTGTACTTGCCAATGGCTCCTGCGATTCTGACTCAGCGGCCGAAGATTTTGTTCCTGGATGCGTACGATTCTTTCTCGAACAACATTGTTGCTATCGTCGAGCAAAATGTCGACGCAGATGTCATCAAAATGTTCATCGACGAGTCTTCTTGTACGGGTGGCGAAGACACAGACGAAGCGGCAGCTTTTCGGGATTGGCTCAAGGAATTTGACGCGGTGATAGCCGGACCCGGACCTGGCTGGGCGAAATGCGATGAGGATGTTGGATTCATGAAAGAGCTTTGGAAACTCCAAGATGAGGATCTTCTTCCCGTACTTGGAATATGCTTGGGCTTCCAGTCTTTGTGTCTTGCATTCGGCGCGGACATTGAAAGATTGAACGAACCGAAACACGGTATCGTGTCCACAGTTCTGCACAAAGGCCAAAGTATCTTCCGCGACGTTGAGCAACTGGTTGCGACTCAATACCACTCCTTGCAAGTGAAGCTCAACCACCAAATACAGACAACACACGCTGTTCGGTATCCATCGCAGCTCTGGGAACCCACAGAGACATGCCCGCAATTGGAGCCATTAGCTTGGGACTTCGACAGCGACCGCAATGGTGCTGTGCTCATGGGCGTCAAACACACACAGAAACCATTCTGGGGCGTCCAGTTTCATCCCGAATCGATCTGCACAAATGTAGAGGGCAAGCGCGTTGTTCAAAATTGGTGGGAAGATGCGCAGGCTTGGAAGCGCAAGCGCATGTTCAGACACATCTCAACAAAAACCTCGCTCATCTCGCAACCATCTTCATCCGTTACCTTGAACGACTTTCGCCGCGATTTGGGCTTCTGGGGTGCAGGGAGACAGTACTCCCCTAAGCTAGGAGAACCGACCGATCTTCTAGATAATGATGTTCTCGCTCCGCATGAGCTGGCTTCCTTGGTGGCTCATGGGGATGGACAGTCACTCCCTGATCTCCCTCCCAGCATTGTTCACTGCGCTACAACAGGTAGCGGGAGGCTCACGGTTGCAGATGTATGTGAGCTTCTGGACATTCCGAGACATGAAGCAATAGTCCTTGAATCCGGTCTGCAGTCAAACCTAGTTCCAATGGCCGTTGGAACCGGCAGATACAGCATCGTTGGTTTAGTGATCCCAGGGGAGACTTTACGATTACACTACTATGCTGGCACAAGACTGATGCAACTCAGAGACGGTCATGATGGAATACATACAGAATGGCAGGTGGCTGATCCTTGGCCGTACGTGAAGGAGGTTATGCAAAGCCTCAAACCCACAACGCCACCGAAAACATCGACCTGGGCGCCGTTCTGGGGCGGACTCATGGGCTACGCATCATACGAAGCCGGCCTAGAAACCATTGACATGAAAGTCGAGGAAGATGCCGCATACCCTGATGTGTGCTTTGCGTATATCACGCGGAGCATCGTCTTTGATCACCAGACGAAAAAGGTCTATGTGCAGAGCATTCGCGGGACACACGACCAGGAATGGGTTGAGGAGACTCAAGAAAGGATCTACGAAGCGGCTGCTTACAAGTCACTGCAATCAACCCCTAGCGCATCTCCTCTACCAAAAGCGAATCCGTTCGAGGAGCATGGTTCAATGCATCAGTATATTGACTCGTGTACCGTCATGACACACAACATCGATATGTATCACGACAAAGTGCGTTCCTGTCAAGAAGCCATAGCCGATGGACAGAGCTACGAACTATGTCTGACAGCACGCAACGAGATCCGCGCCCGTAGCTCAGTGGCATGCAGGATATCTCAGTCCGAAGACAATGAGCATTCTTGGAATCTCTACAAGCGGTTGGCCGGTACAAATCCAGCTCCGTTTGGCGCCTACATGAGAATGCACAACGTACATATCCTCAGTTCCTCGCCAGAGCGCTACATCAGCTGGGACAGATCACAAGCTGCTCAATGTCGGCCCATCAAGGGCACAGTACAGAAGAAACCTGGCGTTACAAAGGAGATGGCACATGCAATACTTTCATCGTCAAAAGAACGCGCGGAAAACCTGATGATCGTTGATCTCACTCGGCATCAACTACACGGCGTCTATGGATCGGAGAACGTCCAAGTCAGCCAACTCATGGAAGTCGAAGAATACGAAACCCTCTGGCAGCTCGTCTCAGTTGTTGACGCAGTACCCAACGGACTCTACAAGCCCGATGTAGATGAAGACTGGCACGAACCAGCCAAATACGTGAACCAAGGCGAAGAAGAAGTCCCCTACCTCGGCTTCGAAGCCTTCGTCTCAAGCCTCCCACCCGGCAGCATGACCGGCGCACCCAAAAAGCGCTCCTGCGAGATCCTGCACAAACAAGAAGGCAAAACGCGGCGCGGCATCTACTCCGGCGTCCTCGGCTACCTTGACGTCGGCGGCGCAGGCGACTTCAACGTCGTAATCCGCACAGCCATCAAAATCGACTCCATCCACGACGAAAAAGAAGACGTCTGGCACGTCGGCGCTGGCGGCGCCATCACAACTCAAAGCACGCCTGGAGCCGAGTATGAAGAAATGCTCGCTAAGTTCCAAAGCACGGCGCACGCATTCAAGCACCAGCCGCCCCCGCGCCCGAAGCCGAAGAGCAAGCGCGTCGAAATCATCGAGCCGGATAATCCTGAGTTTGCGGAGCTGTTGGCGAATATGCGGGGCGGCGAGGAACTGAGTTTGGATGATGCGCAGATGATGCTTAGAGCTGTGGAGGCGGAGTTAAGGAGAAGGACGGGGGGAGGAGAGACGGTGGAGGTGCAGAGGGACGCGGATGCAGATGCGGATATGGGGGTGGAGTGAGTGTGAGGAGTGGGAGTGGGGGCATTGAGTGGGATGAGAAAGATTCAACTTGTGATACCTTGCATGCATGCATTTAGACTGGTTATATTTTATTGTTTGGTTTCAACACCTCATGCAATATCGGTTTCCGCTCGGTGAGAGGTTTGGGATGTGATGTTAGAGGGCGTAAATTGTTCTATGTCTTACATGAGTTTCTGACGATCAAGAGTCACAGCCATTTTGCCTGTCCCACCCTAGCCTCCATTATCTCAAATCTAACTCGCTCACAGCTACTCTCCTCCACGTTGCTGAAAGGCTGGTGTTACCCAATAATGTTGGTGCTGTAGATTGCAGGGAGCAAGGAGGTGGCACAGGCACTGTCCTCTCTACTCACGGACCTGCTTACATTTGGGTGCTCGCACTCATCATTAACACAGTGCCGGTCCTGGACACGAGAAATTTCGCTTCTCCCTCTCTGGAATATTGATAATCTGTGTCCATTTGCAGGTGAACTTCAGACCTGCCGAACTTTCGACATGAACACTACTTTCAGCATCGTATATGCCACGGCTCGATATCTGGCATATGCATTCATAGCGCGAGTAAGTGGAAAGTTGGACTTGAGGCAGCTCCTCGCTGAATTTACATTAGTGTGTATTTGTCTACAGCTATCGCATCTTTCTTCATCCACTGCACGCATATCCCGGTCCTTTCGTTGCAAAGTTCACGGATTGGTATGGGGCGTACCATGCCTTGTTCAGGCGTCTGCACTTTGTCACATACCGCAACCATGAGAAATATGGTAAGTATCGGTAACCCCAGTACTGAGAAGTGCAGGCTAATGCGTGTTCCTGTCAGGCACGGTGTTTCGTCAGGGCCCGAATCGACTGGGTTTTAACTCCTCACAAGCACTGCACGGTATGTGACACACCTGTACAGTTTAGCGGCACTGTTGAACATACCTAGATATCTACCAAGATGAACGTCTATTCAAATCTCGCGCCTACCTCGTCAGTCAGCCTCTCCCGGACACCTACAATCTCTTCAACGTCATTGACGAGAGCCTTCACCGCAGAAAGCGACGCCTCATAGGCCAAGGTGTGAACGAGAAAGCTATGCGAGACTTCGAGCCAACTATGTCTGCCCACATTAACAAAACAGCTCGCCAAATCTTGCGATATTCCAGGCACGGCCGTCAACATGGGCGATCGATGCAAATGGCTCGGTCTCGACATCATCGGCTCCCTCGGCTTTGGCACGAATCTCAATCTCCAAGAAAGCCGGAAGAACCGCTTCATAGTCCACGGTCTTGAGACGTCCAATTTCCGGATCAACTTATACATTCAGTTCCCGCTGCTGAAGAAGATTGGCATGGAACCCATCTTATTTCCATACATCGCGACGTCTCAGATGAAATACTATAAAACCCTTCGAGACCTCATCGTTGCCAGGCGGAAAGAAGATAAACATGCTAGAAAGGATCTTTACTCCTTTGTCGCAGACCTCAAAGACTCCGAGACAGGAGAAAAGACGCGTCTCCGAGATTTATGGACCGAAGCCGCCTTCTTCATCCCAGCAGGTCAGCCTACCCTCCTCCCCTTTACCTCTAACCGCAGCTAACTCCCCATGTACTTGTAGGAGGCGACACAACCGCCACAACTCTCACAGCCTCCTTCTTCCACCTCTCGCGCCACCCAACATGCTATGCTCTCCTCGCTGCCGAAATCCGCACCACATTCCCCTCCGCAGCACACATCTGCGCCGGACCCCAACTAGCCTCCTGCACCTACCTGCGCGCCTGCATCGACGAAACACTCCGCCTCATACCCCCCATCTGCACTACCTTATGGCGCGAATACCCTAAAAGCACAACTACAGCTACGTCCGCGCCCCTAGTCGTCGACGGACACGTCATCCCCCCTGGTATGGAAGTTGGGGTGAACATCTACACTTTACACCACAACGCTACGTACTTCCCGGAGCCATACGCTTTCCAGCCTGAGCGCTGGCTCCAAGACGACGACGAAAAGCTGAAGCACATGCGCGATGCTTTTACGCCGTTTTCGATTGGGGCACGCGGGTGTGGGGGCAAAGCGATGGCGTATATGGAGGCGAGTTTGACGCTCGCGAAGGTGTTGTGGTATTTTGATTTCGAAAGGACGGGGGATAGGGGACTGGATGGGGTGGGGGAAGGGAGGGGGGAGAATGAGTTCGAGATGAGGGATCAGTTTAGTGCGGTTTGTTCGGGGCCGAATTTGGTGTTTAGGGTTAGGGATGGGGAGTTGGATGGGCTTGAGGGGGTGGGCGAGTGATTGGTTTGAGTTGATTTGTGTTGTTCGTTCATCATCACGTTCAAATGCAGTGGTTTCCCTCCATATGTTGGTTGGTTTTCGTGGTTGCGGTAGCACGGCTTCGGTCTACTTTGTAGTAGGTTGGCTGCTGGTTTTGCAGTTTCTGATATCAAATACCTATGCATAAGGTGTTTTAGTCCTGAGGCATGAATTATGTCCAAGCTGCTTAGCTTGTATGTTTAGATGTACTACCTAGGCAGTGAAAAGATTCATCGTATAGAACTCAAGTGCATAGGCAGAGTCTGTGCGCTGGCTCACGGTGCTTGGGACGTTGTTTGTGCCGCTAAGCGTTGTGGCGGGTATTATGTCTATGGGCGGAGAGTTTTCGCCTGGAGGAGAGAGGTCTTGGGTGTACCTTGCGGTTGTGGGGCCGGTGCTGGTGGGGATTGGCGGTGTGTTGGGGGCGATTATTGGGTGGCAGAGGGTGCGAGAGTGGATGGGGAGGGAGAGGGAGAGTGGGGAGAAGGAGGGCTGAACTTGGATATCGAGTAGACACAGATCACTGAATAGAGGGGCGATCTCGTCAGTCTTGGATACACCTTGCTACTGCTGCCTTATCTCATTCCTGACAACGTTTTGCTGCTGCAGCTTCCTCTCTTATCTAAATGTGCTTTTGCTGCTGCTGCTTCTTTTTCTTCAACGTTCTGGGACACGCTGTGCCTCTTGGGCCCTGGCCTTTTGTAATTCCCCCTGTTCCTACGCCCTACTAATACCGCCACGAAATCCTCTACGTTATAGTATGCAGGTATCAGCGTGGGCTAAAACGAATGCGGACTTCCTTGGGCTGCTTGCGAGATTGAGACGCAAAGAAAGGGACCCTTTAATCACTATTATTAGCGCTATCTCAAGCAGGAATAGTATGGAAAACGCCACCGAGAAGCTAATCGTAGGTTTCTAGAAGACTTGTAGATCGCTTTGTACCGCCGCGGAGCAACATCTTACGAAGTGGGTCCAACGGCTGCGCGACCGTTTCGCTAAGGGCGAAATTCCAGCTCCGCGGAAGCTATGTGTTAATAACACTGACAGTCCAGCTATCTAAATCGTCAAAAAGTGTAAGTGGTATTGCTTCATCTCATCTCAAAAACGTGCCCAAGGGTACCAAACGCTCCAAACAAATACCCTATGCAACCCACCCGATCTACCGGAACAAAATAAGAAAATCTAACGCCCCATATACTGGATAGGATATCATAGAACCGCACATATCTTCTCCACCAAACCTCTCCATCTCTCACTCCGTAACATCCATATGCTCCGGCCCCGTCCTCAAGTCCTCGACTTCCTTCCTCAACAACTCAATCTCCTTTTCCTGGGCACGCATCTTCTCAAGCGCCATTTCTATTAGCCTAGCTTTATTCACCGTTCTCTTTTCGCCCGCAACAGCCTTCTTGCCGTCCTTTTCGTCAGGCTCGCCGTCTTTGCCGGTGTCGCCGCGCATGACGACGAAACACGTAGTCCCGCTGCCAAAGGTGACTTCGCCATCCAGTAAGAACTCTGCGAGGTCCACCATGGCGGTTTTCATCCGGTCGCGGCGTGCTTGCTCGGCTGCGCGGTGGGTGGCGCGCTTCATCATTACGCCTGTGGCCATGGCGGTGCTGAAGTGCAGACCCATCTCCAGATGCTCGCCGGAGGATATTAGCTCGTAGTTTGATTTCGAGGCCAGCAGGTCGGCTTGCGGTGTTGTGACGCCTCCGGCTCCTGCGTGATGTAAGCATGTGATGTTTTGGTGCTGCATTGGGATGTCACGGGACTTGATGACACCCTCCAGATGAGTTTGTGTGTGAAAAGTGGGTGGCTTACCATTGCTGCCGGCGGGTGCTATACTACTGCTTCTCCTGGCGATTGGGATCTTCTTGGGTGGTTGTGATGAGGCATGGGATATGGATGAGATGGTGCTCGCTGTGTCGGCTGCTATTGACGGCGATCGTAGCGATGATACAGGCGAAGCTATCGACTGCGTCGCGATTGATGGAGATTTCAGAGGTCGGATGGGATGTATAGGTAGTTGCACTGGTTGCACTGGCGGATGTTGCTGAAAAGACTGTGTTTGTTGTGCTTGCTGCTGTTGCTGCGCCTGCTGCTGGGCACTCTCCCGAACAGGACTATATCTCCTCCTCTTTTTGAATAACTGTGGCCATGTTCTGCTTAGCGGTCCTCGATGCCCACCCTCATTCTTGTCGTTATCGGGCGGCTGTTGTTGCTGAGAATACGGGTGCATGGCTCATTTGAAGTATCGCAACGCTGAGAAAGCGATACCCCAATGCTTACAGGCAATATGGCCTGCTAGGCCTGGGTGCACCAGCTGTAAGATCCGGAACCGATGTGTTGAGGTGAGCGCCAACAAACATTCAACAGTGTACGCCCAGGGCTCCCAGTCATTAAGCTTGGTAGCTGAACCTGCCGTGCATGCGCGGTGTGTTGCGGCGGAAGCGGAAGTCAGAGTCGTGAGCAGTAGTTGGGTCGCCTCATTCGTGGGTTCAGCGTGCTGCGGTCGCAAGAGGCGTAAACGCGCGATCCAGAACAGAACCCGCACACATGCTGCCTTGCGCTCGTTAAAAGCAAAATCACTTGCGTTGGAAGAACGGGGGAAGCTTTGCTTGGCTGCATAGAAGAGTGATGATAGGGTGCCTGGAGATGGAGGGCTGAGCCTGTCCACTGGGGCGGCGGAAGCGATGCACGTGGTCTTGGCGGCATTCTGCGCGTGGAATGTACCCCTGTCGAGCACCTTTATTTGCCACGGCGTTGTCCCCAGAGTTGACGAAGAAAGCCATCAAACGACGTTCTAGCCATCAGATTGGCAGTGGGGGCGTTCGCAGCTTGGAGGCGCCATCTGAAGCGACCAACGCCGGAGCGCGTCGGAGGGTCACCTTCTGCTTCAGGACAGGAAGCCTGTATATACGACCATGGCTCGATGATCGCTTTGATTGCGGCGCGCGCAATAAGCACAGCAGAGCTCAGCACGTGTGGGGTGAGATTATGCAGGTCGTTTTTGCTGACTCGTGCTGCGGAGAAGTGAGCGCAGGATCGCCAAGGTTCGGATCGCTTCCAGCGCGGTGCTCGAGGTCGACATTCGAAAAACCTCCTGAATTGCGAATGTGGCCCCATTATGATGGCATACGCCCGTGATGGTGTTTTCCATCTGCAGGAATTTTCCGGGCCACCACGTGGGCGGAGATCGATTCTTTGTGTAGTGCACAACCCTGCAGATCTGTACAATTGTGATATTCGAACGCTTATGAATAAGGAAACGCTAAATCGCTACGACAATAGATATGCCATGCTCCTAAGAGCTGTTCTCCCTGCTGACCATCTCGTGGCTCTCGTGGCTCCGCTTGCTCCTGACCTGGACACCAGGTACGTACTCCAGATCCTCATCTTCCAGGTCTGTATCCAAAGCTTCCTCGCTGAGCATTGCAGGGTTGAGTGCGAAGGCACCTTTTGGCACAAATGTTGCCGTCATAACTAGTACAAATATAATCGTGAACTGCACGCCGGCTACATTGAAGATGGCGTGCTGCACCTGGTCGTTGTTTCTGTCTGATATGCGGTCGATATACGTGCCGAGGGTGACAGAGGCGATGGCGTAGGTGACGATGTATGAGCTGTAGAGAAACGCCATAACGGCGCCCAATGCGGAGACGTTCTGCGTTCGAGATTCGATACGTGCAAGAGAAGCCTGAATGTATGCGGCGAGTGAGACGTCGCCCGCAGCCCACCCGAAGCTGATAGGCATGAAGGTGGCTGCAACGATCCAGGCTTGACCGACCTGGTTCATCGGTGGATACCAGTAGGGCAGGTACCAGACGATTAAGAGCGCAAGCGCATCTATTCGCAACCAAGGCATCGGTGTGTTGACCAAGTTTGTGAACATGAACACAAACAGAGCTCCCAAAAGTTCACCAAAGTTTGAGCCTCCAACCATGATTTGAGCCCAAGCAGAGTTGCCGAGATATCGTCGAGCTACGGCCGGTGCGATGGCGTTCTCAAGGTATCGGTGCCCGTACAGTGCGACGGCGTATCCGGGCAACAGCCAGATAAACTTCCTGTGCGTGAAGATGATTTTCCCACCAGTCCAGCAGGACTCGAAGAAGAGGTAGAAGCCACCCATGACAGCTCTGACGTATGTGGGCTGGCTCTCAAGTACTAGAGCTCGTGTGTCTCGCTCTATGCCATCTTCAATGAACCACCATAAGATCGACGCCGCGGCGAAGAAAATGGGTGTGATGATGAACGAAAAGTTGTTACCGAAGTGTGGGATCAGTGCAAGCGCAGTGGTAAATGCGCCAGCTGTGCCGGATATTTCGTAGAAGATGTGGACAAGTGAGTCCATGCGTCGGAGTTTCTGAACGTTGCCACCAACAAGGTCTCGCGGTATTACACGTCTGATGAGCTCCACCATGCCGTACACAACACCGCAAACGCAGACTGCTTGCTGTTAGCCATGCTATTTCATGCTGACTTGTCGAATAAGTGTCGAGCAACGCCTAGTCCCATGGTCGAATACAGCAGACGCGAGTAGCGCAGTCAAACATCCAGACCGATAGTCCCAGTTCTTGTGTGTGACTCCATTCCGACCAAAGACGTAATCCGATTCATGGTGTGCTGGGCAGACACGCCAACACTAAAGCTACGAAATGAGAACTTACAGATAGGTATCATGCCATCGGTATCGTAGTTGCCATAGTAGCTGTAGTTGTCTCGTGGATGCTTCGAAGGCCTGAACTTGCCACCGGTGGCGGCATCTAAGATCAACAGGATGCTGCTCATGAGTGCAAAAATGAGTATCGCGCAAGATAGTACATTTTTGGTCGGGTATCTCTTGATCAGTGGTGCAATGAGGATTGATCCTACACATTGGAACGCCTGGTTCAGTCCGGTCAGAAGCCCAACGCGCTGGAAGGTAACGGAAACGCCCGTCTTCGCTTTGAGCAAGTCGTAGCGATTCGTTGCAAGTGCAATGACTGAACCGTTGAAAGCTTCCAGGCCGAATTTATACATCATGATGCCGGCGATGTATATAGCAATGTTCCGCCGCTCCAGAGGTGTGTAAAGGCTCCATGTTTCGCGAACAACGGCCACGGGTCGGACCATGGCAACATTCGTGGGCACGCAACGTGCGATGGTGATGCACGGGATGCAGCAACGAGCCTAGGATTGCGGAGAGTCTGGTAATATACTCCACGATACCAACCAAATGGTAAAGCAGAAGGTGGCCAATGAGGAGAATCGGCTATCGCATGTGGTTCCTGGTGCGCGCTACGACTGTCCCAAGGAAAATCAAAGGCTGTGACGCCCGCATTGGTGACAAAGAGGCATTTTGAGAAGCCCTGCCGTTTGTGTCAGTAACGAGGGCGATGCACTTGCTCCACCGCCGAGGTGTGCCACTTTGCACCCAGTCCGAACTTAGACTTGGCGGGCCTGTCAGTGCTGACCACTTAGATTTGAGAATGCTCCCACGCGGCCTGACATGGGTCCTACAACGTCTGGCCCGCACAGGCACGTCAATCGTTGTGGGACGTGCTTTGCTGTCAAATACGCATGGCTTTCACGGCTGTGATGAGCGTGCAGTGCCTAAAGGATCAGAGTTTGTTTCCGTCGCTCTGTGGTATCTGAGAGTGCTGAAAGATAAGAGTGTTGCGTTGACAGCTACACAAGATTTCGTATGCATGCGTTGGAAAGCGAAAGTTCAATTTGGGGCTCACCGGTTCCCGGCAAATGTTGATATCAGGTGAAGGCTGGCAGACTATGCGACATTCGGAGCGATCAAAGCGCACCAGAGACCCGGCATAACCAGCAGCAAGCTACCCTGGGCCCGCATCAACTTGCGACAGAAGACGAGAAACTTGAGACTGAAAACGGCTTCGACGGTCGTCTTCTTGTGATGTTTCCTGCAGTAGTGGTAAGACCGTCGTCGGTAAGGAATGCGCCGCTTGAAAAAAGTCCACTCAACTACCTCGTGAGTTCTTCCGCACACCTGCACCATGACTCGAGTGACAAGCTTCCAAGATTCGCGAACTAAAACAGGCTCTCCTCGAAAGGCAGCTATTCTGTACAAGTGAAAGGCAAGCCCGCTGGCGGAGACGATCCGATCCCGGGCCAACACCTGCAGATAATATGCACAGCTCCTGTTGGCTGGATGTCCACAATTATCATTGAGAGGATCTGGATACGAGCAACATGCTGGGCAGAACGTTGTGTTCACATCACAGGATTGGAATCGGTATAGCCGTCTGTATGCCAGCAAGTCATTATGATGTCAAGTGGCGCCTGTGATCGTCAGTAAGCCCATCACACTCGATGTTTCGGTCTTTTGGCTGACCTTTCCGTATTGCTGTCCACGCCTCACACGTGAACATGCTGTATTGCGGCAACCCTCATTGACCATGGAAGTGCGCCGCAGATCGGAGGAAGGAAATACTTCGAGGACAGGTTCGTGCCATGAATAGATAGTCCTATTCCTCCGCCATATTTGCGAGCTGATAGCAACGCACGGAATTTCAATCAGATTCCTCCTTGTATCGCCTGGCTTCCTTTGCTCTCTCCGTCTTGACCTCATCCTCAGCCCCTCTTTTCACCAGACTATCTCGCATACGCTCTTCTTGCTTTCGCCAATGGCTGCCCTCTTCGTAGTCTGCACTGATGCCCAGCGCCTTGCGCAGGCGTTCACTCTCTTCGAGCTTGGCTTTGGCTAGGTCGTGTACTTGGTGGGCTTTCAGTCGCTTGGCGTTGGGTCCCAGTTCTTTGCCGTCCTTCCGCTCTTGGTCGAGCTTCCGGCGCAGAGCTTCGCATTGATCGTCAATCTCGTCTTCGTCGACACTGCATATGTTAGCGTTATGGCAGGCATACATGCGATCTCACAAGCTCACGCCTCCTCTTCAAGCTTGTCTCTCAGTTCAAAGACCTTGACCTCGATGTCGCGCTTCGCCTCGTGCTCGAGAATTTCCGCGTCAGGTTGCCGTGGACGGTGCTTCGCATGCTCGTAGTCTTTGGGATATGGCGCGACTTTGTCGCGTGGCCGGAGAAGTGACCGATTTTTCTGGACGTATCCTGACGTACCACTGCCTCTTGGAGTGGTGAGTCCGACGTTATCTGCCATGTTGGTCGTGCTGGTAAGTTTGGCAATCAGTACTGGATGTATGAGTGTTGAAGACGAAAGTCGAGAAGGCGGAGCGGAGGCTCGGAGGAGGGCCCAAGCTTTCCACTGGTCGCTCTTGCCCCGCCAAAAGTTTCCCAGCGGAAAGTGACGAAGACTCACACAGCAATGGAGTCATTTCACAGGACTTCCTCTGCTTCACATCTCTATCACTTTGAAACACACCAACATATACCACCATGAGTACTCACGAGGTCGTAACCGACCACCCCATCTCCACGCCTGCAGACGGTGGCTTGACAGAGTTGCCGTTCCCGCCTGTGACGAAGAAGCACATCTTGAACTGCTCATACCACAGCTGGCATCCCAAGTGGGTTCTGTTCATGTGGATGGGAATGAGCACATGACTAACATTTTAAAGATACCGAGCAGTCACGCCCAAAGCACGCCTCATTCCTCTTCCCACCGAATTTCTCGATTACCTTCGATCCGATGGCATCATCCTGCCCCCTGAAGACGGCGACAATGCGACTTGGTCAGAAAACGACAGTGGAATCTTCTCGGGCGCCGATAACAACGATGCCGACGAAGAAGAGGCAGCTGATCCCAGCTTGAACTGGCGCGACACCCACGACGCTATCGAGAATACGATCGAAGAGTTGGGCGGCAAAGTTGCGCCAAAGCTGAACTGGAGCGCCCCAAAAGATGCCACCTGGATCAACGCGACTAACAGCATGGAGTGCCGGACTCCAAACGACATCTACTTGTTGTTGAAGAGCAGTGACTTTGTCACCCACGACATCGCACATGCGTTTGATGATACAGTAGACCAGAGCTCTGAGGCAGAGCAGGACATACCATACCACCTCGTGCTTCGAAAGTGGATCACACTGAATCCAAGCCTTGAGTTCAGATGCTTTGTACGGGACCGACGGCTCATTGCGCTCTGCCAACGAGATTTGAACCACTTTGATTTCCTGTTTAAGATGCAGGATAAGCTGCGCGACACGATTCAAGCGTTTTTTGACGTAAAACTGCGCGATACATTCCCAGACCCGAACTTCACCTTTGACGTTTATGTACCTCCGCCACACAACAAAGTTTGGCTTATGGATGTCAATCCTTGGGCCTTGCGGACAGATCCGCTGTTGTTCTCGTGGATGGAGCTGCTCACTATGGAAGT
This sequence comes from Ophiobolus disseminans, assembly GCA_010093685.1. Classification (NCBI taxonomy): domain Eukaryota; kingdom Fungi; phylum Ascomycota; class Dothideomycetes; order Pleosporales; family Phaeosphaeriaceae; genus Ophiobolus; species Ophiobolus disseminans. Next base: position 666,085 of record MU006226.1, read on the forward strand.
TCCAGACGTGGAAGAGACGACCATACGACTGAAGATAGCTCAGCCTGGCGAGACAAGTAGTGGGCAAGATGCTGAAAAAGGACCCGACAGTGATGACACAGACGACGATGATGTTGAGGAAATCTGGCAACCAGAATTCCGCATGGTACGCAGAGATGACCCTGAAGCATACGGCTTTACGACGCCGCAGTTTAGTGCGCACAAGCTGCCGAAAGATGTGGTCGATGCGAGTCGCGAAGGTGGAGGTGGCATGAGGGAGTTCGCTATGCAGTGGCAGGAAGCTCAGAAGCTATCGGAGCAACAGCGCGCCGAGGATAGCGAGGACGACTAGAAATCACAAACAGAAGCCTGTCATAAGGAGGGAGATGCCGAGTCACACTGGTAGGCCCAGGTTACTCGGTACCTGCATAAATTTTACCGCTTGGATCAGACTAGACCGTCAAGCATTCTGCTGTAAACAAACAAACCGTGGCAATATCTTGATTGGTGAAAGACATGTTGATGCTCAGAATCGATGACTCTTCGTCGCCAAGCGGTAACGGCCCGCATCGGAGGAGACACAGTGGTTCGCTGGCGCAAGACGTCGTTTGGTTTCAAGTTCGGCAAGTGGGGCATCACTCGACCCTCGACAACGCTCACAACAACACGCTGCCGACGCCCACGTTTCTTTCCTTCACATATGTTGGACCCAAACTTTGCATTAAATTCACGAGGCTACCCATACTTGGATTGCTTAGTTTTTGGATATCCACGACATCATGACTGCCACACACGATACTTGCAACATGTATAGCGCATTCTTGTCCCTTCCTACAGAGATTCGCTGCGCGATATACGACTACGTGCTCGCCGATTCGACGTCCGTCACTATTAGTGCAGGTTACATTACCGTCTTCGGCCAGCGCATACAAGATCGCGCACGCAAACGCGACATACCAGGTCTACCGCTCGATCTTGCACCTCTCGCGCGCCGCCACTACGACGCGTCGCTACTGTCCATCGCAAAGCCGCCCGAGATAGCGATCGACCAGATCGCAATGGGAGATGTGGAGACGGAAACCGGGATACTGGGTGTGCCGGCGCCATTGGCACTGCAGTTGTCGTGTCGTCTGGTCAACGACGAGTTGCAAGACTATATAAGAGGCAAAAGAGCAATCAAGGCTGCGCGGGCGCGGTCTGCAAGTGATGCGAATGAGGCACAGGACGTTGAAGATGATAACGAGGGCTTGTCGCTATACGTCACGTATCCCTATGGCGTTCTAGTGCTGAAAAGCATGTACCCATACCTCCTCAAACAAGCACGACGCGTCTATATATCAGGCTACTACACCGAAACCAGCACCACCTCACCTCCCTCTCCCTCCTCTGGCCACGAAGCCGAAGCCGAAGCCGCATCCGAGCACCTCACACCCGCCAACAGCTTCGAAGTCGCCCCATCTTTCTCCAGCGCAAGAACAAACCGCTCCTTCCGCCGCACCAAAGCGATCACACCCACCGCAACACACACATCCCACTCCACCCGACCCCGCCTCCGCCTCGACCCGTCCCTCCCAACCCACACCAGCACCACAACCTTCCCCCCATACTCCGCACCCACGCAAACCCTCGCCCCCACCGCCCTCGCCCTCCTAATCCGCACCCTCCTCCCCCCGACACCAACACAGCTCACCCGCCTCACCGCGCGCCTCATCTACGCGGGCGAAGACTCATACGCCAGTGTCTGGCAAGCGGGCAGCCCCGTAACACATATGCTGCGCAACATGTGCGGCGGCAAAGTTGAGATGCGGATTAAGCGCGGCGCGAGCGGCACGGGCATGTTGTATTGCGCGAAGCCAAATCCTGAGGCGAGAGTTGTGACGACGAGTTGGGAGAATTGGAGGGGGGGTAGGGGGAGGAGGGGACGCGGGATGGGGCTTGAGGGGAGGGATTGGGATGGGTTTTTGGTGGGGGAGGGGGAGAAGATGCTGTGAGTTAGAGGGGTGGGGACTGTTTGTATATATGATGGCACGAATGTATGGGCGGTTGCAGTGATGTTTTGAGATTTGGGTATGATTGATTGTGTATCTATCTATGCCAATAATGCAAAGAGCAAATACGTCTTCTTCGCATAATCTCCCGCGTTCTTCCTTAATCTTGCCATGGCTGCCTCGTCGAGACCTAGGTACGCTGCTTTTTCGATTAAAGACGCCAGACCCTCGTCGTCGGGCTTTGCTACGAAGCGCTGCATGTACAGCGTGTCGAAGAGGACTTGCTTGAGCCTTCGCTCTTGCAGTTCGCTTATTTGGGATGATGCCTCGTCTGCTTTGCTGTCTCCATCTCCAGTAGGCTCCGAATCGTCCGCTAGTTCGCCATCTTCGTCCTGCTTGATTTCCATCGTCACAGTCATATTACTCCTCGACTTAATCAATCCAACATACCCATCAAGCACCTTCTCAACATCCCGCGCCACCCTCCCCTTAAGCACATCAACAGCCGCCGAAGCCCAAAGATCGCTTCCCAAACCCGCCATGCTCTTGTTCACCTCCCTCAAGAACCTGAACGCGCTGGGCGAAGGCTGACCTGGAAGAGGTGGATTGCCTTCCCAGAGGATGTGGCTGTTTGTCCTGGTCTTGAGCGACGTTGTTAACAAAGTCTGGTAGACTTGGATGGTAGACGCTGTGACACGTGTAGCGAGCGTTGCGTGTAGAGACTGTAGCGCCTCGGGACTGAATGGAGACACGAGTGCTGTTGATTTGTCCTGCAACTTGAGACGCGGTATGCGGTCGCCGATTTCTCGGACGACGCGTAATATGTAGACTGCTTTGTGTGTTGCGTAGCTGTCGTTGACTGAGTTGTCGACTATTTGGGAGAAGCTTTTCCCGAGGTTTTGTAGCGCATCGCTCAGCGCTTCTTGTGTAACTTCCTCCAGTAATCGTGGATCATCGTTGCTCAGTAGGGTCTGTTTCGAGTCGGCAAACTCCTCGTCAGAATCGTCATCACCATCTTCCGTGAATGTATCGTCCCATCGTGCGTCTTTCATGCTTTTGACTATGCCTCTGACCTCTAGTACTGATTCCATCCACTTGTCAAAGGCCGATGTGAGACTGACTACTTGCTGCTCGCAGCCTTGGTAAGTGCTGAGTATCGTGCTCTTGAAGGTCTGTGCGCCGTTGCTCAGATCTGAACTTTTTGCCGTATGGCTCCACAGCGAGAGGTTCGAGTCTTCAGAAGTTAAGAGACTGTTGAGCTGTGTCGTGAGTTCCGAGACCACGCCTTGTAGCCCTTGAGTGCGACTCCGAATTATGCCCTCGAGCTTCTCGTTCATGGTATCTCGCAGATCGTCAAGCACATTTGTAGACTTCACGCCAGCCATGCGCGAACCGGACAAGATCCAGGTCTCGATTAGCTCTTGCCGCAAGTGCGCCACCTCTTTCAGCCTTTGTTCACCATCAAGCGCTTTCTTGATGCCCTTGAGAAACGTCGCAATTGCATCTTTCGACCATCGGTGCAAGATCTTCTCTGCCTCCGGCCGTTGTAGCTCGTCATGACGCGGCCATGGTGTATAACTACGCGCCTCATCCCCTATCCAGCGATCATGCACGTCCAGGTTCAATTCGTAGAGCCCTCGTACTTCTTGATCCTGAATCAATGGGTGCGCCTTCAGCTTGGTCAGACTCTCTGCCAGGCGTCGTGGGAAAATAGTCTGCGTATCCAAGCACGTCTGTATGCACAGCTTGAGGGCACTGATGCCATGCTTTGCCAGCTCGTCATCGACTCGCTTTAGCTCGCTAGCCATCTTCTCCATGCGCACCTTGTGGAAATGTTGCAAAACATCCGAGGGCGCGGAGCTCGTGGCGAGTGCATAAGCGGACATGCTCTCTACGAGACTCGCTGTCTCGCCAGTGGTGCTCGCGAGCCGTTTGTCGATCCGGCGCAGAAGCTTTCTCCGCATCGACAGCAGTTTCTCCCAGAGCTGATCTACGATTGGCGGCTTATTCTTCGATTGACCGAGCGCCTTGTGCAAGAGTCGCGAGATGACCAGCACTTTTGCAATGAGCAGGTACGAGCCGTCCCTCTTCATGAGGCGCGCCATGACCGTAGGCACATAGCGCAAGACCGAGAGCTGGGATGCCAAGGTATATCGCTCCACGTCTGTACCGTCCGTCAACTGGCTGTCCTTCCTCAGCTCACTGAGAGAGACTGACCGCGACTGCGTGTGTGGGTGTCCATGTTGACAGCATTCTTCGATATCCTCTCCAGGCGACTCGAATTACAGCTCTGCCCTACTTTGGCGAGCTTGGATTCGACTTGCTCCATGCGGACTTCCATGTCTATGATTGTTTCGGCTGTGTCGAGAAGGCTGCGATAGCTCGTCCTATATCATAATTAGCTAACTCCATTTTCAATACTGACGTCGAACGTTCATACCCCACGAGCGACCGCAGCTTCTCTCTGTTCTCGTCGGCATTGTTGCGGAGCTGTCGCTCGAGCCTCTGGACCACGGGAATTGGATATTGGAACGCGTCTTCCCAGGATTGGAAGGTCCGAGGATCCGGCGCTTCAGTGGACATGGCAGTTGCTGCCGAGCATAGGGAATGGTGTGGTTGAGGGACAATTGGAGGTTCGCGATGCGTTGGTGTTACGTTCCCCACTAATGCTTCGCTTAGTCAACCTCCCCATGCTTGGACTCACCATCGCATTTTACTTTGCTCGACCGATCATCTTACAGCTACATTGGTTGCATCTTAACATCCTGCTCGTGGACCAGATTACTATCATAGGTGGTAGAGCGACTGAGGGACACTGATCCGTTCTGGGCACTAGCTCCATCTCATCGGCTCCATCCACCGGTTTGTACCAGACGCTTCTACTCTAGCTACTATTGCTCATGCAGATATGCTACCATGTTCTAGTTCCTTTGGACGATGCCGCCTCATGACCAGAATTACCAAGCCCTATCTAGGTATTGGCCCCATTTGCCGCGATGCAATGAGGCTATGCTGCCAAGATACCTGGGTAGAAAACTGGGTTCGGATAGCATAAGCTGACAACCTCACCGGGGACATGCTACCAGTCAAAATATTGGCTGTTAGCACTTTTCCGCAGTGCGGGTCTCTCCCCACCTTCGTCCCAAATTCGAGATGACGATGGCAGCCCTCATTCAACCATCGCCATGGCAGGTTGCACTCGACACCCTGTCCGTGAAGGACAAGTATCAGCTGGCTATCCCTCATAGTAACACATCTAACCTTCTTGGAGAGTTACTGCAGGCTACAAAAGATAGGCAGCAGTTGTGTCTGGACAAGAGATGGAAAATAGCCTGGAGAAACGGGTGGCAGATCATTCTTCGCGACGTGTTTGAAAAAGCGGCCAAGTGGATTCAAAAGTTCAAGGAAGCCGGCGACATCGCGGTTCAGTACGATACATCAGCTGCATCACTTCCGTAGGCTGCAATCAGATTACTATTGCAGGTCACTGCAACGACATTGAGACTTTTGGGGCCGTTGCTGAGGGCATTGAGTTGGTCGTACGAACAATAACCCGATGCGCTATCTACGAGCTGGTATACACTGATGCAAAACTACTGCGACCTTTGTCACACGAAGAGGTTCGGAAAGAGTTGGTATCTCTGTACGTTGCAATTCTGACCTACTTAGCGAAGGCCACAGCGTACTATGCTCTTAGCGATTCGAAGAGAATACTAGGCAGTCTTGCGAACTCCACTGGAGGAACTAAGGAACAGCTCGAGAAAGTCCATGCATGCGAGCAGCAATTGCAGCAATCAACGAACTTGGTTCTTGGCGATCTCATCGGTACCCTAGCGGTCGAGTTGCGGTCTCTAAGGAAGGATCAGGGGGATCAGTACGCAGCATTGGAGAAGATCATAAGTTTGTATAGTGATCCTCTTACGCAGGCTTCTGGAGCTCTGGTACAAGTCCAAGCTGGTATTGTGGAGGAGGAACGGACGGCTTTGTTTCGATGGTTGTCTACTCTAAATCACCGAGAACGGCATCAGCACGTCTATCGAGATGTTCTCCCCGGAACTGGACGATGGCTGTTGCACAATCAAACCTATGTGCATTGGAAAGCGTCGAAAAACTCATCTATTTTCTGGGTTAAGGGCATACCAGGTTGCGGAAAGACGAAATTGGTTTCCACTGTAGTGAAAGGAAGACTCCGCGCACAAGGTTCAGCCTCACTTTCGGGTTCGTTGGCGTATGTCTATTGCTCACGCAACGATACAACTCTGGCAGCGGATGCGGTAGTTCGAAGCATACTGAAGCAATTGGCGTGCAGCCACGAAGACGGTCAAATCCACCCGGCAATTCGTGAAGAATTCGAAAAACGAAAATTGGCGGCGACCAAGGCAAGCATGGAATTACTCTCACCAAGTGTCAACGACTGCACTAGCATGCTACACTCGATTCTGGACCATCGCCCTGCAACCATCCTTATTGATGGCCTTGATGAGTTGGACTGCGATGCTATCAGTGTCATACTACCCTTGAAAGGCCTCATCGAAAATTCCTCCAACCTCTTGAAAATTCTAATTGCGAGTCGTGCAGATACCACGATATCGGCTCATCTGCACGGCATCCCAAACATTGTAATCTCCGCCACCGACAATTCCACAGATATCTCGCTTTTCGTCGACACGAGTCTTGACGTTGCGATTAGAGAGCGTAGACTCTTGAAAGGTAAGGTCTCGACGGACCTTCGCGAGCTCATCAAGAGCACTCTCGTCCAGGGTGCCTCAGCAATGTTCTTATGGGCTTCGCTTCATATACAACAGTTGTGCGATGGACACAAGTATGAGCTAGAGAGTGACGTAATCAACGCTCTCGCTTCGCTTCCCACAACTTTGCGATCGGTCATCCACCAAATGTATAATCGCATTGAGCAGTACCCCACCACAGCCAAGGAGGTAGCTCAACGTACGATCAGTTGGCTTCTAGTAGCCGAACGCCCTCTCACCGTATCAGAGCTCTTTACCGCCACTTGTGGTATGCAGTCCGTGGAAATTGGAACAGCTGTCAGTCTTTGCTCCGGGTTTGTTTCAACAGATGCTACGACCAATCAGATCACATTTGCGGACGCTTCCATTCGCGAGTACTTGCAGGACCTCCCCGAATACTCGTCGTCTCGCCTCAATGCTTTGGCTGCATCTAGTTGTATTAGATGTTTGCTCGATGGATCTGACGCCTTGACCGTAGACGATATCGATCACATCAACCGCGACACGCCATCTTTTCATACATACTCCACCTTCTACTGGGTACGTTACCTTTCTCGGATCGGCGGCACTGAACTTGATGATGACCTCAGACGATCTATCTCTGCTTTCGTCAACGAAGATGACGGTCAAAATCTCCAATTCTGGATGGATGATCTGGAAGTCCTGCTACCCAGTGGAAAATTCTGGCCCTCTCAACTCGTTTCCGAGCTTCGTGCCTGTGTTTGCAACAAGGCGAATCCAGTATTTGCCGCATGCGTGTATGGGATACCCTTGCTCTTGGATGAGGCTCCTTCTAGTTGGGATGTACGAAATCACTATGGAGCGGCACCGCTTTACGTCAGCGCAAGATATGGTCAAGTGAAGATTACAGAAATGTTAATCAACCTTGGCGCTTGCGTGCACGCACTAGGCGGGCACATGGGAATACCTTTTGCAGGCCGCAGCGCACGGGGATCATGACGCTATAGTCCGTTCCTTGGTTGCTGCCGGTGCAAATCCATGGCAGAAGGGACGATTCAATTCCGCCATCGAAGCTGCCATCGCGGGCGCTCGACAGTCGACAACTATACTGCTACTTTCCGAGTGTGTCAGCGACGATATAACACAGCCTCAAAAGTGGCTCGAGATGGCATCCTATAATGGACTTCACGAAGTCGTTGATTGGCTCGTTGACAACGTTGGACGACAGCAGTTGCAAGTAGGAAACACGTCGACAACTCAATATCCGCATGATGCACTACAGGGCGCATTATATCGTGGTCGAACACGCGTTGCGGTGAAGCTGCTTCAGAGTCTTCCGGACGTCAATGTACCTGGAGGATACTTCGAGAATGCATTGCAGGCCGCTTGCGTTGGAAGCCACTGCACCCTCGTCTCTAAGCTGCTCGATATGGGTGCTGAGCCAAATTCAGTGGGTAGGTATGGCTCATGTCTAAAAGCAGCATGCATCTCTGGAAAGCTCGAAGTCGTGACGCTGTTGCTGGAGAAGGGTGCCATCCTTGGCGCAGATCATTTCAACGCGCTTGAACTTGCCGCATCCAGAGGTAACATTGCGATTTCGAAGCTCCTCATACGTGTTCTTCCTAGTGAGAATAGGACGGAGGAAGGGAATACATTCAAGAAGATAACATCAGCAGCGTTGTATGCCGCATCTGCGGGTGGCTCTTGCGACATTACCAAGCTACTATTGGACAACGGAGCACACCCATTTGCTGGCCAAGCACTGGAGCAGGCACTGGAAAACCACAATCATGACATTGCTCACATACTCTTTGAGCATATCGACAAACTTGAAGACTACAATCGGTTTGAAGTGATCTCGTGTAGCTTTGATGGCCTTAATGGCTGTTTGCACGAAGCAGCCTTGGAATCCGAGTCGCCAGGAACACACCGGTGGCGTTCCGAAGTTTTCAATTTCAATCCTGATTCCACCTCCATCCCTGCTTTCAGCTCCAGTTCTGATCAATTTCTTTCCAGGTTGATGGACCAGATTGAGCCTTCACTCAAAGCCGCCGTCAATTACGATCGAAATAGTCTTGGTGGAGGCCACCCTGACGGGAAGGAGTACCTTGAGAGATTAGTCGCCATCAGAGGATCGGCGGAAGATCTTGCTGCCATGCTCTCGCGTGGTATCGATCTGAACAGTCACCACTATCCATCCCTCATGGAGCTTGCCGCAAAAGAAGGAAATATGGACGTTCTAGCATCGATGCTGGACAGAGGCGCAATGTTGAAGGGCGCTCTACAAACAGCCGTCTACTGCTCTCAGATAGAAGTTGTGCGCTTGATACTGCGCAAACGACCGAAGGTCAATGTAGGCGAGGGTACCGAATGGAACGCCCACTACGACAGCATGATAGAAAAGGCAAGCGCATTGTCGCTAGCTGTGGGACACCAACCGTACGACGAGAGCATGATGAACCTCCTCCTGTGGCACAAATCAAAAACAACTCGTTCCGGTCCCGGCCCTAGTTTGCTCGTAGCAGTGCGACAGAAAAGCCAGCAACCACTCGATCTCCTCCTCGACACAACGTGCTCCGCTGAGAGACAAGCATGGAATAAAGAGGAACAACTGGCTATCTCCAATGCTGTATATTATGCCATCGGCGTCAACGAGATCGAGGTTGTCAAGAAGCTTCTGGATCGCACAAATGTTCTCTCGAACTATCGCCAATGGCTTCTCGACACCATGGCCTGTAGAGCCGCCAGGTCAGCGAAAATTGAAGCTATGGAATTCGTTTATGGTCTCGCTCATCCAGTCGATCGTGAACGGATGGCAAGGGCTGTACTATTGGACGTCAGTAGCGACCCTGAGATGCCGAAGTGTAGTAGTGAAACACTGACTAGAGTCATCATTCCACACAAGGGGTCGGACCTGGAGTTCATATTCCGAAACCTTGTTCGTCGCGGCAAGTACTTGAAAGCAACGAAGCTTTTGAACGAAGGTACAACAACGAAGCTCCTCCAAAGACATGCTGAGCAGAACTTTGTTAAGGTTGACACCAGTATTGTGCATTTTGTCATGCAGCGGATGATACTGGACAAACTTCCGGTGGATAGTGAGCTTCTCTTGCATGTCTTGATCAAGAATGAGGCTTCTGTTTCTGCGGGAGATGAGAAACTGAAGACGCCGCTCTATTATGCTTGCCGCCAAGCATGGGATCAGGCATTCTTCCTGCTGTTAAGCGCTGGCGCTGACATTACTGTTGAGCATGAACACTATGGCATGGACATGAATTTTCCTGATTTCACTCTGCGCATGATCCAATGGGTCAGCGACAGGACGCAGACATCAGAACACGAATGCTGGTCAAGAATCTTTTTCAGACTCGTTGAAGCTGGTCTTCTTTTCGACTGCTCTCACCATGGCTTGATCGTCCTCTTCGAATCAGCATGCCGACATGGCCTTGCTGTCGAGGTCCAAAAGATGCTAGATCCCATGACGTGGGTACCTTTGCCGTCATCGTCCCGACCAAATGAAGCTCTGCTCATTGAATCGTCTGGCCTTCATATCGCAGCGTTGAACGCCCAAAGTCCGTTGTTGCATTATCGTTACAACATGGTGCAGACATCAGGGCTATGAGGCAAGACCTAGAATCGAACCGGGATCAACTCACACCGCTGCATTTTGCGATCCATGAAAGGGCACGACACAGCGCAGTCCAAGATCGTGACCGCTCACAGCACCGGGTTGAGGAGTTTTGGGACATGATCGACATGCTTCTCGGCGAAGAACCCTCAGAGGAGGACTTACGAGCACTGTTGGAGTACTGTCTCAAGCAAGACCACCTAGCACAGGCGCGTAAACTTCTCCAACGCATTCCGAAAGTTCTGTCCCTCCCCACGGAGTTGTCTCATGAGGTATGAAAGTATTACTGGAGCCTCAAAATCGGACTTTGATTGACCTTGGAGTTCTAAACATACCTCTGGCGCGGTGGATAGCTGGGGAAGAGAGAGATTATGATTCCATCTTGGAATGCCTGAGTCTAATGAAGCAGGGAGAAATCCCGTCACCTCCGGCTGGGAGCCTCTTCCAAACCATCTTCTCCAAGAGGCGACTGGATGTCAAACAGCGCATATCTCTTCTAGACTTACTCACCGAGCTCTACAATCTCAGCGTTAACCTCACATTTCCCTGCAATGACTGTGATAACGCCATAAGTCTGGTGGCTCTGGTGTTTAGTGACGAACTTATGGGGTACAGAGAACCCGTTCTAGAGGCGCTTCTCGATCGCGGTCTCAACGTCGACTGTCCACCCGTACCGTTCTCGGCCCTTACGCTTATCTGTGGTGGGTTTGGGATTGAACCTGAAGAACAAGTCGAAATGGCGCGTATCGTCCTGAAGCATGGTGCTCATGTTGATGGCATTCGAACGAACGGGCCTTTATCAATGGGTTCAAAACATAGTAGCAACATGCCAGATGAAACGCCTCTCATGTTTGCTGTTGCGAGGAAGAATATTGAGCTGACAAGTCTTCTCATCGAGCATGGCGCAGATGTGAATCGTGGCTCCATTTCACCTCTCAGCATCGCACTTCGCAATAGATGGAGGAATCTAAGAGAAGATGACCAAGAGTTGATAGAACTGCTGATTCGGAAGGGCGCTAAGACACGGCAAATGGAAGCGTTGCGAGGGAAGGAACTTAATTATGCACTAACAGGTAGTTTATTATCATGGGCTCGGTGGCGAATAGCGTATTGCGATGGATGTAATATATACAGGCGCGTGGAAAATGGGGACGAGTAGGCAGATTCGATAACAAAACAATTGTGTCTCGCCTCTAGTTGCTCTTTGTGTGATACATCTGCATACTATATCTGTGGAGAACCTTTGATCACTACTCACTATAGTGCTGAGAGAGAGTAAAGGCTCAGTATCGCGGTAGTATAGATATGGGTAGCATAGTGCTCTGCGCGCTGTCATGCTTTTTCGAAGATCTCGGGGCTTCTCATCCTCCCTCACCGCCACAGCGAAGCCAGGGGCACCCTGTAATGTCGCCTTGAGCAGCGCGCCACTGAGTCCTCCCACCATTTTCTCCGTGTATTGAGCATTGACTGCTTTATCCGCCAGACACAAACCAGCAAAGTTTTCCGTCACGAGCTTGACATCCTGCGTCAGAACCTCCATGATCGCTTGTTGTTTGTGGCCCCTCGTCTTATGTCGCTCAGTCGCTGCGTTAATCATGGCGGCGAGAGCCTCGTCATGCTTGGCGACTTTGCTTAGCTGGTAGAGTGCCGCGGTGAAGGTGCCAGGCCAATGGATGGGTGGGAGTCCGGATACGGAGGTATCGAAGGCCGTCGCTTTTTCGCCATTGAAGTTGTTTTGGCGCGGAGCCCAGAAAGGGCCTGGGAAGATGTTCATAGCTGATTCGAGCTTCAAGTTCGTCACAATCTTGTCCAGAAGTTCTTTTGTTGTCACGGCTGCGTCGCAGCTGCTGAGTGCGCCTTGGTTGCGCTTAGCCACTTTGCGGGCATACACGGTGCCATTGGCCTTAATGTGCGAATAGTCTGCTGGAGCTTGTCGCCATGCTGGTCCACGATCTCGATCTCGGTGTCCGGGCGCACCGCGAGGAAGAACGCGTTGTAGATGGTTGCAGCGCTGTCATGTTGAATTAAGGAGGCATGAATCTAATGTCCCTCGAAAGTGAACCTCACCGACTTGGTTGTCGGTGTGCGGTGTGCGGCTTGCTTGCCCAATTTCTGAGTGGCGCTGTGTTTGGGCATGGTGATGTCGCGTGTTGAGGTAGAAGGTTGGAGGATGTAAGAAGAATCTAGAACGTCGAGGTGTTTAAGGAAACAGCAACCGGAAATTAGATCTCAAGTTTCGTTTGCATGTGCGCGTGAAGATCTGCCGGCAAGTGAAGGTGAAGCAGACAGCCCGCACTCGTAAGAAACGATTACCCACACCCAACGTACCCAACGGTATATTTTGGCTAGACATTAAAGTTGTAGTTGTATATTTGTTAATTATGCTTACTGTCATAACAAATGAACCGCGGTGCAAAGTTGGTCGTTTGGATTTAATTGGATTCAAACAACAGCCTAGCATTCGGCTGGCTGGGCTCCACCTCTATCTCTGATAGTAACCGAGTTCCTTCAAGTCGTCTTATCAATCTGCATCCTTGTTATATTTTTGCCAAATTGTTCTCTGGTTCGAATCTCGGGGTGACCAATATCAAGGGTAGTGTTGAGAATATGTGGGTTCAGTTCAGGTTGATGGAAGGAAGGGCCGTGGCACGTACTGCATGAGAGGCAGGCACGGCTATCAAAGCGTGCAGTCGGCGGACTCTTCTGCACGAAAACACGATATTCAATACAATACGTTGCAGCCACCCCACCTTGTCCCTCTCACTACTGGGTCATTCATGGTAGTCATACTACCAGAGGGTCCTTGTTCTAATAGGTGTAAGGCGCACGCGCGCATGTGAGGCAAAGCCTCATGCGTCGGCTGCGGCCTGTACGATATATACTGTTCTGCACACCATGATCAATGTTCATTGATCATACATACCTTTTTGGCTGCATGGCGCAGCGGGTGCAGACCTGCGTCCTGATAATAGGTAGCGACATTTTTTTACTTCTTTTTGCTAGGTGAAATTGCACGGTCAATGACGACTATGTCTAGACTGTTGCGATTTAAAGTATTTTTATATGTAATTAAACTTTAATGTCAACATGTATTAGAGAAGAGACGTAGATGGTAATGTATAATACTGTTTACATGAAAAGACGTAACACTACTTGGTTCCTAGCTAGAGTAATGTAGAGCTGCTCACCTGCCTACTTTAACAAGAATCAAGAGAGGACTTAGGAAGCGCCAAATACTTAGTGCATTCCATGCTTAGTCCAAGGTTGCATGCACTCGGAACTTAGTCTTATCTTTACGGTCAAACTTGGCCCTAAAGTGAACGGCAAATGTCAGCAACACTGAAGCTGCACAATCAGTGATGTTGACCTGCTGCAAATCCGTCTTGTCGGCGAAGTAATTGTCGTGCCCATGTCTGGCCGGTAAGTCCTTCCGAGACGTGGTGATGAGCTCGTTGAGAATAGCGTCCCAATCACTGTTATTGCCAGTGCATTTGGTAAACTCAATTTTCTCCAGCGTATAAACGTGTCGCGCGAAGAATTCTACCAAGTGATTGGTAACATGCATGTTGTTGATCGTGAGTGTCTAGAGAGGCTGGTAGTAATGAACGTCGCCGCGACCAGTGAACATGTTCAGGACATCACGGTCCATGTCGTCCAACGTACATTCTGTGAAGTGTGTACAATAGCCAGAAATATGCGATAGGAACTCATAATCTTTGGCGCGATTGTTACTCCCATTGCGCATGGTGAGTTTGTACAGTGGCAAAGACCCATGGGGGTTGAGTGAAAACTGCATGTCGGGCGGGCTGTCGTGGGCAAACATGTCTTTCGAGATCTGTCCAATCAATCCGTAAGCTTCTGCCTTGCGCCCATTCGATATCGATAGGTCGCAGATTAGAGATTCTTGGACATTGTGTGCGAGCGCCAGACCGCAATGATCCTGGGCTTGCACGCTAGCATAATCGATGATAAGTTCAATCTGAACTTTAACTTCCAGGGAAGAGATAACACCAATAACGGTTTCATACCCATAGTAATATGGTGTGCCATCGCAATTCGCGATGCCTTGCAACGCTCCCTGAAGCGGATCGGTATCGGGGAAGTTCTCGAGATTGACAGTTTGCTGCATGGTACCAATGTCTTCGTTTGTAATCGTAACAACCTTGAAACTTGGAAATCTGTTTAACCTATCGAGAAGGACTCGGCGCATGTATATGTAAGCTTGCAAGTATTGAGACTCGCTGCTTGCCCCTTGGCGAGCTATGTCAATCAGTCGAGCAGCTGTAAATGTATGGATGACCACATGCTGAAAGGACCGACATGTTTCTGGGTTGGTAAGTGTCGATAAGTCTTCGAGACCAGAGCGAGAACATATGATCGTAAGCGATTCGCGGCATGGTTTGTGAGTGTCCAGGTGCCTCAGAGGGTTGTTGCAGGTGCGATCGGGAACGTCAAAAATATCGAAAATTCGAATTATGGGTGTTGCAGATGCGTTGGGAAATTGAGGAATGATGTGTGGACGGAACTGCTGAGGAATGTGCTTTTGTACGAGCGTGAAGGTGTTGCTGATTGACAGTGTGCCGACATCGTGAGCAGTCACAGCGAGGGCTTATATTGCAAGAGATTGCTAGAACTTTGGAAGTTGAGATGATTTATAGATTCATCTGACGCTGAGACATTTGGGAGTTCCGCCAAGCCACTAGTGATGAGGTACTGGGAAAGAGCAAATGGATTGAGTTGCCATCGCGATGCTCTATTGTGACAGCTGCTTCATTGTTAGTGAACAACAACACCTTGGTGGGATATTATTGTACTGGTACTCACTATTTTATAGTCCAAGTCAAACTGCTATCGCGCATCACTGATAATAGCGAGTCTATGTCGGTCAGCTCTCCCGCCTCTTGAATTCGCCTGTGGCATCCCTCACATCCGCCGTCACATATTCCCCGACGTCATTCAAGTGAGCGTTATCATTAGAACAGAACCAAAAGTAAAACAAGAAAACCATTCAACACTTGCAAGACACTCCTTCCGCGACCCACCATCCTACTCCTCCTCCTCCCCACCTACCCAACACTCCCTCGCCACACACTTCCTCCCCACCAAACTCTCCCTAAACCTGCCCAAAACTTCCCCCTTCGCAATCCTCGTCGCCATACACCTCCACAGCTCCACCACCTGCAAACTATTTACCTGATAACACAACCACTCCGCAAACCTCGGGGACACCTCGCTATCCCTAATCCGCAAATGCGTCAAAGCCGAGAAATGCGCACCATACGGCTCCCAAAACATGTTCTTCGTGCTCTCGAGACTCGCGTCGTCGAGAGTGAGGTGCGTGAGTGGTGCGGCGAGGACAGCGCGCATGATGTCGCCGGGCTCGGTGTCGAGGTAGCGCTCGTAGTGGCGGAGGGTTAGGTGCTTCAAGTACTTCTCTATGACTTTGCCGGCGGAGAAATTGGCGTTGCCAAAGATGTGGGACTGGACTTTTGGCTGCGAGGGGAAGAAGCCATTTTCCCATGTGTCGAGCGTCATTGCGCAGTCGAGGAGGAAGGGCTGGCCTTGATATATCTTTTGGTCACGTTTCTGGGTCGAGTACTCAATGACCATGCGCAGTTCGAGGTCTTTCTTCTTGAGTGATGGCATGATGCTTAGTGCGGACTCGAAGGCGCGGAGTGTTGGGTACTCGTCGTCGAGCGGGTCTCGATGGGCTGATAGCTCGAACGAACCTGGTGCGGGTTCGGGGTTGCGCTCGAAGATCTCGTTTGTGATGGTGATGGCTTTGAGGTTGGGAAAGGTGTTTAGCACATGTACTAGGACTCTGCGGGTGCGCGAATATGCCCAGAAATACGGGTGTCCAACTGACTTGGCAAACGACTGCGCAAGCTCACGGAGGCGGTAATCGGTGAGTACGTGAATGGTGACATGTGTGATCCTGTCGAGGGTATGCCGCCTGTCGCGCGGTAAAAGTGTCAATTGACCAAGGCGCTTGAGTCCGGCTTTTGAGCATGTGGCGTGTATAGAGTCGAATTGTTCTTCGAAATTGAAACGTAGATTGTGAACCATTTGCCGGCTTGCGTGCCGTAACGATAGTATGTCTGAACGACTAAGGTCGCCGCAGATCGAGTCCAGAAGCTCGCCAGGTAGGTCTGTAATGGTTGGCATGTTGGAATGGTTTTTGTTAGATGTAATCAAAGTTGATCGAAATCAAGGACGCCGGTATGGTAGCTCGGTATGGGGTCCTGTAGCTGTCGGAGAAAACGCAGTGGTGTCTTTAAGTGGAACTCTACAATGCGGCAATAGTTCTGTCATCCGCGATTTCATTGAGCTTACCTTTGTTGTTCGTCGATTTGGCTTTGTTTCGCTTTCAAGGGTGTGGCACCAACCATTGTTGAGATTCTCAGAAAAAGGAGACAAAGGAACAGGCACGCACTCTCATGTAGGCGAAGTTGTGTATCGATATTCCGCCGCAAAGCGCGCGACTACGAGTTACCGAAGTTTCGACCTCGCGCATCATGGAACATGACCCACCTCCTCATTCTTAAAACTGCTCCTCCGCCTACTCGGCCCTTTGCTATTGCCAATCTTTTCCTTTACCCCATCCTCCACACTCCGCCTTTCCCCCCTTTCAGCCTCGTCACTCTCCTCGAGTACCTGGTCATTCGGATTCGGCTCTACGACCTGCCCGTGATTACCACCAACCGACTCCATAGTGAACGGACTCGCAGTTGGCGCATCAAGAATACTCAACTCTTCTGGAGTGAAGAAGTTAGGCATCAAGAAAGTTCGCAGGGGAATGTAGAGGAATATGAAGACTGGAAAACCGATGGCGGCGATAGTTTGCGTGATTGCGAAAGTCGCGCCGAAGCCAACAAGTTCGAGGCCTACGAACGCCCAGATTACCCAGCGACGCTTGATCTGTGTGAGTGGGTCAGAACGAGAGGTGAGATGTTTGTCTTTTGCTAGGTAAATGAGCTTGACTGTGATGCCGTTTGCTTCTAATGCCTGGATGCCCATGACGAAAAACAAGCCAGCCAGGACGGCTTGTGGAATCAGATGTAGAACGATGAGGAGTGGTCCGGTCATTGTACCCAACGTGAGAAGCCCTTGAGCGAGGTTTGAGACGCGTTGTTCAACTACATGATCAACTACTCTTTTCGTGTGGCCTTTGTTCTCTTCGTCGTCGGAGCCAGAAACTGTACGCGTGACGCAAAGTGAGGTGGTATGGAAAGGTGCCTGGGGAATGAGACCGTTTGGGAAAGGAATGCCAAGTAGACCCGCAACGCCGGTGGTAATACCAAGAAGGAAGATGTCCCAGTGGAAGCCAGCCGGTTTCCGCAGCGGAAATTCAGTTCCCTGTGCGATCAGACTTGAAACGTTGTGATCAAACCAGAACAAGATCGTTAAAAGTACTGCAAATGGTATCGCGAGGAAAACGTCACCGACGCTGATATCCCAGAAGTGTATGAACCAACCTCGATCCGTGGTAGGGAAGAAGGCCTTCGACGTAGGAAGCTTGAGCAACTCAATGCCAGCCATCTTACCGATGTTAACAAAGCCCGTGAAGAAAATGACGGTGAGCGGTGTACCGTAGTCCTCTATAAACTTCCGGACATGACGCTGGAGAAGCGAGGATTGCCCTATGATGCCACAGATGTATGCGACTGCAGTGACCAGCAGAGCAATCATTATTGAAAGGTATGCAGACGCATCGTTGACCACCCATTGTCGCGTAAGGACCTGGATGCCCTTTTGAAGGTAGATAAACGCAACATAGAAGCCGAATATATCGCACGAAAAGCGCGTAACGTATCGAAGGACATTGCAAGAATTCGTGACCGCAAGGATCCAATGCAGGATCAGAGACCAGATGCCTATCCAGCACATGAATGCGAAGTAGTTCGTCCCTCGCGGTGTTATGATGTCGTATACCGTGTAATTAAACACGGTTATAGGTCCTGTAACGCCCACAATCACTAAGGGCTGTGCAGCGGCAAGCGAGAAGACCACCGAGGCTAGCACCGAGGCTAGAAGCACCTCGTTGACACCAAAACTCTCATTTGTCTTTTCGAACATGTCCAGCGAGAAGGCCAAGGCTGGCAAGATGTTTGCAAAGTACATGTATATGGTCGCAGGCACCACGCGATAGTCCCACGCGTCCTTCCAGTCGCTCCAATAGAATGGCGCCCGACGTTTTATATCGTTGATCATCCCACTGAAAAGACGCGTCTTCCACCATGCATTCTTGCTGGGAGTGGCGGTTCGTTGCGATCGGCGCGTGTCTTCTCGACTCGAAGCGTCGTGACTGGTGATGGCATTGCGCTTCGGGGATGGAAGTACGCGCGACTTCAAAGATTTGCGGTTCGACGAAGCTGGGTTCCGAATATCGAGGCTGTGGCTTTCGGTAGGCATAGTGAGCGTATCTGCTGCGGGCGGCGTCATGTTGGGTGTGTCGTCATCTAGGTCAATTGTTCGAGGGACACAGGACGCAGCAATTGAAGATCAGAAATAATCGCAGAAGGGTATCGCAAAGCGAGTATGTAAAGCAGAGACGATTTTCGCCATGCTGGAGGTTAGCAGGCGTGTTATACGTCAAATAGTGGAGGAAAAGTTAGTCCCACACCGACCCCGGCCTTAGCGGCAATAGTCTGGAAGGCGGCCTAGCGCGAACATGCACCACGGACCCGGATGTCGTCATCGTCTCGTCTTCGATTATTGCCACGATGCAAAGGTCATCGAGAAGTTTTACATGACATTAAAAAGGAAGGGAAACAGCAGAAGCAGCATGTTTTACGAATTGCATGAAGCCTCTGTTTGGGACGATGCGCCACCGATACGCTAACAGTTCGGCTGGAGAATATGGAAGAATTCCCCAGGCAATCTCGAAGTGCTCGGTAGTCAGGATCCTCCATGATCAGCATTTTTTTTTCTGCGTGGGCAGCTAGATTACACCT
This sequence comes from Ophiobolus disseminans, assembly GCA_010093685.1. Classification (NCBI taxonomy): domain Eukaryota; kingdom Fungi; phylum Ascomycota; class Dothideomycetes; order Pleosporales; family Phaeosphaeriaceae; genus Ophiobolus; species Ophiobolus disseminans. The sequence goes on from MU006226.1 coordinate 685,343, forward strand.
ACTTCGAAAGCAACCATTTCAAGTTAACGAGACTTCTTCATACGCCTAGAGCCTCCGTGTTCTCTTTTCTCTTACTGCATGGACACAACATGCCCCAATTCTATCAACCTGCACACCCAGCCCACCTAGCATCTTCACCCCAACTCCGAAGACTCCCACCTCCTGCGACCCAGATCCGACATTCCCGCAAACTCACTCTGGTCATCGTCTGTGTCACTAAACGTCTCCGATAAAATGCGCCGTACTTGCAAACCTTGTCCACGTCTCAGGCGCCTTTGCTCGGTTGCGGGGGAAGATGGGTCAGGCGTAATAGATAGCGTGGAGGTCGAGTCCACAGTCTGAACGTCTGAGATCATGGATATACCAGACGGCACGTTGCGAAGACGCTGGTCAAGGGATGGTACGTGATGGAGATGAGCGAGCGGCGAAGGTGTCAAATATCGGCGCGATGGGGCGACATCTCTTGGAGGTACTGTATCCCGTACGAATGTGTCTATTGCTGACGATGGGTGGTGAGCAAGCCCACCAACGAGCTCATTGCTCTCAGATTTACTGGATGCGGGAGCTGCTCTTCTTTGTTGAATACTAGTGTCTGGCGGGGCGCGGGATGGAGGGTGTCGAAGCGCAGTCACTGTGCCATAGCTTGATGCAGGCATTCCACCGGATACTTCATGATAACCTGTTCGACGTTCGAGAACTTCGCGATCTAATGCTTGGAGCCGTGCAATCACGTCTGCTCGAACTTGATCATCAGTGTTTCGATCCAGCGGTGTACGACTAGAATTTTCATGTCTAGACGAGGTGGTGTTCGCACCAGAAATTGTGCTGTCAGCGTGAGCACTCGAGTTTGAAACCGAGTGGTGTTTAGGGGCCATAGATGATTTTCGGACTCTATGTGAGCTAATGTCTCCTGATGGTCCACAGAAAGAGGATGGTGTGGGGCTTGCAGGACGCAACGATGGTCTTCGCAATTGATGTGGTAATTCAGCTGTCGCAGGCCTTGCCTCCCCAGCTAGCTCCACTGGAGGATTTGGGCCGGGCCGCGACGAGCCATGTGGTGCCCTAGCACGGGTCTCGTTTGAACGCAATAGTACCGCGGTTTCTGATTGCAATTCTACCGGCCGCGACGCTCTCTGTGGGTGATTTGAGGCCAAATTGCCCGTCGAACTCCTTCTATGCTGACCCGTAGTCCCAGGTTGTCTCTCGTTTGACCTAGGTAATATCATTGATTCAGAGACAGCGCGGCTGGAGGTTGGTGGACGCGACAGGGTTCCCTCGAGTTCCGGAATATTGCTAGATGTAGGCAATTCGATATCCGGCCAAGTCGGACTGGACACGACAGCGCCTAACCCATCTTTTCTTGGACTGTGAATTCGAGGCTCTTCCATGACCACTCTGGGAAACCCGCTGATGGGGTATTGGGCTTGTGGGAGATGGGGACTGCGGAGGTGCAATGCTATCATCACTACCTCGTCTCTTGTTTGAGTGTGAACCATAGGTGTGACTATTTGGAAAGAAGCCAATTCTTTCATCCGCGATGCATCTAGGGAAATCGCAACATTCTGTATTCCACCCGAGTTGTGCCCCACCTGAAAGTGTGGCCGAAAGTTGCTTGTCTGTTGATTCATGAAGAAGTCGCCAAGCCCGCGAAGGTAGGGTGAGCCATCCTCAAACTTGCAGTAAATATGGCCAGTGCACGTGAATGTGCCGTCGTGCTCGGATTGAATGTGGCCTGTCCGCTCGTAGTAGAATGAACTCGCAATGAGCATGTGCGTCACCCTCGCTGTCTCAGCTCGACTGTCCGCCGACCTTAGTTCTCTCCGTACGTCCCGCTGCAGTCGTTTGAACATGCGCACGTCGTCTAAACTCGGCGGATTGTAACTAATGCCTGGATTGATGCGTACGTAACGTGATGTCTCTTTGTTGGCTTCATCGACATTGGCGATATCTTTGCAGAAGTCTTTCCATGCAAGCTCAGCGTCCAAGATACTGTCAATGCGGTTGTGCATCGTCGTAAAAATCTGTCGCACCTTCGGGAATGCCCTTTTTCGCAACCTAGTGGTCTTATCAGTCTCTGTTGCATTGGTTCTTTGATTGGCCCTTGAGGATGAACCTTCGCTAGAAAGGCTTCGTCTCATGTTCGCAACATTCTGGCTGGTACCGATGGACAGAAAAATGTCAGGATCTCTATCAGCCACATCGGGCCACAGTAGCTTTCTCTCTCGGTGCACGAGACGCACAGGGTTGTTGTGATAGATAGCTCCGTCAAGATAAGTACGTTTAGTCGGCGCGTGTTCAAAGGGCCTGAAATAGGATGGAGCTGCTGAAGTTGCTGCTGCAGCTTCCCACACTGTGAGTTCTTGGTCCGGGCCGTCAGGACGAAGGAACTCATATTCTCCCGAACGTTGCGGAACAGAATTGCTATCCTTTCGACTGTAATTTGCGATGATGATGGGTCGCGTGCCAGCTTGGTCTGTTGCAGTTACCGCTATCTTAGCACTGTGGTTGGAACGGCGTCGGCCATTGTTACCAAACAAAGGTTGTTCACCCAGAGATGATTTGAGAGCTTTTCTCAAGGGTGTCGTCTGATATCTCGATGCAAGCTTCAGCGTGATTATGTACTTCAGAATGGGGATAGCTTGCATCAATCTGGGCGTGAATGCTGCGCCACAGAGCTTCCGAAATCTGTCAGCACAACGCCTGATACTCCAATTTTTCACACCGAATGCAAGGGCAATGATCCCTCCAGTACTTGTGCCAACAATTAGATCAAAGAACGCTTGGACAGGTACACGGTTGCCAATTTGGTTTTGTATCGCCCGGAGTACTTCCAACTCAACGATTCCTCGCATGCCGCCGCCATCAAGGCATAGTAATCGGACACCTGCATGGTCCGGCTTAAACCTAATGATGCAGGGAGCTCGCCATTGCGTCTCAGCTGGGTGCAATGGGCAGCAGTCGAGGCTGACCACCGATTTGCTGTCAGTATCTGCAACAAGTGACTTGCCATAGGCGCGGACGCACTGAGTGCAAAGCACGTGACCGCAACGGAGAACATGTTGAGGGGATTGCATCAGACAGCAGAAGCATGTGGCATGACTCAAAAAGTGACCTGCGGGACCAATGGCCACAAAGAATCGATGCATGTTGTTGCTGTGAATCCTTAGAAGACAGCTGTCTTTGGAGGAACTTTGTGCTCCCCTTGATGCCTTTTGTAAATCCGAATTGAGTTGGCGAATTGCCGCCTTTATCCGGTTTGTCCATCTGGGGAAGTATTGGATGGGCTGAAAGCTCGAGACGAATTCCCCGGCTGCTATGATCTTGCCCTTTGCGTTCTGATGGCCTTTCGGGTCGTGATTTGATGCAACGTTGACGCAATGATCATGTCCAATATGAAAGTCGCAAGGGGTACTTCTGCGCCAGAAGCCTTCGATAGCATTGCGGCAGTAATTCTCGTAATGTACAAAGAGATCTTCAGGCATGCCTGCTCCAAGTTAGAGGTGTCGGCAATACAGCTTTGGTGTACTACCTTTGCGGTTCCGGACGCAATCAAGCAATACACTTGAAGCAACCAGTTTTGCTAATTGGTCGAAGATCCACGTTGATTGGTGTTGACGATCATGGGCTTGTATAGCGATGGCTAGCTGAAGTATGTGCCCTCCAAAATCGTCTGGGATGGGATTGTTCAACAATGATACGGCAATGAAATTGAACGGCCTATCCAAGGTCTCTGCAAAATGGTCAAAGGCAGATTGGAAGTAAACATGCATTTCATGTGACTTCCAAAGCATGTTGGCTTGCCGTTTGGAATCAAACGATGATTTACAGCCGGCAGTGATCATCCCATGGAGGTTCTCGATCTGGCTATGTAGAAGCTGATACCTGCCTTTTCGCGGTATTCTTATGACTCTAAACGTTGAGTAATAGCAGTGTATAAGGTCAAGGATGGTGTTGATGCGCTTCCCTTTCTCTCTCCACTCATCTGCAAGATTGGCGAAATAGTGATGCCTTCGATCCAGACAGTGCTTGTTGGCTTCCAGGAGGCTCCATGTTGCGAACTCGCTATCCCAGATGTCTTTGTTGCTACTTGGGTCGGACCCGTTAAGTGCGATGATCGCATGCGGTAGGGTTGGCTGGTTGATGGATGTCTCAAGGGATGCGTCTGCCCATTCTAATAACGGACGTAGGGTTGTTACTTCGAACGTCCTAGATCGAGTCAGCGAGTATTCTTAGGCAACGAGGTTAGCTTACTTCGAGTTAGCGTCCGGAACAACAAACACGACCACGTCTGAGAGTGTATAAAGGATGCGTGGGTACATCTGCCGTACGAAGAAACCCCTTGTTCTTTTCTTCTCTGTGTCTGCCCAGGCCAGTGGTCGAAGCCTTCCCGGCGTCAACCGGGCAATGGAGGATTCGGTGGTAAAAAGCGACGTGCGATTTTCTTGAGCACCAATTGGAGGGTTTTCACCACCTGTGAGTCCCTCACAGTCTGCATAGAGCAACGGCGTTTTCTTGTTGAATCGCACAGGGTCCGCGTATAAGTGAACGTCAGCAGATGTGGGGATATGTTCCAGCGGGATCCGACTCTGATCTTCCTGACCAGATTGCTGTTCCAAACGTGGCAACCCAACAACAGGCGAAGGAAACGTTAAGTCGCCCGGCGTTGCGCTCTGCTCATGTAGCTCAATAAGCATTTTGATCAGTGTGCTTTTACCGGCATCTGAAACTGGTCAGTATATACGTGTACACACGGAGAAGACATTTACTAGTCTGGCCGATGAATGAAACCAGTTGTGGGTATTTGTCTTTGCTGTTGATGAGCGGGCCACGTAGTAAGGTTGAATATACATCGTAGTCTGCAAGCAATGGCTGTCCTGTACTATCTCTCCGTATGCCTAAGAGGAATCAGTAAGCTGCAATATTGCCGTCACACGGCTGTATAGCATACCGAACCAAGTGGTATCCAAGTCACGTCGATGCAGCTCTTCAAGGTCGCTCTCGTCGTATTTTGGTTCTAAAATGGCTTTGAGTTTGAGGTAGATGTGATGCTGCACTTGCTCGTGTGGCCCGTCGCGGCCTGTTCGCCCCCCAGTATGGGGAAGAACTTGAGGCCAGCAAAGCTCACAGAGCGAGCACTGGCAATCTACACAGTACCATGTTTCGGCTGTATTCCTTGTACAACCTGGTCCTTTGGAGTCGCAGTCGTCAAATTGGGGCGATGTCATAGTCTGTGTCTCAATTTCTGCGAAGAGATCAGAGCAGGAAGCTGTGAACGTTGGCGGGGAAGCTGCAATGGCAAGCACGATGAATGCCAATGTTCAGCCTGATGCAAGCGCGGTAACTTAGCTGCATGCTTATCGAATCCCAGGCTGTGTTGATCGACGCACGGGCGGAGGACTCGTCCGCATATGCGGTTGCATGAATAAGACGAATGAAGTTGGAAAGATTCAGCCACTCGGTGGTCGCGTTGCTCAAGGTGCTGCAGCTCGCAGTGACCGGTCGCAGATGTGAGGCGAACCAACGTCGACCTGGCAATCGAAATCACGCAGTCGTGTGAATCTAATGGTTCGTAGGCACCAGGGTACAAGCAATTTCTGACATAGGTGGCGATGAAATAGACTAAAGCTAGGGAGCGATCACATTCGTGTGCAGCAGACGCACACACCAAGTGCATCTTGGACTGAACAGCTCATCACGTTACTTCGCTTATCTTAGCTCATCTCTGCTAGCAAGCTACGTGACTGAATTTCGCTTGGCCACCTGGCACTTGGGAGCAGCCGGTGGCATCTGGATGGTCGCACCATCCTCCTCGGCACCCTCCACCGGAACCAAGTTTTATCTTGAGCAGCTCCTTACAATCTTTTGAATCATCGCGTCCTGTTTCGCAAAGTTCGACCCCAAACTAGCAATGTTCTCTCCGCTCATTGCCCGTCTAAAGGCTGCAGCATCCGTGAACTCTTTCGGCGACTTCAATCTTCCACCGGTCAACATTCCAAGGATGGCCAACGGTGCCATCTCCGGGTTCTCCACGATGTCCTGAATTCCTAATGCAGCGTTTCCTGCTATGCCCGCGATGGCGATGAGACGAGCCACCTGTATCAAACCAGCTGCAATCGCGGCTACTTCCCCCAGGAAGGGAACGATCATGAAAACGAGTGAAAGAATCAGAATGAGCTGGTTCTTCGCCTCCTCTTTCTCAGCCTTCTCGCCAAGCTCCTTCGCGTCCTCCATACCTTCAACGGCGTTCTGCACCATGAAGACAGGGACCGCGAGGGAAGTCACAACGTCTGCAACGGAGCCAACCCATTGACCAAGCGATATATCCATAGCGCGTGCACTAATTGCAACAGCAAGATTGCCGGTGTTGCCAATCGCTTGCTCGACAATGTCCTTGGGATCCGGGATGTCGTATTTGTCCTTCAACATGGGCATGCCCGTGACTGTGAGATTGAGGCTCACGACGCATGGTGTTGGATTGCATACTGTGTTCTCTTTGTACGTGTCAAACCTGCAACAGTCAGTACATGGTTCATGTGGTCTGGACTAGACAAAGACTTACTTGATCCAGTCTTCAAGGATGCCGGTTGCTTCGCCCAAAGCTTTGAAGAAGCCGTCTTTGTCTCGCAAGGTCATCTCAATTATCCAGACACCAACGTTCGCATTGCCTCGAACACTACGAGGTAACGGACATGCACCTTTCCAAACCTCCTTGCGATCCTTGGTGAATTTACAGTCAAAGTACTTTTGCCCCTCACCAAAACTCCAATGGGTCCATTGGCGTAACGACTCCGGCATGCCTTTCTTCATGTACTTTGTGTACGACGAGAACTTGCCGTCATAGCCGTTGTCGACATCGTAGTACTTGTCGATAGAGCCATCGAGAGTCTTCTGTAGCACGTAGAGAGCATACAGCTGTGCACACAACGGGTCCAGGCCAGTATCCGCGGAGATCTTATCGAGAGTGTCGTAGGAGCCGCTGTTATCGCATTGGGGGCCTCCGCCTTCCTCATTTTTGGGGCTGTCGATATCGCCCTCACCAACTTTCGACGGGCCGTAGTCCTTGTCCAAGTCAACAGCCCAGTCACTGGTACCACCGAAGTTGAGACTCTTGTAATAATCGGTTCGTCTGGCCTTTGTGGGATCGTTCATCCAAGCGACCCATTGAACGTCATTGTAAACGATCATGTCCGAATCGGAGTCTGCGTCATACCACCTCTTGAGATTCAAGCCACTACGGTCATTGGCGCCTTCGATGATGATATCGCGGATTTCTGCGTTAGAGATATACTGTAGTTCGCAACCAGGTTAGTCGCAGTGTTTCTCAAACAAGGAAACCACAACTTACTCCATTCGTTTTGGTGCACTTTCCCGGCGCCGCATTCGACTTGGTTGAGGACCCAGTAAATTCGCAGTCAGGTCCTGCGCAACCTGACGACTTCATCATGAAGCTACGACCGTAGCTAGCGATACCCACGACGACTTTGCTGGACTTTACACCAGCTTTCGTCACCATCGCAAGCGAGGTATATGTTTCGGTACTGTTGATGTGGGAGCGCAGACAATTGCCCTCTTTGCATCCTTCGGTGGCCCTACGGAGTTTTAGCAATCTGCGCGAGCAAAGTTGTGGTACTGGGCTACATACCATTTGTTGCCGTAATCCCACTGGCCGTGCAGATCATACGTCATATACACGAAGTAGTCGACGACCTCCGAAATTTCCTTGATCGGCATACCTTTGAGATACCTGGAGAATCACAAATCAGCTCATGAAAAATGCAGATGCTGCAGAGGCTCTCACCAATAAGAAGCTGGCGCAGCTATGGCAACTTCGTACTTCTGCAATCTCCGCTTCATCAACTTGAGAAAGTCAAGATATTGTTTGCCGGCGGCAACCTCGCCAGCTGGAATACCCGGGATATCTGGTGCGCTTGGGTACTCCCAATCAAAGTCGACACCGTCAAGTCCATTATTTATAACAAAGGCAGCGATGTTGTTGGCCAGCGTCACCCGGTTCGCATCGGTGACACCGGAGCGGAAGATGTTGAACGTGGATGCCTCGGTGGAGAAGGCCCAGCCACCGAAGCTCACGATGCGCTTTATTCCAGTCAAATTCTTCAGCTTGTCAAACTGCTTCTGGAGTTTTGATACATCTGGTTTGAAATCTGGTGTGATATCCGGGAAAGCAAAGTGCACATGTGTGTATTTGCTAGTGTCGATATCGGTAATGTCCATGTGTAGACAGTCTCGGTCTCCGTTCCATGCCTCAAAGTATGCAATCTTCCGAAACGTTGCCGGGGGACTATCGTTGTTGGTAATCTTCATTCCACAGGAGGCGATGCAGCCGTTTTTGCCGGGTTTGGATGTACCAGGAGCGCCTGTATCTGCGGGAGACTGTATGTCAAGTCAGTACAAAGGTTCAAGTTCTCGAAGTTACAACAGAGCTTACCTCTACACAGAAATCATTAGTCAGACCACATTGGCCATGTACATTGCAGCAGACGTTGAGAGGACAAGGATTGAGGTCCTTGAGATCTTTGCCGTCGCTTGGTCGCAGGGTCCCTGGTACTCTGGGACCACATATGGCATTTTCGACTGGAGCCGGCATGGGTGGACTTCCTGTCGACAAGCATATTTTCTGACCGGGTTGAATTTGTCCACATCCAGCCCAACCCCATGTCTTCGTGTTGAAACCGTCGATTTGAGTGGTAGTCAGACGATTCTTCTTCGCAATGTCGTAGCATACATCTTTGTCAACGATTTGATAGGTAGCGCAGGAGCCATCTGCGTTGGGCTGTGGCGTAAAATCCGGAAGTTCGCCCATTGAGCAGCAAACATAATCGTCCGGCTGCAGCTCGTTGCAGAACCTTTTCGAGGGATTGTAGGAGAACAATTGCGCTTCCGTGACACCGCATTCCTGTGCTAGCGACCAACATGAGTCGCCCTTCTCTATTTTCAGATACTTGCAAGTGTCGCGAGGGGCAAGGTCGGAGCGGACGCGGAGCTTGGGCTGGGAGATGGGCTCGCTAACTTGCTCTAGACCGGAGAGTAAAGCTGGTGCCTGAGAAAAAGCGGTTCTTCGGATGAAGGTGATCTCTGCTGGTGTTCCATTGTCTTTGGTCTCATAATCGGTAAGACAGTTGCCCTGCACCCAACGTCCGAGCGCTGCTTGGGTCGCGGAGATGTTGCCACGGAAGTCAGCATAGACTCCGACGGTCCACGAGGCCGGAGTGTTCTCGCGACACAGCTCGGAAGATAATGCTGATACTTCGCCAGTGTTTCCAATCGCTTCAATAAGCACATTGACAACAGCGTCTGCATCCGCGTTCAGTACCGCCGCGCCGACGTAGAGACCGACGACTGCGCCACGAAAATGGGCAAGCATTGTAGTAGACTGGCAATTGACCTCTCCGCGCAAGTAGTCCCGTAGCTTCTGTATAGCAGTAGCGACCTCGGATCTCTCTGCGAGAATTCCGTCTCGGCCGTACCGGAATTTCAGCACGTGGACTGAAGTATGGTTCCGGACCGCCTCAGCATTTGCGTTGCAGCCTTTCGGCGGAATAGCGAGCTTGACGTAGTTGCTTGTACCATTGGAATTGGTTCCATTCAAGATCTCAGAAGCATTCAGTTGTCGTCGGTGTACTGGTGAGCCGAAGGTGAATGGGGCGGGGCTGTACTCCATCTCCTGCGTAGTGTTCGCCCCTGAAGCCGTACACGAGCGTAAGGTGATCTGCTTCTCTGGATCGTCCACTGGAGCGAATATTGCAGTATCGAAGAGGACAGGTTCCTGGCACTTCTCCAACGCTGGTACACCATAGAGATGCGTCCATTTTGTCGGATCGTTGTTGGCTTTACTGCATTGTATAGGGCAAGGATCGAATGGCGATGCCGAAGACGATGCAGAAGCAATGAAAGGAAAAGTCGAAAGAGCAGCAAAGCTGGTAATAAGTGTGTGCATCATTGCGACGACTTGTGTGTCTATTGACACAAAAATGAATGACAGGAAGAAAACGAATGTGATAGTCAATCGAACGCGACAAAGACTGGCATCTAAGGAAGGTGTATGATACTCGACTTATGAAGACCTGTGTCATTTCTTAGTCCAATCTCACATTCTTCTTCATCGTTGAGGCGTCCATTGCGATCACCCCTAGCTGCCACCCAGACTAATCCAGACTACAAATTAACAAACGGCACTAACGCAGGAACCATCGTCGGATCTGAATGAGCATGGATTTCACCTGTCCGTGCATCGAAATAGTCTAGCAATGGCTTATTCACCCGGCTTGGCACCGCCGAAGGATCATGTTAGTGGTGAGGCAGACTTTGGTATGCTGTCTAGCTGTATACTCCTGAGCAGGGTAAAGGTGGACATATTGATTTTTGAGGCGTCCAGTTGGCATCTAGAATCCAAGACGCACGGACGCTACACCCGGTAGGCCGTAGTAAGGTCGGATTCATGCACTACCTAGGTAGAGCGCTTTGCAAGTCCTTCTAGTTGTCTCGATAATCTTTTCTCGACTCAATCAATCCATTTGGCTGACGATCGGGTTCCAGTCTTTCTAGCATTCCTTCATTCAGTTCTGTTGCCGAGTTTGTGTGATTTCCATTCCCCTCGCCAGAGATTTGACCGGGAGCCTGTATATCCTCACAACGCTATAAACACTCTAAGCCATTCTCGTTGCAGCACCGAGACACCACTCGTTTATCTCGGCGGAAACTATCATGAAGCTTCAGACGTTGTTTCTTCTTGCTGCGGCGGCAGTACCGGTATGGGCTTCTGCAGCTGCTTCCGGATGGGAGGCTGTTCTATTCTATGATGTAAGTGACGCCCTGTTCCTGATACCTAGTCATCCTCAAGAACTGCACTCTGCAGACTCAACCTTGTCGAGGCTCCGTAGATATCCAACCTTGTCCATCCTGTACTATGTCTGACGGACAACTCTAACATGTCTCCAGGTCTATCGAATGGACGGCTACCGACCTGAGAGCGAACGAATCATTGGTGGCACGTGCAAAGGTACTGCACCAGGTGGTCGATGCAACTTTATTGAGTTTATCAAGAACATCGACTCGATGAACCTCTATGCAAAAGCAACCGAGGATGGGGCAGTAGAGAAAATAACAAGACTGAATGAACAGAGCATTCCAGGCGATCTTGATCGAAACGATCCTGATCCAGCTCAAGCTGCAAAGATTGGAGAGTGGGAAGGACGCCCAAACTTCGATGATCCTGGTGCCAGGTACAAGAACTACGATGGATCATACTGGCCCTTAAAGCTCGTGGGTACAGACGCGAAGCTGAAACATGCGGATGTGCTGGTCAAACTGGGTGAAGTGGTTGAAGCGGCAAAGCCCTATGCAGACAAGGCAGGACAAGGGGACAACCTTGTAACCCGGATCAATCGGGTTCTGTAAGCCTACCCTTTTTTTTGAGTTCTCTTCGAGCACTAATTGGAAGCTGTAGTGATCAGATCATTCTTGCACGTACAGCAGAGAATCATGGCAATCTTATCCGCGAGATTAACGAACACAAAACGCTCGGTTTACCCGTACATAACGCCGCCATAGGTGAACCCAAAATCGTCGCCCAACCAAAGACTATAACGGATGCGCAAGGAGACACTTATGATAGTCTCGACTCTGAGAGATTGTTCCAGGACATTCAAAACCATCCAGGCGCAAATGATAAGAAGAAGGGGAAGATCATGACTGCTATGGTAAAATTTGTAAGTACTGTGCAACACCTGCATGTGTTGCAAGAATGCGTGTCCTACCACCTAGACCTTATGAAGAAGCCTGCATGTACTCACAACATGTCCAAGACTGCATTGAATTCCTAAAAGAGCTCTGAAGATATACAGGTCTTAGTAAGGCGGGACCACGGATTGTTGCAACAACTAGTGGTGGGCTTTAGGCAAAGACGCGTACAAATTGCTGACTTGTGCGATAACAGAAAGAAGGCTATTTTAGCGACACAAAATTCTCGGAGACACCAAAGTCTAGCGGCAAAACGCATCAGGACACCATCACTGGTGTTCAGGCCGTCTCGAGTAAAGTAAAGTCTATGTGTCCAAAGTAACAGCGTGTGGACTGGGCGACTGCGAATTCGCCAGCAGGTAGCCATCTTTTCATTGATCCCTGCTTGTCCAGAGTTGCTTCTATAAAACATGTTCATGTCCAACCTTTGAGGCACATTGGGCTTTGATTCGCGCTGCGTGCCATTCAATTGTATTTTTATTTAATCATACATTTTTGTTGAAGAAACCTACCTAGGTATTGCTTTTGAGAATTGCATAGCAAATCCGACGGTGCTTGAGTGATGATCCAGTCACGACTTGAAGCAGTGGAATAAACCGACCCTTTTTGAGACTCTGCACGACAGCAATCCTCTCGGCTTGTCAGTGTTCATTTGGCTTTCTGACCAGCACTCAACTCTCCCAAAGGAAAGGATCATTCCGCCTCCTATCTCGGAGTTCAAAAATGCTCATAGCAGCCGGATCCGAAGATCGACCCGTCACCATCAGTCACTGAACAAACGTCTCCGGCGGCATTTCCACCTAGTTCTTCCCTTTTCACACTAGTCCAACCAGCCCAACGCAAAAACCCAGGCTCCCCTCGTGCCGAGCGTAACATCGATCGCAATAGCAGTCGTCGCCATGTTACCTCGCCTACGTGAGCCTGGACCGCGCTGCAGCCTCGCTTGCGTACACACCAGCAATACTTCTCCTTAATATGTAAACGCACGACCGGTTGGCGGTTCAAGCGCTAACATGCCTCGACTGTTCTCACGCCACGGCCCGGGAATTTGACAATGTGGACAGACATGCATGTGCGGCTGTTCTCCATGTGTAGACGCATGAACAGGGGATATAACCGGTACGCGAAGGATCGGTTCCTAGCGCGGGAGAAGGATCTCGAAGGATCGGAAGCGTATGCAGGGACCGAAATCTAAATTGCTCTTGGCGAGGGCCTTTGTGGGTGATAGTTTTTGTAAATGCGCCTCGTAGGAAGACGTGCGTTTGCGCGAAAGTTTTTGTCACGGGAGAAATTTTAGGGGTGGGACTAAGCGGTGTTGGCGTGTGTAATTGAGGTATTTAGTGTTAGGGTACGACAGGGGAGATATAAGGAGAGCCCATGTCAGTGACGAAGTAGAACTACTACAAGCTCGAGACTTTCAATCCTTCTTCGTCTTCTTGTCCAGTTGTTGCTCTCGCTCTTTCGCCGCACCATGTCTATCTATAGAACCATCTATCTCGCCCTGGCGACATTTGCTTTCTCCGCATCTGCATTGACGATCGAGCGTCGAGATGGCAAACCTAGTCTCCCGTACGATGACAAGACGACCAAGGACTGTACGTATTGGGTCGATTACGATGGGACCCAAGAATGCGCGAAGATGCTCGAAGACAACTGGGCTACTTTAGAGAACTTCCGACGCTGGGTATGTTGCGCTACAATTTGTAGACATGAGATAGCGGTGGTCTGACCGTGGATAGAATCCTACCATTGGACCCAACTGCTCGGGCTTGACGAAAGGAAAGTCTTACTGCGTTGAAGCACTGTTCGAGGCTCCGCCGGGTCAAACGAGTGAAGTGCCTAGCCCATCTGCTACACCGACACCCACGCCTACACCTACTGCGGCGAGTAGCTCGATGGTGTCAAGCTCATCTGCTAAGCCAACTACATCGTCCTCGGTCGCATCTTCATCCACCTCAAAGACTTTTTTAGCCTCAACTTCATCCACACCGCGGCCCTCATCGAAATCTTCAACGACTCCGCTCGCGTCTTCTTCAAAGTCTTCAACACCTGCACCGGCACCCTCACCTTCGCCCACGAAATCAGCAGGTAGTATCGAAACCCCACTCCCGACCCAGCCAGACATCGTCTCCAACTGCGACCAATTCTACCTCGTCAAAGCCAACGAGCAATGCGCCGACATAGCCAGTCGTTTCGGCATCAGCCTGACCAAATTCATAAACTGGAACCCCAAAGCCGGAAGCACCTGCAGCGGTCTCTGGGCCGACGCCTACGCCTGCGTCAGTATCGTAGGCCAGGAAGCCGCGCCCGTCGCGTCTGCCTCGCCCACGAAACCCGGCAACGGCATCACGACGCCACTGCCCACGCAGCCAAACCTAGTCGCCAACTGCGATAAATTCTACTTCGTCCAGAAGACCGAGCAATGCTCTGCCATCGCCGCGGCGAACGGTATCTCGCTCACGCAATTCCTGAACTGGAACCCCTCCGCTGGATCAACGTGCGGCGGTCTCTGGGCCGAAGCATACGCCTGTGTGAGTATCGTCGGACATACGCCCAGCACGCCGAAACCCACGCCCACGCCCACGAAGCCGTCGAATGGGGTGCAGACACCCAGTCCGATTCAAGCCGGCATGACGACGAATTGCAAGAAATTCGACTTTGTGAACAAGAATGAGATTTGCGATACGATTGTCAGGCGCAATGGGATTAGTTTGGCGAATTTTGTGCAGTGGAATTCTGCTGTGGGGTCGGATTGTAGGAGTATGTGGGCGGAGACGTATGTGTGTGTTGGGGTGTGAGTGGAGCGAGGGGGTGGTAATAGTTAATTGACGTACGAGAGAAATTTTGGAAATGAAGATGTACCGCATTTTTGCTTTGCGCAGAGACTGCACTCTGTCTCAATCCATGTTAACATGATCATAGTCCTCCGGCATAGTCGTCGTAACATGAAACTCCTCATTATCAACATCCACGCCCCACTTCTCAGCCAGCTTCTGCGTCGCCCATCGCCACAGGGGATTGCACAAGCGATGTCTGTACGGTTCGCCACCGCCGATGACATTCTCGCCACCGCTTCTTACGTAGAACCTGAACTGCAGGCCATTGAGCTTCGGCATTTCGATGATGCGATCGAGGCCGAACTTCGCAACGAAAGTTTCCAAATCCTTTGCCAGAAAGGCCTTTTCTTCCTCGACGCTTCGATCTTGTTCGGGGTCGTAGTGCAAGCCGGTATTCCACCAAAGCGCTTGTTCGTTGGAATAGTCGAACTTCTCCATGGGAACGCCGTCGACGATGCTGGGGAAGCTGAAGATGACGTTAAGAAATTTGAGGTTCGTGAATTTAGAAATGAGTTCCGTCTGTACCGCCGTGCCCTCCTCGGTCCAATTATTCATGGAAAACTGCCCGACGCCCTTAGTCGCCGCATCTCCAGGGAAATAAGCGAAGAGGTTCAGGAACTGTTTCGACGTTGGCGTGTTCCATGATGTGATGTTACGGGCAAGGAAGATAGGCGTGGCTTCGTAGAAAAGCTGGCGATTGGCTTGACATAAGCCTGGTAGCTCGCGGACGAGCGCGTTCTTGTCTGCCATGTTTACTGCACTCCAGTCTTTCGGAAAGACACCAAATCGTTCGAAAGCGTAGGCGTAGATTCGGTCACGCAACTCGCGAGGGAGGCGTAGAAGTGGAGATTGTGAGGGGGCTGAATGAGACATTGCGATAGTTGCATGTGTAGACTGTTCAGAGACTTCAGCGAGGTAGAGAACAACTATAGTGGTTTGGGTTGGGATTGTAGATTTTATACCGAAGAGGGTGACGGATGACGGAAGAATCCAGGGTAATAGGTATGCGCTTGCATGCAGGGACGTGCTGCAAGGCTAACTGGGGCCGTGCCGTGCAGGGGTATCGAATAAATGCGTCCTCAGGCACCCTAAACCTATTTCACCCACGGTGCCGTACCGCATGGTAGCACATCTGACAGAGAATGCAAGAGGCACCCATCGTTGCATGACGTCATTCGTACTGCAGTCTATACCGACGTAAGGGCTACATTTGAGCTTTGGTTTTGTAGTGAACCTGTTTCCGCCGAAATTGACATAACCGTAGCTATTGGCCTAGTTCAATAGCCTTGTCCATCAAAGACACAAATCCTCTCACGTCTCCGCCCGCATAAATTCGAACCCTTATATCCCATTCCATGCCCTCAAGCGCTGGTGAAGCTTTACAGCGTCAGTGGAACCGGTGGACCGCCGTCTCCGGCAGCCTCGTTGTCGCTCCAACCATCCGCGTCCTCTTTGGCTCGCTGCACGGCATTTTCGCGAGCAGCAGCTTCCCGAGTGGCCTTGTCTTTCGCGCGCATGTCGTTCAGCTCAGGTGAGCCGCGAATGGTAGCCTCTCGCACGCAAGTAGCGAGCATAACCTGGACCTGAATAATGTTAGTATGCCATATGAGTTTCAATGTACGAGGACTTACCGTGTAAACTGCATCGTTGCCGGCGTTGTGGAGTTTCCAGCCAATGATATCAAAATAAAGCAGGATCCTACCCAAGCTTGTGGGCTGCAGCTCACGGCGCCAGGCTTGGTATATCTTTGCCGTATCCATTGCCTCGATAATGTTGTTGTTCTTCAAGGGGTCGTAGCCGAGCTGCTGGAGGTACTTGACATCAGTCAAGGTATCATGGCCAAGGAAGATGATATTGCGCTTCTCCGTGAGATCGATCCTGTTCAGCATATCGTGGATCAACTCTACTGGCGTGTTGGTGGCATGGACACCGAACGGGGGATTGAAGACAGCGGCAACGTGCTGTGGAGCTTCCTTCAGGCCCACGAAGGTGGATTCGCCAAACTCGAAACCGTCAGGGTGTCCAGCGCAGAAGTCACGGTTGACCAGATGCTTGTTCTCATTGATTCTGAAGTGGCGTGCCTTGATCTTTCCTCTCCAGCACTCTCCGTCGGGGCCAGGTGCAACGCCAATGAGGTCGCGAGTGTCCAGAGTAGCGATGCCAACTTCGGTGATCCTGTTGTGATCCCTCTCGTAGGCCTCAAGATCGACGGCAACGAAGACGACATCCTGGTCGAAGGCGAACGGAGCCGGGCAGGATGGGTCAATCGCTTTCGGATTGACTGAAGATGCTGTGCCCTCACCTGGGTGGAAGCCAAGACAACGTTCTGCACGCTTGAACTGGTTTATCATAGAGAGCTGGCGGCCCATGCGATCGACATGCTTGGTCTCTCGCTTAGCCTTGTTCTTGTTCTTCTGGAGCTCGCTGATGTCTGCCATGATCTGTCGGAAGTCCTCCAGGGTAACGCTGTCGGGTGGACCAAAACGCCTCTCTCCTAGGGCTATGAACTGGCTGTCTGGTGCGTTATTCACCATGCTGTCGTATGCGTCTCGTGAGTCAGAGCGTCCGAGGTAGCGAGGTAGGCAGGCTGGATGATTGGGGAAGCGGATTACAAGAGCGTCTTCACGCTGTGCGTCAGTGATGCGGAGGACGAGGTTAAGCTTCTTGTTGATCTCGTCGAGGAGATCTTGGACCTGGGTCTCGCGGACGAGAATCACCGGGTTGTTCGAATCAATGTCGTATGTGTAGTACCTAGGGTGAGAATTAGTGTGAGCGCATGACTGGTTCGGGTGATAGAAACTCACAGATCCCATTCACGTCTCCAGAATTGACCTTTGTCGAAGGCTGCCTCAGTAATGTCCTGAGACTGGGCCGGATTGCAGAATTTGTAAGGGTACTTTGATAAAGGAAGGATAGGCGTGAAAGGGTAATGAGCTGGGGCGAGATCTCCACGGTGAAGGCCGGAGGCCGGAAGCGTAGAGGTCGATTTCTCCATATTGCCTAGGTTCCAAGAGCTCACCGCGCCTTCGACCCAAACGAACCGACGATCAGGGTTCGGTGGGGCTTGAGTGGGGATAATAGAGGCAGCGGAGTCAGTGGGCACAGGCGCGGTCTTAATAGGTGGATCGACAGGCAGTTGTTTGCTGGAAGCGGTGGCTTGCGGCGGCTCGTTTTCGAGCGAGAGGCCCTCGAGAGATACGCCCCCGGAAGCATCATCGTCCAGGACCGCAGCCGGCTCTGGTGAGACTGGCCTATCGGGTAAGGCCTAACGGGGTCAGCCATGATACTCTACGTAGTTCTTGGATTGGTTTCAATAGTCATACATCGATGTTGGCCTGCACTAGCTTGCGCAGTTGCTCGAGGCGGAGACGCGAGGTGGAAGCCATGATGCTATTTGCTGTCGAGTTTGTTTGTGGCGGTGGGGGATGTGCAATTGGGAGGTTTGTGTTGGTAGTTATAGAAAGAGGAAGGAGCAAACGCTGTGCAACAGAACAAGTCGAGGTGAGCACGCGACACGGTGAGTCCAGCAATTTGGGGAATGTGGTAATTGCATGCGAGCAGTGAGGTTTCTCTTATGGCTCTGAGCTCTTGTTTACAATTACTGGTGTTGTGGTGAGACGAGGACTGATGAATTGCGAGGCCGAGTTCGAAGAGCGGCAAGCACGACTCAACACGTGATACAGAGATGGATGGAACGTGACCATACTTGCGACACGAGATTGAGCTGTTCTGGCATTTTGCATTTCGCATAGAGAGACCATGCGCTGCCCTGCATTGTGTCGATCCGCAAGAAGTGGTGTAGATGAATGTTTGCCTCCGCCGGTCTATCGTGTGAACTCCCACACATGCAAAAAGTGAAAACAGGCAGTATATCAGAAGCCACTCACTGTATGGGCAGCCAGAAGTGCAGGTGGAGATGGGGACGGCGACAGACATCTGGAGTGCAGAGAATCATGCATGCTCTCACGCGTTACCTAAGCAGGCCTAGCCCGGCTTCACACCACAGCAGGCGCGACCACGTACAGCAGCAGCACACCATCGCCGCCGCATTCCGCGCTCTGCACCCCCGCCGTCGCCCTGATTCTCCCCTCCACCTCCATCGACGCGTGGCTAGAGAGTCTGACGCGCGCGTCATCTGCCTCTCTCCACGACCACTCTCGCTCGCACTCTCCGCCATGCGCCATGGCCGACCATGAGGATGCGCTCGACATGGCCCAGCCCGCCGCGAACCCGGACGCCCAGACGACGGTCAACGACTTCCTCGACTACACCGAGTTCTTCCCCTCGGACCTGGTGCGCTCCCTGACGCTCATTGGCGACTGCGACGCGCTGTACCGCCGCGCCGTGCAGCGGGTGCACCACCTCAGCGCCCTCTACGGCCAACTGCCGTCGCTCCCCGAGCGCGAGCGCCCCGACCCGGCATTCCTACGCAAGGAGATCTCGCAGCACCTGCAGAAGGCCCTGAACCAGCGCGAGTATTCCTACACCGAGGCCGCGCGCCTACACGAGGTGGCCACGCGCCATCACCAGCGCTCCTCCATCATCAAGCGCAAACTGCAGGCCCAGCCCACGCCGCCCTCGCGCGACCCCACCCCCGCGCCCATCTCGCCCTCCGCCCAGCGCACCCTCCATCGCACCTACGAGCGCACCCCGCACCTGCGCCTGACCTTCGACGGCGGCCGCCACGGCCCCAGCGCTGCCCGCCCGCGCGACCGCCACAGGAAGCCCGGCGCACTGCCATCGCGGCGCTCGCGGGCACACAGCGCATCCTCCGACTCGTCCGATGGCGGCTCAGGCATCCACGTCGTGGCCTCGTCCCGGAAGCCCAAGCAGAGAGACCGGCACGGGCAGGCAGTCCGCGTGCGACCGCCTGGCGTCCTGGGCACAAACGTTCACAGCTCGATTGCAGGCATCTCCACCAGCAATGCCCTCGCCCAGCTCGCACCGCCCCCGCCAGACGCCAAACCCGGCAGCAAGTGGGCGCCGTGGAATAAGCTCACCGAGTATGAGATGGCTGTTCTTCGGAAGTCCATGAAGAAGAACGCCGTGTGGACCCCTAGCATGACCATGGTCAATCGCGAGCTGGAGAAGAAGCACCGCACACTCACAGACTACGAGCGGGAGAAGGCGCGCTGCGAGGAAACGGGCGAGGAGCTGCTGGACGAGGAGCCGACGATCGAGACGGTTGCGACAGCTGCGGCCTCGGCACAGCTCGCAGCATCTGGCCCTGCACCTGCTGCAGGCGAGTCTGCCAGAGACGATTCCCGCGAGGAGGGCACCATCAGCATTCGCCTCAAGCCGCTGCCGGCCAAGGAGGGCAGGAAGCTCGACCGTCTGTCGCAGCGGCAGCAAGCCGAGCGCGATGCACTGGAGCTCGAGAACGCTACGAGCAGGCTCCAGCAGGCTGCCGACAGCTTGAAAGAGCTCACATTCACTTCGCATGCCGCGGCAACACCGTCGTCTCAGAGGAAGAAGCCCGCGACCCGGCCCTCCAACAAGCGCAAGCGAGACACCACACCACCCCCAGCGACGGAAGGTGCGACGGACTCTCCGAGGGAAAGGGAAGCTTCGGTTGCAACACAAGACAGCGGTACCAAGCAGCCAGAGGCAAAGCGCCCGAAGATACATCTGCATATTGCACCCGCGCCCGCACCAAGCAGCACTGCATCGCCTGCACCGACGGCTGCTTCTGCTCTCTCGACGCCACAGGAAACGCCCGTGTCTGTCGCGCCTTCCCCAGTCGCACATACTCCCGTGCCGATTCCCGAGCCCTCGCCCACGCCCATGCCCCCTCTCAACAACGGCACTTCGATACAGGTACCGCTTGCTCCTGCTGGGCCAAGCACCCCAGTCGTCAACAAGGTCGCAGCAGAAAAGCCGGCGAGATCACCCACGCCCATTGCATCAGAGCCAGAGCCGGAGCTAGAGACGGAACTGGAACCCGAGCCAGAACCCGAGCTAGAGCTTGAGCCCGAGCCTGAACCTGAGCCCGAGCCAGAAGAGTCAAGAGCGTCACCCGAGCTTATTGACGTCGACATTACTGAACCTGTTGCCGCACCGACCCCACCTCCACCACAACCCACGGTCACAGCGGCTTCAACTCGTTCACGTAGGGAGTCTGTCGCGCCGAAGACCGTGAGTCCACCCGAGATTGCCGCTCAGCCCTCGAAAACCTTCAAAACCTCCACTCCGGTGCCCGAATCCATACCTGATGCACCCGTGCATGCGACACGGCCACGCTCCGCTCGTGGTCACGTACCCACCCCGAAGGCACAAAGCGAAGAGCCGAAGCCCAACGAACTCACAAGGATAACGCGTGAGACTCGACGCCACAGCATCTTCAGCCAGTCTGCCCTGTCAGCCCCTACCGCAACTCGCATGAGCACCCGAAAGAAGCCACCTCCCAAGGGCGAAGTCACTGCTGCGGAGGATGGACAGAAGACCGTCACAAACGTCAAGCGAGCGCAGGGTAGCAAGAATAAAAGGAAGAAGAAAGCGGAAGAAGAGCCCGAGCCAGTGGACGACATCGACCCCGACGAGCCCAGATACTGCATCTGCGATGATGTCAGTTACGGGCCGATGATATCGTGCGATAACAACGTAAGTATCACCACGCAAGCCTCTGCAAGTGCCCACACTGACGGACCGCAGTGCGATAAGGAGTGGTTCCACATGTCCTGCATGAACATGACCGAAGCCGACATCCCCTCTCGACGCGCAAAATGGTACTGTCCCGACTGTCGCGCTGCCCTTAGCGTAGATGCATACGGCAACCCACTTGTGCCCCCGCCGTTGCCTGGCAGGCGTGGTAATCGGTAGGTCTTCCTTTCTGTTCGTTCGAGTGCGTACTGAATCTCAAGAGGGGATGGAGTACTTAAGGGGATTTAGGACTGCATAAGCGCATTCGGCTGAGCGTCACGACACTTGAAATGACTGCCTGGGTGCGTTCGCAATGGGTTACGGACGTGTTTGCAACGACGGGTATGCATCACCGGTATGAAGGCATAAATACCTGTGGGTGTATCGTAGGACAATGGAATTATCGGTACGGGTGTTTGGAGTATGCAGTCTGCTCTACGGACAGCTGCTTTTAAGGGCATCAGTATCATCACGATCAATAAGTCAGCATCATTTGAAAAGAAGCTCAACTCTTTACATGCATCTAATCAAGTGTTGACGCTTGTTTGTACCTGCAGCGGCAGATTCGCAAGTGCGAAGCTTAACCTGCAGCTCTATCGCTCTTTCCTCGTGTTGTGCCCTTGTTAGGGCTTAGCGAACATGAGGGGTCGGAGCGGCTGACAACTCAGCTGGAGACCTCACGACCTCCCGTAGACGACTCTGATCCTACTGCCTACACCACAACCTCAAGACCGAGCCTTCAAGCAATTCGAATCGCATTACAATCGACCTTTGGTGCCCGACCTGTTTTTTGTTACCGCCGCTCGAGCTCGGTTGATTGCGAAAATAAGCACAAGGCTGAAGGACGAGGAGATCATTATGCCGATTTCTGTGACGTTTGTGCTGGGGAAGAAGGAGAATTACTTCTTTAATACACCTACCCACTGGGCTTGGTGAGTCTTTCTGTGGTTTTGGGGGGTTTGGAGCACGTGCGCGGCTCTAGCTGAGAAACCAAAAGCTGATATGAATATAGGCACAATTTGCCTCCAGACATCGAGGCCCTATTCACAAAATCCCCAAATATTAAGGATGTCATCGAGCTCGCTCTTGGAAGTAACGGGACCTACTTCATCTCATACAGGGATCACGACGGTCAGGTACTATGCAAACACTACAATTTGCCTAACGCCCTGACTTCCTGGCTGTACTGCTCCCACCCAAGTGTCGTCCGAGATCTGGTAACTTTGAGCGTCACTCTTGGACCATATGACTCTTACTACGCGTGGGACAAAAGTTCAGCGTCGTGGTCAAACTTACCTCCAAAGCTGGAGAAATCGATACTGAATCGTTTGGAACACCAAGATGCCTGGAAGACGACATGGAAAGCGAATGGAGCAGAGGCGCCCAGCTTCGTGAGCTTGGGTGCGGACGAGGCGTACTGGATGAGAACAGTGAGCGGAGGCGGTTGCTGGGATCTCAAATGCAGCGCACCGCCTTCAAATCCAGGCGCAACGGACGGTATGGCTGGCTTGCGAGGCATGAACAAGTTCCTCGAGGATAGCAGTGATTTCAATGGCGTCGCGGTATGCTGAATCGGAACTGAATCGCAAAGGTGATGTGTCATGCTGACTATACCAGGGTCTCCACCTCTTCCCATCACATCCAGACGCATATATCCTCATCACCATGGCTGGCAAAGCATTTTCAAACCTCCCAGAGTTCACGTGGGTCGACTACAACAAATTGTCTCCAGCACTACCATCCTTCGCACAAGGCCTGCTGCCAATCCCTCCGATGCCGAAGCACCGCCAGCAAGCACCGCCTGCAGTCCAACCTCAGCCAGGGATATCGCCTCAGCCCACGGCTCAACCACAGGTCCAGTATCAGCAACCAATCCAATCGCCACAGCCGCAACAGCATCACAACTGCTGTCCGCCAACAGCCCCTGGAGCGCCGCACAATTGCTGTGTGCAGCAGCCCGTGCAGCCTGTTCAGCCGAGACCGTTTGGTTTGCCCGTTGCGGTTCCGTACTACGCTCAGCCTGTGATGCAACAGTTCCATTATGGCGCTGCACCCCTGAATGGCCAGCAGGGAGGGTATCCTAACGGCGGGTATGGCGCGGGGCCTGTCTACAGATGAGATGAGATTGTGTGGCATAGACGATTGGGCAGGCAGGTGTGAGGCAGTGAGTCAGAGAAGATTCTAAATGTTCTACTTAAATACCCCAATACAGATATACTCTAGCTACTGCGGGACATTAACCAGGCCTCGAAGCCTAGAGTCAGTCGTTGTATCACTAGGGCGAGGTCTCGAGGAGTTTTTGTACCCTTTCGAAGAGGAAGCGCAACGTACTTAGTTTGAGTCGCTTCCGAAATGAGGCTATAGGTCACAGCGGGTCAGGAGTTCTTTGCAGAGCTGACCTCATTCTTTAGTTTTTGTTTGCGGTTGCTTACAGACTATCAGCAGATCATTAACAGGCCTTTACCAGATTTTCAAATTCGACAACGTAAGAGCGCCTTTGTCCCCGACTGTTCATTCCCTCATGCTCCTTCTTCCTTTTCTTAGATCTAACTTCTATTTATTCAACTTCAGTCCCAGCGCCGATTGATCACACCAGCATCAACTCTCTACTGTCTCGCCTACTTGAGCGATCGAGGTCAAACTATGGCGCCTGTTACGTGTATCAACGACCTCCCAGCGGAGCTTTTCCAACAAGCCATCGGTTACGGTGTTCGAGAAGCTGGCGTTGCTGAAGCGTGTAAAACGCGCAATGTGAACCGTACGTCGATATGTTATTCCGATGGTGATAAGGAGCTAATGATGTGCAGGCGCATTTCGAGATGCGGTTACGTATGAGATTGTGCATTATGTGCCTCTTACTGCTTTCCAGCCGATCGCAAGGACTATGTTTGCGTTTGCCCTCCCAGACATAGTTTCAAGTGCCGTTCGGAAGGCCAAGGGATCTGGCGTAGCTATGCTCCTAGGATGTGAGGAGCAAGTGGATCGTGTATTGCGGATCGAGGCTACCACTGACGTCGAACATGTCAAGCGATGCTACATGGATGATATCGATACGTACATAAAATGCCTGCCCTCACAGATCGTGCACAAGGGACTTGACTCATCACACTACTGTTACGCAGCTGGATCAGCTCAAGATTTAATCGTCCAGATGTCTACTGCAGCTGCAGTTGGCAGTCTCGTGGCTGTTAAACGTTACAGCATGGATGGCTCTCCCTGGCCAAGCGTCCCGCGCTGTGCAGTAAACCGACTTATGGACGATGAAGAAATATTCACGAACCCGCCACGAGCAGCTGCTTCTACTGGAAAACTTGACATTGTCGAGTATCTCCTCGAATATATCGACGTACACTTTGCAAGTCAACCTCCCCGCGCGAATCGGAGTTTGCCTTCTCTCCAACAACAGCTTCGCAGCGCTATTGGCGATGCTATCGTGGCGAAGGCCCCGAAGATCGTCAACATCCTCCACAATTTCGCCTCCATATTCGAGCTCGGGCACGTCTACGAAGGCTGCTGTCCCTCACCGTGTGCTCAGTCCTGGGTCAGAAGTGCAGTAAAGACAGGGTGTATGTGAACCTGCCGTAGCGAAGTGCGCCGAAGGAAAGTATGCTTCTCCCCGCAAGCAGCCGAGCCTCTTTAGGCAACTCATACACGATGTTGAGGATAGCAAGGAGTGGAGTAAGAAGGCGGAAGGACTCCTTGAAGAGAATCTGGGCGAGGATCTTCCGGGCGCGAGGCTGTATGGCGAGGATATCTTGGGAAGTGGCTTCTAGTCTGCCATCAGCGTGAAAGAGATGGATGGGCAATGAACAAGCGTGCTTGAGGAGTGGAAGCACTTAGGTACTCGGCGTATCTAGGAAGCTAAGCTGAACATTTAACTTTGGAAGGTATGGCGAAATGGATACAAAGAGTCAAAGATTGGATCTGGGTAGTGATAGCTTCGTGTCACGTGAGTGGATGCCTGCCAAATGCACTAACTGCATATTGTGTTCGAATTCCGATCACTTCACCAAAGAGAGAGATTCGGTGGCTTGAATATGGTAATCGCATTCGCAGTTCATATCGTGTGGCCAGCCAGAGGATGGATTTGACGCTGCGAAAGTACGTGACCTTCCGAGCTGGGATGACATCGATGGGGAAATTGCGCGAGGTGCGTGAAATTAGAGAAGTTGGTAGGACTGGTAGAAGAACTAAGCGTTTAGACCTTTCATAGTGTGCAAGCGAGACACGTGAGACATGAATCGAGTATTGGAGACATATTCGACAACATACTCTTTGCGAACTACCATAATACATGCAAAGATCGTCCGATTCAAACGAGGAGGATAGAAAACGAAGATGAAGAGACATTGACGTGAGTGGATTCTCTTCCACCGCCTATTACATGTACGTCATAAGTAGCAAGTGATGCAGGAGATAGTCGCATTCAGGAACAAAAAACATGTACGCATTTAGCGAGTCCACATGGGTACAGAAAAAGCCGAGAAAGGCTCAGTACAGCTGCTATCAGGAGGCGCAGAAGGGAATATCGCGTCCCAGTCGATCCAATCGCTAGTGGGAGTTTGTGTGGGTGGCGCATCTCTTGGCACGCTTGTGAGATGTATGGGTTGCTCTGGCGGCCTGAATGAGGACTGCCAGTGGTTGTGCCAAGTAGGTATCAAAGTGTCTGTATCAATCGGGGGTATTTCTTGCGACGGCAGTGATCCCATGTTTCGCTCAGCTGCAGGTGTTGGGACTTGCGTTCCTGGTTGTGTTGATATGTTGCTGAGTGTGGATGTGTCACTTGAGCGTCTGTCCGTGAGTGAGGGAACAAGCAAGGTTGATGCATCGAAGGAGTTCAACATGTCGTCTTCGCATCGCCGTATGATTTGCGCTACTTGTCGGAGGAGCTGCTGTTCGACGGCGCCGGGGAGCTGACCGGCGGTGGTGGTGAGCTCTTGTTGTATGCGTCTGAGAAGTTCGCGTCGGAAGCGGCGTGATTCTTCGGTGGAAGAGTCGCTGTCGTAGACTATGTAGCGTTAGTTCATGGGGAGCATGCGTCAACACCTGGGCATGACTTACATGGAGACGGAATATCTTCCATAGCAACATCTGGGAATAAGAGATGATAGACATCCCTCCATTTGTCTTCCTCCAGTCTGAGGGCGGGTGATCGCTTGCGAAGAGCCTTCAATGTTTCTCGATCGATGCCTTCAATTGGCTGTGGCACGGATACGTGGCATTGTGCAGACCGCAGATGGTTTGACAAGTCGACATCCGCATCGAACATGGTGTAGCATCGCGGACAGTATATCGACTGTGTATGCGCACGGTAGAGATGCTCTTTCATCCGATGGACTGTTTGCCATCCTGGTCCTGGACAAGTGCGACGGTTACGATATCTGTTCGGCTCGTGCTTGAAAAATGGACATGCAAATCTCGCACCAGTTTCGGAGCTCTCCACTGTTGCCAAAGATCCGCGACGTCTCTTGTTGGCACCGTCTTCTTCGTCTTCGTTGGGCGGGTGTTGGTCATCGGACCTCGACTTGCGCTTGCTGCCACCTTGGGATGCTTTTCGACTGTCTTGCCGAGACATGGATGTAGTACCAGTAGTCGCATTTGATGTGCCACCGCCATTGCACTGCATGTGGGCCACGAATCTAAGATTGACTTCAATCCTGCGTATGATCGCTTCGATAGTCTTGATCGTAGCACGCGGTAGCACGGGCTGGCAGATTAACGAACCATCTTCATGCTCGTCATCGCTTACGTCTGTGTTTGTATACATCTCGCAACTGCTCGCTGACGACTGCGAAACAATTGATGACACTCGCTTGTTGGGCCGATTATGTGATGGTAGGTTATCCTTGATCCACTCTTCAATGTTGTTGTCCGCTTCTACTAGTCCCGGTCGGAAGAGCACATCTGTCGATCCGATGATGCTAGCAGTAGGCTTGGGATGGCAAACTCGTTCAGCGGCGCGAAAGTGGTTTTCATGAACTGGACGAGAAGAAGCTGGACTGCTTGTTATACACAACCGTTGGGGTGGCGAAAAGTGGTGAAAAGCTCTGAAAGTGTGAATGAAAGAGGGCTTGCTTGGAAGTGGAGAGAACAATATGTCTATTTAGGATTAATTATTGGTCTCAATGAAAAGAGTTTGAGACATACGCTGGTCTGGATCAATGTAGTCCAGTGGAGAGAAAGAGACATCCGGGTCGCTATTGTAACCAGAGTCTCCTGTCCTTGAAGAGGAGAGAGAATCCCGCCTTGGGAGCTCTTTTGATGTGCTTAGCTTAGGTAAGCCACCATGCTTGTGACTGGCTGTCATCTTGGCTGTATTGCGCAAACTGATGAAAAGAATGCAGGTGGATTGCTCGATATCGCAAATATTACGGACAGCGCGCTGAAAAGGACGTGGAAGAAGAGAACAGAGGTGAAGGCATCATATGGATTGACGGGTGCCTGGACGCCGTCATAAGTACTCGATCGACCCCACTGCGCGAATGCGCAAACGTGGGAAGCCTTAGCTAAGTTGGGTTGCAGCGGGGCTGCCATCAGCCCAAATCCAGGAACGACAACCAGACGCACCAATCGCTGCCGCCAATCGTTCCTCGGAAAGACGGCAGCGAGGTATGACAAGGGCAATGTAGCGGTGCGATGGTGATGAGTGTTGGTTGCCCGCGGTCCGGTGAAGCGGGCTAGCCGTGCATGGGCCGCCTCGACACGTGGAGAAACGGGAGCTAAATCCTGATTTAGACAGTGGGGCCAGAACGTCGTGAACTGTTCGCAGCTGCGCCTTGTTCATCACCACGTATATGTTTCATTCCGTGAAACATCTGACGTCGATCATCGGCATATCCGACGCGATTCTTAGACATACTGATATTTTCCCTCGCGACGATGCGCAATGTACCTAGCATTCGAGAATAGCTATCTTAGAAGCCCACGCCGATCAGAGCCTGTCCGTACAATCTCGCCCCAGGAGGAATCACAGAGTGATCTGCAGACATCAGTGCCGTAGCTTTCTCGCGCCAAGATGGACGTCTCTCTACCAAATCGCGCACCTTATCGAACGTTCGATCGCTGAACCCCGACTCGTCCCTTGGATACACGCTTCCACCCATTCTAAACACGACATACTGCGCCAAAATCCGATTCTCCATCCGTCGATGATCCCACAGCCCGTTTACCTCATTTTCATGAGGGTCGAGTCTGATTCTGTCCGAGTATGCTTTCGCTGGCGCGCCTCGCCGGGCAAGGAACCTCAACATTAGCACGTCTCCACATCGTACCGCCGCCTGCCATGCCTTGGGAAAGTCGAACGTTGGCTCCCCAGTCGATGAGAAGATCCGCAATATCGCGACCAGTGTGCCAAGCTGCTTCGTTGAGGCCGCCATTCGCAGCGATGCCGTCGGTCAGTGTCCATATATTCTTGTGTAACACGCGTCTGATGAAGTCAAGCTGACCATACTTGCAAGCTTTGACAAAGACGAGTGGACCGAATCTTTTGAACCCTTGGATGTGCATCAAGGTTCGCAGCGAGTTGATGGAACCGTGTTGCACTGCCAAGTACACATATTTGTTTAGACAAGAAGCTTCGCCGTTGTAGCGGTACCGAATCGGTTGAAGCAGGCAGTGAGACTCCATACCCAAACACACAGAGTACTCTTCATGGAACTTATAGAGCATCTTCAAAGTCTCCGAACGATCGGCTTGGATTGCGGTCTCGATGGCTAAATGGAGCCTTGCACGCAGGGCGCGAGCATACCACGTGGTTCTGCGGCTGCGGAACCATGAAGCAAATATAGCCAGGATGTACCCCAGGACATTGTTGTGTCCTCCTGATATCGCCGCGATCAAAGGATCCCAGAACGGTGTCTCGTGCCCGAAACCCTTGAATGGCTTGTGGGGCAGACATTCGCTATACCACGTCGTATCCCGCCCGAGAAAGCGTTTGACGACGTCTAAATTACCGATCAACGCAGTAGCAACGATTCTGCGATGAGGTTTTATCTTGTGGGATTGAAAATGGTCTGGCTGCATAATGAAGTCTAGTGTCCATCTCTTGTATGCAGTTGCTAGATACGTCGTCATGCTCTGGACATGTTCCTCTTTTCGAGACTCTCTATCCATCGGTTTTTCCAAACGTACCAGCTTTTCAGCAAGACCGCGCACTAAGTGTATAGGCCACCTCGGATCATGAGCTGTGCGCAACGGGCTTCGTATCAAAGAGCGCAAACTTATGCGCAGGATGCCCCGCGCGATGATCGTCTCGCTCTCTGTCATCTCCTCCAGCGTGAACTGGTCGAACGGGAGCCGGTCTATAATCTCGTACTGGACGATGTCGCATAGCTTGTCTGTTTGCAGTAAGCCTTTCCGTTCGCGGCCTCCACGTCGAACAAAAAACTTACGGCATACTTGCCGGAGATACCAAGCCTCGCACACGCCGGCGCCACTGATTAGATCGCGTATGATTTGCCCGAGCAGCTCCGCAAGAAGACCAGTGAAGCCTGACGTAGCCATGGACTAGAGGTTGCGGGTTTGTTTTTGGTTGAGTTAGGGTATGTCGACGTTTCAATATCTCGAAATGTGAATGTGTAGTAACCGCAGAGAGCGAGGCTTAGCGCTACCGGTAATCTGTCGATAGAGCGGCTTGGCAGGAGCCACTTTCACTCACTCACGGTTTGCAAGATGTCCCATTCTGTTATCTGGGTATTAGCTCCGGCGACGTCATTCATCTACTACCATGCGCCTACATGGGCGCATGGGGATGTTTCTTTCACATTGCGACAAATGGAGAGACAAACCTTTTGATACGATTTGATCTCGTTCGTTACATGTTAGACATGTCTAGGCCCAACCCATGTGAGTGGGGCCAGTCTCTCCATATTAGAAAAGTTGGTAAGTTGCGCCCTTACACTCCGGCCCACATGACATATTGACCTTTACTCCGCGGTGCTTCTCCGACCTTTCTCAGCCCCTAGAATCCTAAGCTTAACAAACTCTGGCCAAACGCCTTAGATCCCGGAAGAAACCAAGGATCCTGCCGGTCGAGAGCTACTTTTGTACTCCAGATCTTGCTTTCTTCAACCTCTTCCACCACGCGTTTGAGTATATCGAATTTCGGAGCTACAATGTCGTCCGGCTTCATACTCATTGCGATGAGGTACGCGACCACGGCTTCCTCCTCCGAGCCCTCGAAAGTTTTCAACATCGCATATCCAAGGGTTTTCAAGCGCGTCTGACCGATATTTGCCACCTGATCGGAAACGGGCGCGCCATTCAACAAGATAGTCTTAACCATGGCAAGGTTATTTTTGGCAAAAGCCAACTCGACGAGCTCTTGCGAGTAATTGTCCGCCAATGTGCCGTCGACTCCAGAAGCAAGCAGAGTCTCGACGACGTCTCGACAATGGAAACGCATGGCCACCGTCAGGCAAGCTTGAACCTCCTCGTACACATGCCATAGGCCTGTAGTGACGAGTCACTGCACTAGATGTGCACTGTTGTATTTGCAGACGTTCTTGTAGGTATTTTGTGTAGTGGGCCGGACTTACCCAAAATGCATGATCGTCCGGAAGATCTTAGGACACCCGGTGGCTGCAGCAAGTTCGAGCAAGGCGCTTGCCCGAGGAAATTTCATCTCGTGCTTGTACATGAAGGCACAGATTGTTCGAGTCCTATCAGCCTGAGCACTCTAGATTGAAGCTCTGAGGATATTTTCGGAGTGATATTCCATGTCGGTGAACTTTCTGACCTTGCGATTGGGCAGCATTGGCTCGATCACGACAAGGATATACTTCAAGCACTCCAAGTGTCCCATGATTGCGCTCGATCGGACTAGATCGTTGAAGCTGCCTTGTAAGAATCCTCCGGGCCAGCATAGCATGATAGACTTGAACTGAAGGCTTGGCTGCTGGAGATATTGTTTCAATGTAGGAAGGGTGCCAATTGCAGCCGCACCATAAGCCTTGCAATAGGTTTTTGTATAAGCGGTTCCAAGAGCAGTCCGTAACAGAGGATGATTGTCGCTAGTTTCCATTGCCGCTGCCAGGCATGCGGTAAACAAGTTGTGGTATGTCGTTGCTATTATTTCTTTCGATTCGAGGCCGTCTTGACTGACCATTTCGTTAACACGAACTTGAATCCAGTCTTGCCATGGGGAGGAATTTGAAGCTTTTCGCACGGAACTTCTTAGAATGCCTACGGCATATTGATCGTGAATTCCACGTCCGACGACTCTCTGAAGGCCCGTCCTAGATTCGTCGACGAAGATATCCGCGGACAGAGGTTTACGATCTCGTACTCGATCAGGTCTTGAAACTTCACTACGTTTTGTAAGCATCTGTTTAAGAAGAATAGATTCGAGCAACCGCATCGTGGCAAACTCGA
Organism: Ophiobolus disseminans; assembly: GCA_010093685.1. Taxonomy (NCBI): domain Eukaryota; kingdom Fungi; phylum Ascomycota; class Dothideomycetes; order Pleosporales; family Phaeosphaeriaceae; genus Ophiobolus; species Ophiobolus disseminans. The sequence goes on from MU006226.1 coordinate 716,947, forward strand.
CAGTCGACTTGACATGCGCATGACTTACCACAAACAGCCCTTGTGTGCCACGCTACAATGACCCCAGCCACACAGAACAAATCCCCGATAACGCATTGCACGACCTCGGTAGGTAGGTTGAACATCCCAATGGAGCTAGCCATTGACTTTGATCTTATTTCTCGAAAGGTTTATGCGAATGTGGGGAGAAGATACAGAGGCCGAACATGGTTGACAGTGTTGTATAAGGAGGCAGAAGGAGCAAAAGTAAGACTGTTCAGTACTAACGGGCCATGATTTGAAGCACCAAATTTGTGAACAACACCATTTGCGAGCAAAGCGCAGTCGCTTTCGACCCTAATTCCCAGGCAACCATTTGGGACCGTCACCACGATTCCTGGCCCGGAGAAAACTTTTGGCCCTTTTTACGAGATCAATCTTTTCAGTAACCCTGCTCCGCTGTTATTTTACAAAGAGTAAATATTTCTCCAAGGACCAATCTCGTTCTCAACACTTCCTCACCCCGACCCTCTACATCTTGCTAAACCTTTCGGGTTCAAAGCTACATTAGACTGAAGATGTCTACAAGTATGGGATTGCATAGTCTTCCTGGTGAACTGCTCCAGCAGGTCATTGGACACTATGTTGCCACGGTCTCGATCGAGGAGGCTTGGAATGCTCGGGGTGTCTGCAGTACGTGTTCAGCCGATGTTTGTGGCTTAGCTGCTGACAGGTTATAGAATCGTTCCATGACGTGGTCGTCTATTAGATCATTCGTTACGTGCCAATGGCCCACTTCGGTGGTGTTGACTCAATCCAACACAGCCAAAAGTTGGCAATTCTCAAACTAAATCTCGCCGCTTTCCTCGCTAGTCCTATACAAAGATCATCGAATATTCCTCTCATGAAATACATCCAAGAGAGAGTTATTGCGATCTTGAAAAGGCAAACGACTGCCGATAAAAACGTCTTACGGTCTAGATACACGACTGATGTCATATTGTACATCGAACACGCGGACGGAAAGCCGACTCTTGATCTTCTGTTTAGTGAACTAGACTATTGGGCGCGCTGGCTGAAAGGCAAGGACGTTACGGTTATAGAAATGAACACTGCTGCAGCGGTGGGGAGTTTGTCAGCCACGAAGTACTTTCTTGACAAACTCGTGACGGCAACCTGGTTCTCGCACTGGGTCTCTTTGAAGCCCAGCTCACACTCGTGGCCGTCACTATCAATGACCCATTACTGGCCGCCGCATCGACCGGCAAGGATGATGTCATTCAATACCTCATTTCGCACATCGAGGTCGCCATGAACAGTTCAATGGATTCGCTTGTACGGCGGTACATCAAGGATCGGACATACTCCGCTATCAGCGCCGCCATCAAGGCAAAACATATCAGCACAATTCGGCTACTCACGAATTTCGCAAAGACTAATCAATGGACCCTCACAACGCAGGTATACGAGATCATGTCAGCTTCGCGGATCATCGATGCCTGGCTCGAGAACGCAGCAGCATCAGGATGCTACAACACAGCTCGAACAGTCCTAGTCACCCTGTCAATCCTGAGCAAAGAACATCGACAGCCGCTGCTCAAAAAGCTTTTCGCACTGGCCTGTAAAGATGGCTCCGCGGATCTCGTACGCGCCATGCTGTGCAGGAAGCTCATACCAACTGAGACTATGCAGCTAATAAAGGACACTCCAGGCTTCTATAACTCGGTTCTAGTGCCGGCGCATGGTCTCCGGCTTGCTACCCAGTACGGACACCTCGGCGTCTTCGTCGCCATTATGAATGGCTGTCCGGACACCAACGCTGACGAAGTAATCATACCAGCCATCCAGTATGGCCGCATTGCGATAACGAATCACTTGCTCCAGCACGGTGTGAAGATTACGGTGAAACAGGTGGGCAAGTTGCAGGACGACCTTAAGAAGCTGTATAATTATAGGGGCCCTAGGTCATTCGAGAACAAGCATCTCGTTTTGACCTACTATCTGGCCGCTAAAGCTGGGATGGTGAATTGTCCGGCCGCGATCCCGGAATCGAACTATCTCGTTTGGCTCATCGAGGACGTGGAGGATAGTGCGTACTGGGGCGGAAGGGCTCGGGAACTGTTGGAAATCTAATGGACACGGGGCAACCAGTGCTGGGGAGCTGCGGCTTAAAGTGTCGACCTCGAGGTCGTGCTTGCAGATTCGGAGCGTCTTGTCGGGAGATGAGGGACGAAGCAAACGAGTTTCGCCAAAGGTAGAATGAATGTCGGCGTACCTCCCTTGTGAGACAACTTGTAGAAAGATTGAATGGGGTTATACATCATCCCAATACACCGACTTCCACCTACCGCATGGAGTTGTGTTGTAGCACTAACTCTATCTTTTCTCACGGAATAGCTGATTGGCTTGACATTTACCGCACAGCCTATCTGAGGTATTACAAGCAAGAACATTCTCAGTTTCGTAGGTACCAAGCTCACATCGAATACCCAGCCTGCTCTCAAATACTTCCATCTACAATCCCTACTCAAGGAAAATACCAGCCTATAGAGTCTAAACCTCCTCCAAACCACTCCTCTCCTCTACTCCTCCGCAAAACCCCAACCCCACCAAATCCTTCCCAAACACCACTTCTCCAGGCCCCTCACCCCCACCATGCATATCCAGTACCCCCCGCGCCCTCGCACTCTAAACCGCACTATCTTCCACATCCCACACCAAGCGGCGAAAATACTTCATATCCTGTATTTTCACTGGCCACTTTTCCTCCGTCATTTTCGCGGCGAGATACAAGCCCAGCACCCGCTGCGTATCGCCAAACGGGCGCAGACCCGCGTAATTCGTCGACTTAAGGAACGCGTGCATGCTGTCGAGCAGCTCAGGCGTGATGTGTGTGCCGCACTGCAGCATGTGTTTCACCGTAGCCGTGCGCCCGAATTTAAATGCGTCTGCAAGGGCGTCGGTGTGCGAGATGGGAGCACCGTGCTCGAGGAGTACGTCGATAACGTCGTTGTGGCCGAATTGTGCGGCGAGGTGTAGGCCGTGGTAAGCGCGGTCTCGCGATGTGTAGTTCCCGGGTAGGGGGTGGTCGAAATGGTGCATGTGGCCGGGGAGGCACGATAGCAGGTTCTTGTGTATCATAGCGCGAATGATGGCTGGCTTGTTGTGTTCGCATGCGTAGTCGAAGAGGAGGTCTGTCCAGCGCTGCTTGGGGTGTTTGTTCAACTTCGATAGTACGTATAGGACGGTTCGGCAGGTGGATATGCAGCCTGATGTAGCTGCGTTCCTGAGCCATGTTTCCATTTATGTGGGATCCTTATACGAAAGGTCTGGCGGAGTAAGGTTATGGTTTTCGTTGACGACCCATTTGCGTTTTCAGGCGAAGTCGCAGAGCAGCAGGATGAGGCGGGTGTGCTTTGCTGTGACGGCGGCGGAGATTACTGTCTATGATCTAATCTGAAATCTTAAGGGCTTCAGTATCATTGTTCGAGGTGGGTTGTCGAGGAAGTGTTCAATGATGGGAAGTAGATACTTCACAACATCGATCCGTCTAGTTGAAGACGCTGCTATGATGGGATCCTCCATGAGAGATGCAAACGTGTGCGCGTTCAGTGATCGCGACACATAGTTTCTAATCCAAGAGGTCGATAAAAGCTCGCCGATGAAGTACTTGACGGCTGGTAGACTTCCGATGGCTGCCGCAGCTGATAGATTCATTGCTGCATCTGTCGGCATTTGGTTGGCTAGGGTGTAGTGGTAGTCCAACAGGAGACTTAATGTAGGTCTTCTTGCTCAATTCAACATGTATGACACGATTTCTTTTGTGTATTGATCTTTCAATATTTATTCATTCGTCGGTGCCTCGACCGCCATAAGAGCACTGACCCTATCGCCAATGAACTTGGTCGTCTCGATGTTGCCTGATGCTTTTCGAATCGGGCTGCAAAGAATACTGGCTAGGTTCTGGTCGAGAACAGTCCTTTTTTGTCGCAGTATAGCGAAAGGATAGTCGAGACTGCTAGATTGACAGGTTGGCATATGATGAGCAATCTCGTACACAATGGCATCGTAGAATGACTCTATTATATTGTTAATGGCTGAAGAGACGGTCGGGTACTGTACGTACTGCAAACTTCCTGAGTCTTCCATATCTTGAAGATTGGATAGCGGCACGTATGATGCCCAATAATCTGAGCCAGCAGCTTCCCAGGCAGACTCTGTAAGCTTGTTGTTGCAGGTATGGTCAGCGATCTCGGGAGGAAAAGTTGAGAGACTTCTCTGGCTTTAGAGTGGGGACAACTGGAACAAGGAAGGCTTGGGGTTAACTATACGAAGAGAGGCAAGAGAAAGACAAGGAATAGCACAGGCGCTGGTTAGCAGGAAGTCTCGAAGGAAATCAGTTCTACGAATGCCTCGAAATTATCAAACATTAGGAAGGAACAGCGCCTGCTCCGTTTGTAGTTTTCTTATTCTATAACGTCTAAAGCTGCTGCTGCTAACGCTAGACCTGTGGCTATTCTTTGAGAGCGGAGGAGACTGAGAATACTTTGTAGTTTCAAATGTGCTCTATCTCCCTCTATAGCTATACAGATCAGCTTTACTACTTCTAGCCTTTTAAATAAATGAACACAACTCATCTTTATAGTATTGTATGACGATCACATTTACATACTCTAAAAACAACCATAAGTTTGTTGCAACAAGCTTCAATGAGAATTGACCGAGCCGACTCAACAGAACGACTTATGACTTTGCGCTGTTGAGACGTAAGTTTCGTATACAACTTCCACTTTTACTATTCCAATTGTACATATACCGCTCCCCTATACATCCACCACCACCAGCAACAACAACAGCCACAACCCAAAAAATTTCAAAGAAAAATGAATTAAACAATTCACAAAAAGACATCAAAAAAGTATTACTACACCCCCCATCTTCCCTTTCCTTTCCCCTCTCCCCCCAATTCTACCCCCCTGACCTCCCACCTAATACGGCACCTTCCCCACCCCACCCTCACCCACCCCATCAATCCCATCCCCATCCTCATCCCCCTCAACACCAATACTATCCAAAAAGCCTCTAAAATCCGGTTTCTTCCCCTGCACCTCGCTGCCCCTATGTCTCCTATCCCCACTTCTCCCGCGACTCTTCACGCTCCGGCTTTTATTCACGACGCCGCCATTAGGCGCGGTCTTGGGCCTCATGGCAAAGTCCTGCGTATCCGTCGCGCCAATCGTCGGAGAAATAGACTTATCGCGTAGAGATTCAGGGATGGGCGGGACGGGCGGGACGCCGTTGTCCGCGTATGCTATTTCGTGGGCGGTGTGTGCGTGCGTTGCGGTCTGGGAACGCGGTGCGGAAGTAATGGCGGCATCGCCGTTTGAGTGTAGTGGGTGTGGGGCGTCGGTAGTGAGGAAGGATGCGTCGGAGAGGGAGTGTACGCTGACGAGGGAGTCGGAGGCGGAGGAGTCGCGGTCGTTGGAGGTGCGGTAGCGTTGGGAGGGGGCGCGGAAGGAGTAGCTTGTTTTTGGGGCGTTGGGGCCGGAGCCAGACAGAGCGCGCTTGAGGTCGTCGACGCGGACGGTGCTGCGTTGGGAGGAGCTGCTGCCGGGTGTGCGACTGGGGCTACGGGGGCCATGGGGAGAACCGAGACGGCCTACTAGGCCATAGGCGGTGGAGGGCGGTTTGCTGTGGGCGCGTCGTGGGCTAGGTACGGGTGAGTTGTTGCCACTTTCGAGATTGCCGTTAGGGATATTGACGCCTAGGTAGTTGTTTTTCTGGTTGCCGGTGTATTGGGTGCCTGAACGCGACCCAGTCATAGATGCAGACGAAGAATCTTTGGTATTGGTAGCGAGACACATATCGCGCGACCAGTCAGCAAGAAGCTCCTCCCTGACTTTATAGGGTAGTTGAGGTGCTGCCTGGACGTTGGTGGGCTGATGGATGGCCGGTACTATACTCGAAATCGACATTGAGCGGCCAGGTGAACCAGGTGGTGAAGATGGAGGAGAGTATAGCGAGGACGAATAACCCTCGAAAATCTTCTCCACCAGCGCATCGCGGTTATCGAAGGGGTTGAGAGCCTCCAACTGAACTGTTGTACCAGCTAGGCTCACAGGGCTCGGGTGCGGTGTTGCGATGCGGTCGATAGGCATCGGTGGGACGCGGATGCTCTTTACCCAAAGACCTTTGTTGTTTCTCCGAGTGATTTCGTTATGCAGCGCACGACCAACCGACGACACTTCAAAGTCCAAGGCCATGCTCAGGGCCCACAGGTACCCATGCACAAGACTGCCTACCCGAATTTTCGTGCCAGGGTCTTCGATCGTCGCAATATCTTCTTGCAGTCGTATGACCATGGACAAACCGCTTCTCACAGCATTTACCCCGAGCCTATTAACCAACGTGGTGAGAAGCAAGTGCAGGAGCAGGTAGTCTTCCTCGGAATCGACGTAGAAAAGCGCGTTCTCGTAGACGGCGAGATGAAGTAGCGGTAAGAAGGTGTCTTTACCCCTGCCAGGCTTCGGCACTCTCTCTCTTTGCGATGCGTTTGACGCCGCTCGCCGTGCTAGTGCGCCTTTGTCATTCTCCTTTTCCTTCTTCCTGTAGTTGTCGACGATCTTCAAATCATCCTTCTTCTTTTCGAGGTTGAGCCACGTGGTCAGCGCATCCACATACGCTTTCCGGACCTTTCCACTTGGGTCCCGCAGCAACCACTGCGTGCCTTCCCAGACGCTCACGCCAACCCTGCCTCTTGAAACTGATGCTGAAGAGCCGTCCGGTCTTCGAGCGTTTGCTGTCTTGATTATAGCCTTTACGGACTCGAGAGCCGTCAGCCGCGCCGTCTCGAAGGAGAAGAAGCGATCTACATATGTCTTCTCTTGCAGACTTGCCGAATCTGCAACAGCGTCGACGGCCCCAATTGGGTTCTCAATGGCGTCCACCGTGGACGAGATGCTAGAGAAGCGCGAAGGCTTTAGACGGCTGAGGATAGCTCCGACCATGTCTGATATCTGGTCGGTGTAGTAGACGTGAGTCGCCAGGTCTGCCATGCATTGCTGGATCGTTTCCAGCAGCTTGAAGCGGGCTTGCGAGGGTTCCTTAACCACCTCCATGACTACTCCAGACAGCGTATTCGACGACTCGCGACCACCCAGGTCTTTTTCGGACAGTACGGATGTGGTCTGCTGCTGATGTGGTTTTATTGACGAACCGGGGCCGCCAAGCTGTAAGAGTAGTAATGTGTGAGAAATGAAACCAACCAAGACATCCATCACGCTAAGTCCGATGAAGTTGATGGTGGATGCGAGGAGGTAGTCGATGACAGTCGCCAAGACCAGCTGTCTTTCGAGATCGCTTTCCACGATGGGGCTGCCTACCAGGGCTTGCACCGCTCCTACGAGAATCGTGTAACGGTCCTGGACGGGCGTCCACCCGCAGATGGTGGTCATGAGCGTCGTAGCCCAGCTTCCGTGCTCGACACCCAGCTGCTGCGAGCTCGACACGTGACTTCCGACAAAGTTCAGCACCGCGGTTGTCGCAAGCCGGAGCAGGCCGCGGTTGACGCCCTGGAAGATGTTGCGCAGCGCCTGGAGCGCAATCACGCCGACCTCCTCCTCTGCAAGCTTGTCTGCGTCTTCGGTCGTCCCAGATGCTGCGACTGGGTCGCCGCCCTCGTCTTCGTCGGTCCGGGCCGTGGAGACGCTCTGCCGCCGGCGCAACGCCTGCTCCTTCTCATGCTCGCCCTTTGCACTTTCCCTGTGCTCCAGGCGCTTGATGTATGCCCCGCTCTCCGAGAATATGTTGAGCAGGACGACGGGTATTATGGCCTGCAGCTGGCGGCCCGTTTCCGAGCCGAGCGACTCGGACGACGCGACTGCCTTGAGTGCGCGCAGCCCCGCCTTGCGGTATCTGATTGCGACGGGCCAGCTGACGGGCGTCTTTGCAGCCTTGGCGCCCTCTTTGGACGCGAACTGGGCGTACAGCTGCACAATTTCCTCGTACTGGCGGATGTAGTCCTGGTCGCCGGCGAGCGCGGCGGGGTCTTGGTGGGCGCATAGCGACTCGAAGGCCGGCACCGTCTCCTCGACCATGGTCACGTCGCTCGAGTTGAGGATGGTCCGCAGGATGCGCAGCACCGCGCCGGCATAGAGGGGGAGATCGCGCGGGCATTTCTCGATGATTGCCTGGACAATCTGCAGCGTCACCTGCACGCTGCCCGTGTTATTCCTCCACACATCCTTGGTCGTCCTCTTATCCAAAAAGTCCACCACCTTTTGCAGCTTGCTGCGCCGCGTGCTTGCGTAGTAGAGCAGGTAACTCAGCTCGCTCGAGTTCGCCTTGGCCTCGGCATTATTCTTCTGCACTTTGGGGTAGCATTTGAGGACCAGGACTTGGTGCTTGGGGCGACACGCCTGCCGCGCTGCGTTCATCGAGACTCGGCCGTGGGGTTGGGTGACCGCGGAGGGTGCCGAGGGGAAGTGCTAGGATACTGGGAATTGGCGGGATGGCGTGGATCACGGGCGCTGCATCATCTACGTGGTGATCGCACGCTCGAGAGGAGCAATTCACTGAAGCCGAACAAGAGGTAAAGGTGTCTAGGTGAGATACTTGGAATTGCGGGACGTGGAGCTGTCCGATCCAGAAATGTGGTCACTGCCCAAGATGTTTCCGTCAGCCCTAATGCACTCGCCAAGCACGATGACGAACATCGAACAGTCAACCACTGAGGCGCCGCAGACGTGTTTTCGCAACGTACGAATGTCTTGAACGATCTATTGTGATCGTTGAGAACTGATATCAACGACTCGAATCCATATTCCCAAGTATAATCTACAGTGTTGTAACACGGCAATTTCCTACAAGTCGCTCCTATCCTAATTCTCGCCATCTTGCTTGACTCTATGAGGATAATTTGGGTCGTCCTTGATGTTCACGCGATAGGCCCCATCTCCTGCATACCTGGGGGGGAATGTGGTACTGTCCCTGCGGGTTTGGGACCCAGTTCTCTCGCCTGCTTGAGAGCCCTCATCCCGAACGGGTCTATGGCTTGCTGTCACAGGATATCTGCTCCTGTTTTCCCATCCCTTGATTTCAAAATCCCTTGCAGCTTTGTCTCGGGCAGCAAACTTGGACCCTGCTGACGTGCTGCCACGAGAGTTAAATTCACTACGGTGACGACCACCTGAGGCTGTCCAATCTCGCCCTCTCCATTTGAACTTCGTCTCCCTCTCGAATTCTTCTTCCAGACGCGCTTGATTTGCAGGCTTAACTTTCACTAACCTTCCTGAAGGACTCAACGTGTCTGTGCGCAACTTGGGCATCACCGGTTCGCGAGCCGGCATGTACCTGTCCCTCGAGAGCGGCAGCCGCTCATTGTCCGCCTCGCCATACTCGGACTTTTCCACGACTTCCTCTCCGGGAGGCACAAGCTTCACCGGCATCGCCGTGAGGGGAGAGTAGGTGCGGAGCCCGGAGTCATACAACCTCTGTCGCATGACCGCGGGCAGTCCCTGTTGTTGACCCTTCTTGATATGTGTTGTGACGGATTCTTTGACCTTGAAGAGCCGCGCTGTGAGATTCTGAGGTTCACGGTTTATCTTGGAGGGTTTTACAATGACGAAATGCAAGTGGCGTCCATCAGACACTGGCTCCACAGCCCAAACCGAGCCTTCGGGCATCGACTTGAAGATGAAGTCTGGTCGCAGATGCGGGAAGTGCTCGTGCAGGTAGGGCCAGTCTCCTTTCTCATGGCTGCCTGTGATGCGTTCCTCCTTCGGAAGCTTGGTCCGTTTGATGGCGATGCTGAATTCGACGGGCGCGCCCTGGTCGATGTACGTATAGGAGCGGTCGATTGCGAGTTTGAAATATGCCGCCGGACTCGACAGAGCGAATGGCGTGGTCCTCAAGGCGCCGATGCCCTTCCCTGCTCTTGGGTCTTTGGCGTTTCCCGGAATTGAGCCAGCCGGAAATATGCCGAACGTCCGGTGTTTGAGTGTGAGGTTCTCCTTCTTGATTGTCGCGATATTTTCCGAAGCCGCCTTTTTAACGGGCTCCATAAGGTACAGGAGTTCCCCCGGCTTGATGTGTTTCTCGTAAAGCTCTTCCAACGATATGTTCTCTGCCACCGTCTTCTCGTCGCGAACCAGATTGATCTCATGGGCGGAGCAGTTCGGGGGCTCTACATCATATAGTTGGAAGGCAAGCAATTTGTGCTGGCCCAAGGTCGTTCGGGCTTTTGCCGTCTTGTACAGACAGAAACATCGGTGTTGCGCCAGGCATTGGGGCGGCCGGGCGGCGCGCGGACGGGAGGGCGGGCATTGTGGGCGGCAAAGTGACTGGAATGCGCGCAAGGAGACTCTGGCGGGCGGGAGTAGCAGAGAGCGGAATTCGACCGTGAATATTCGGGCGGATGGTGGCATGGCGATGCGAACAAGCAGAAGCTCAGCGATGTTCAGCGAAAAGATTCGCGCATGACTCGCTTAGCGCATCCTGACCGCCTGCACGTGACTCGCGCGCCGCTCTCCACACGTATATTTGGCGCTTCCCACGATGTTTTCCATACATCGCATCGTGCAGCATGCCTCGTTCACTCGTCTCGTGACCGGCTTGATACCCAACTTGGAAGATACCCATTTTTCTGTCAACCTCAAGACAGGCTTCACGACATGCTATCTCTGATTTCTGACGTTCGCACATTCCCTCACCGTCAAGCCCTATCAAATTGCCCGATTCTCGCTTCTTTGGCGTTGCAGCACAATGTTGGACTACGTCAAGTAAACACAACATTCGCTATCGCTTCTGATTCCCGCACGTGGGGCTGCTTCTCGTCCATTCAATATTTTGTAGCTGTTTGTTGAGCGGTTCGATCGTTACTTACCACGGGCCCGCCCTTCACCTGTTCAGGAGCGCTTGATTCGTCCCAGACTCCCAGTCCTCTTGACCGCCAGGGATCCATTCACTACTTAGGTAGTCCTATTGACCTCTAAAGACACAACTCTAGGCACCCTCCAACATCTTCTTCTAGCATTGGGATAGCATTCGCAATGCATACCAACAAGATCTTCACGGTGCTGTCTCTCCTCGTCACATTCATCCTCACCACGCTTGCAACAGCCATCCCAGACTCGTCTGTAATCATCGTCAGCTTCACACTGAGCACCATAGACGCTTCGGTTGTTGAGACTACCGCCAGCGGCTGCGACATAGGCGTGGGCAGGCCTGGCGGCGTCTACATCTGTAGCGGCAACAACTTCAGCGACAATTGCAAATGGCACGGGCCGTCGAACGAGTGCCACCATTTCTCACCAAGCTCTGTCTCGGCGGCCTCTATCGGCCCAAACACCGGCGGTCACTGCATCTTCTACAGAGGCACTGACTGCACGGGCGATCTGATGATTCTCGAAACCGGTAGCGGTAAATCCATTGTGTGAGTGAAATGGCACACGTCGAGAGGCATGCTAGCGGCTAATGAAAGCGTGCAGAGATCTAGAATGTCCTGGCGTCAGTGGAGCTGGTGAAGTGCTCAAGGGCAAGAGCATGCGGTGCTTTGCAGTCGTTTTAGCGGGGTCGAAAAGACTGGCGAGTAGGCTTTCTTGATGCGCAAGATGGGTCTGTGGAAAGACGTAATAGGGAAGAAGCCTTTGTTCTTTCATCGGTACGAGTTTTTAAAGGTAGACGAAATCCATCTACCCTAATCAATTTTCTTCGATCCACTATCATTACCACCCGCTCTTCACATTTGTCGACGTTTGTGTCCATGCAAACATCCCTGCCAAGATCTGACCGCGGGAGCAAATATACCCCTCGAGCCCGTTTGCACTTCTCTAGTCTATGTTCGCATGTGTTCCAGACATCGTGCGCCACCATACCTTCCTCACCCTTACTCCCACTTTGAGCTCTCCTGCCTCGACCGCCACCACCTACAATCGTCAAGCATGCACATCAAAATCAAAACCAAATAATGTCTCTCCTTTCTATCCTCCTAGCCACCGTCACCGCAACCGCCATCCCCAACACCAACACCTCCACCAGCGCCGAGACATGCAAGTCCCCCATCCACACATTCCCCGCACCCCTTCTCACTCCAAAACTAGTCATACAAATCACATCCAACTCCCTCACGGGCCCCACCGCCCTCGGCGCCATAAACCCCGGCTGCCGCGAAAGCGTTGGCCGCCCGGGCGGCATCTACGTCTGCACGGGCGACAATTTCACGGGCGACTGTCACTGGCAGGCACCGCCGCACGCGTGGCAAAACTGCCACTACTTCACCCCCGACGCCATGTGGCGCTCCGTCGGGCCCAATCACCAGACGTATTGCGTTTTTTATGAGGGCTTCGGTTGCGTTGGTAAGGTTCCAAGGTTGAGTATACCGTTTGGGAGGATTATTACGTAAGTGAAAGGTTTGTGGATGTGGATGTACGGGGAGAGGCTGATTGTGTGTGTGGGTGTAGGATGCTGGATTGTCCGGGGGCGAGTGGGATGAAGGGGATGAACGGACATAGTATGAGGTGCTTTTCGAGGGTTTGAGGGGTGGTGCTAGGGATGTGTGGGCGCGTTGCGTGAGCTTATGGTCGTTCCGGGATCATTTCGACTTGTGCCCACGATTGGAAATGCCGTGAGACTATGGTCTTAAATGGATGCTTGATCTAGATTAATTTTATGCACGTCACGGTAGGCACAAGGGAACTATTTCTCTTATCCCCCGTTTGAAATTTGCGCTCATGTTGGTACCACTACAGCTACAACACTTTTTCCATGGAATTGAGGTGCATCGTAGTTACAGTGTTCTAGAATGGTCTTCATAAACGGCGCAGTCAAGAAATTTCTCTCATCTCCAGTTCGAAACTTGTGTTCTTGTTGGTACCACCACAACCACATCACCTTTCCGCAGAGCGGTCCGATCACCAGTGCACTGTTTCAACCGCATCGGGTATCTCGCAATTTTACATTTTCGATATTCCCTATACAAGACGTCTTCCATCATGTTCTCAAAGGTACTCTATCCATCCAGTCCTTACCGCTCCCTCCAACAAGCAAGCCTTCCAAAGCTCACTCCTACCATGCTCGGCAATGCCATTCTCCCCATGCTCCTCTTGAGACTCACCGCCTCGGCTTCTGTCGCTGTCGTACCCAAAACCAGCAAAACGCTGCCCGGCACTGTCGGTACGGCCTCCCTCTCCGCAAGAGCTTCGACCTGCACATATCAGGGCGATCCCTTCGTCTTCGAGACGTACACCCAGCCGAATCTCAACGGCACGCCAACGCAGCACGAGGCAGATGAATCCTGCCTCCCCTTCACCAATAGCGCCACCACCCCACAGAGTATCGTTATTACGTTTGGCGTCTATTGCCATCTTACAACGGTCTCGAGTGCACTGGTGACCCCAGACAGATTGCAGTCAACAACAAGATGCAAAATTAAGTGGCCGATCATATTCTCTGCAGTGGTGATCACGGCCGTAGCGTAGGCAGAGAGGCCTCCCCGTAGGCGTAGTACGGGCTGTTGGGCGCGCTGTCCAGGACCAGGACCGTACACGGCGTCCTGAATACGCGTCATAGAGCTCGCAACAACGTATGCCCGCAACATATCATAAGCAGGCCCTTGATTGTATCGTGTAAATGTGGGCTGCAGGTCTTCACGTGTACCATTGCCCCACCCCTCAACCATGGCGCAGTTGTACCTAGGTACCAAATAAACGCACGGCCCCATCTACACATTTTGAGCCACATATCGTTCAACGCTCAGCCAAGATTAGGATTAGCGTCGTCTTGTTCTGTGTCTTCAGCCCTTTGCACCTGTCCATTGAACGCGGGACTCACTACAAACGCAGAGAGTTTGTAATCCCCTCTTGACGAACCTACCGTTCGTTTGTTCGCTATCCACGCACCGGCAGGACTGCATCGCCGTCTACCTGTGTGTTCACTTACTGCTTATATCCCTACTGTTTGATCAACGCAACCCGATGGGCCATCTCGTGCCTGAAATGGAGACCAGAGAAGGAAACACGCTTGACGGCAAGGCTGATGCATTTGCGGGGGAGCTAGGGAAAAAGGTGAGCGTCTTCTGTCGCTATCGCATCTCTTCTCAACGTCATACTAATTTCGACAGAGGAAAATATGTCTCGTCGGCCTCGCATCCCTAATGAGGCGCGTCGCTACTCATCAAAGCTTGATGCAAAACTAGGCGCACTTCGTACAGTACTAGGTCAAAAGTTTCCGCCGCCAAGCTACACTAGCGCAAAATCAACATCCTCACCCTTGACTTCACGAGGCTGTAAATACTGCTAACCATGTCCAATTTTAATAATTTTTGGTGTTTTAGTGTCGCATTAATCTAATATTATGTTTGCCACCCTCGCGCTTTGCGTACAGCAGCGAGGCATCGTGGCATTGACATGATGAGTCGCTTGATCAGCTTTGTTGGTATGCCGCGCTAGCACTCTTTTAATGCCTTACAAAACCCATCCCATTCCTCTTGTGCCTGGCTATAGTTGTTGTATTGTGGGTAGAGCTTGTACATGCGTCGCTTAAGCACCCACCAAAGGTGTTCAATTGGGTTGAGATCCGGTAAGTATGCTGGCCATTTAATGCAGTTGATGTGGTGCTTACAATAGAAAGCAGCTACTGCTCTTGAGCGGTGTATGCCCGCGTTATCCTGCATAAACAGCTGGGAATGACGCCAATGTGGGAGGAGACCTTTCGTCAACGCCTTAATGTAACTTTGGGCAGAGTAGCCACGCTTTTGAGCATCAGGATCGCGCTCCATTATGACCAGCTTGCTCCTCCACGCGCGGCCGCCTTCATCAAGCCACACACACGCCCACACCATCTGTGCTGGCTTACAACTTGTACTAGTAGGATCTAGCATCTTAGGCTTCCATTTCTCCCAAGGATAGCGAAAGCACCACTCCTGGTTGGCACCAGATCCCTTCTGAACAGAGCACTCGTCTGAGAACTTGAGCGTGCGCCGCACCCATGCAAAATGTTAGTACTCCCTAGCAAACTTCAAGCGCAGCGAGGCATGCGCGCAGGTGAACTTTGGTTGCTTCTTTGCCTTGTGATTAGTGAGGCCACGTTGCTTTAATGCCCGGTACAACGTGCTGCGGCTGGGTGGCTTTGAAGGGGTGCCCTCTGCGTTCACAAAGATAGCCTCTTCAACGAGCTGTGAGTACTCTATCTTTGGAGCAACGCAAACTTTTCAATAGATGATTTTTTTCTGCTGCTTAGATAGAACAGGTGGCCGGCCGCTGCGAGGTTTGTCTTGAACGCTGCCTGTTTGGCGGTACTTGAGGCGTAGGTTGCGGATAGCACGTTCCGACCTCTGTATGGCCACTGCGACTTCCTGCACCGTCATCCCACCCTGCAGCATCCCAATGCAGTGATCGCGTGTAGCAGGACTGATATTTCGACGTCTGCGCACATTTTGATCCAGCTCTTGTCCAAATTGGCGCGGCGTCGCCATAGTTGTGTCGCGTTGAAGTTGAGGTGTGCGTGTTGTTGATGGAAGCTAGTCGCTAGCGCGGCGGAAACTTTTGACGCGTGACTGTACTACATCCGATGGGAATCTCGTTAATGAAGATACTGGAGACTGGCTTGTCTTAGCCACGCATCCGCACGACACAGAGCATCGCGAGATCGCCGCGCAAAAAGGTAGGATCATTCCACAAGGGCCTGTCATAAGTCTCCCAGAAGCCAAGAATGGCGCAACTGGTCTCGACAATCCTCGTGCTCGCAAGCCGCTCATGCGACTCCTCCGCAACAAATTTTCTGGCTCAGATCGTCCGCTAACAGAGGCAGAAGATCCGGTGGTTCTTGCCAGAAAAAAGCTGCGATCTGACTTCGCAGATCGGCGAGCGAAGGGGGGGAAAGTCGACACAAAGGTTCTGGGAGAGATCCAAAACCACTATGCGTTGCAGATTGGACAAAGTCTAAGAGGTGACTGGTTTGAGCACGCTTTGGTAGAACATGAGTTCTGGTTGGAGTTGTTGGATAAAGTTTCAAAGATGGGACCGGAGTGAGTGGTTTCGTCCCGTGACCACAATATTGTCGGGGAAACTGTGACTAGAGGAACGCATTGGACAAGCTTTTGCATTCTCGAAAGATGATGTCCTCGATGAATATGCCGTCATGAGAACCGTTTTGGTGATGAAGCGCGAGGTGCGCTGACTTGCGCTTTCCACAATTGCTTATGTAACTGCGTAGTCATCAACGTTCGCCGTGGCTTTCCCATCTCGGCACCGAAGGCTCCACCTCGTGCGATCAACGCAGCCCCATATTTTTGAGCCCACGCATGCTGTTGTAAGCCCTAAACCAGTCTCGAGGGATGTACAGCCAGGGCACCCTTGATGACGCTTGATTCACACGTGGCAGAATGTCGACTTCTGCGCTGTTTTTGCCACAATCAGCGGAGTGGGCCTTGAAGACAGCTGGCCGAGAATATGACTAGATTCGACTCTCAACGTCCATCTTACTAGTGTGCCGTAAGTTTCCGAACAACAATCTGTGTTTCGAACAAATGGCATGGTCAACTCCTCAGAGAACTACGCCCCATGCATGCTGATACATGAGAGTGGGGCACGTCTTACGACAGCCGCGCAAGTTCAAAGCGTGATTAGGCATCTAACTGCTTCGAGGTCTGATATCACAGCCGAAAGAAATTGGGAATGATGGCAATATGGGGCAGCTTAGGTTGTTTCAGTATAAGTATGTTGCTGTATCACCGTCGCCATTCGAGCCTCCATTGTTCTAACTAGCACATTTCCCCCTCGACTCTCCCCCAAGATCTGATCTTCAGTCAAGATGTCCAAATACTTCCACTTAATCAACAACGAGGTATGCTTGCGCAAAGTCGCCATCTTGTGGGTGCAACTAATCTTCCCAGCTTGTCGAGGGATCGTCCTCAGACAAGTACACCGTCTACAACCCGGCAGATGATTCACTGGTGGGAGAGATCAATCTCGCTGGGCCTTCTGAGGTCGATGCCGCAGTCGCTGCCGCCCGCGAAGCCTATGAGACTGGGCCATGGAGCACGTTTACCGGGGCTCAACGCGCTGCTCTAATGAATAAGCTCGCAGATCTCATCGATGCCAACGGCGAAGAGATCGCCAAGGCGGAAGTACAAGCCATGGGTCAGGTACGACGCTCCTCCCCATAATTACAGTACTCGCAAAGCCGTCGCTAATGCTAGTAAAGCCAATCGCCATTATGAGTGCTTGGATCGTCCCTGCAGCTTCCTCAACATGGAGATACTACGCTGGTTGGGCGGATAAAATCGAAGGTCAGACCTTTCCTGAGGAAGGAGGCTTTTTCAGGATGACACAATATGAGCCGTTTGGTGTATGCGCAGGTATCGGGCCATGGAATGTCACTCTGCTGTGAGTACACTTGGTTCATACTTGAGCGCAACGTTAATTAGTGCCAGGACCATGGCTTGGAAAATGGCGCCCGCCCTGGCAGCAGGTAACACATTTGTGTTCAAGGCGTCCGAAAAATCGCCTTACGCAGTGCTTGTTCTCGCACGTCTATTCAAAGAGGCAGGCTTCCCAGCTGGCGTTGTCAACATCCTAACTGGTGCTGGAACGACTGGTGCCTTGCTTTCGGCCCATATAGATATAGACAAGATCAGCTTCACAGGCTCTGGTGCTTCGGGGCGTAAAGTCGCAGACGCTGCAAGCAAGAGTAACGGAAAGAAGGTGACACTGGAACTTGGTGGCAAATCACCATCCCTCGTCTTCAACGACGCAGATATCGACACTGCCATTAAGGGCAACTCCCAAGGCTTCCTGTTCAATTCCGGGCAAGCTTGTGTTGCCGCATCGCGCCTCTTCGTTCAGTCTGGAATCGCCGATACATTCATCGAGACACTCAAAGCCCACTTCCAAGGCGCCGAAGGCATCATGGGTGACCCATCCCATCCTTCGACTTTGCTTGGTCCTCTTGCGGACAACGCACAGATGAAGCGCGTGCTTGGCTTCATCGAGACTGGGAAAACGGAAGCGAAGCTGCTTGTTGGCGGCGAGCGGAAGGGCGACAAGGGCGCTTTCGTCACGCCCACAATCTTCTTGAACCCTGGCAAAGACAGCACAATCTACCGAGAGGAGATTTTCGGGCCTGTCTTGACTGTACTCACTTTCGAGACTGAGGAGGAAGGCATTAAGCTTGCGAATGACACTGCGTATGGTCTATCAGGTACATTCATCTCCTTGTTCCTTAGTTATCTCTTCTCTTATGCTAACTCCACTGGCAGCTTGCGTGTACACCAGCAACATTGCACGTGCGCTTCGCGTATCTTCCAAGATCAAGGCTGGCACGATCGGTGTGAATGCTGCATATCTGCCCGACAACAACTTACCTTTTGGAGGGTACAAGCAGAGTGGTACTGGGAGAGAACTCGGTAAGGAGGGACTGATGGCATATTTGCAGGCCAAGTCGATCAAGATTTACGTTGGCCCATAGAATTGAAAGAAGGACATGGATTCACGGCCAGCTTCTATTGCATACGTCTCGTGACTCTATTTGCGGCGATCTTCCTCCTCGTGTAATATATCTACCACTCTCGCTCCATCGAGCGCTCTTCAACGATGATTTTCATTTCTCAAAACTCTTCCTGTTTCACTCGCGATCACGCTCCATGGCCGGCTTTCACAACTTGATTTGCCGATAGTTGAGCACCCGCATCTTCACATTCCTTTCGCGAATGATGTGGCGTCATTCAATCCGGATGGTCTTGGAACAAGTACTCATAATTTTCCTGCAGCTGTGCGACAACGCCGTGATATACCGCTTTTTGGAATCTTGCATCCTCTAGGCTGCTAGCGCGCTGATCGAAGTCGCAACGAATGCATCGCCTAACAGCATCGCTATATCGCGCTCCTGCTTCGCTTAGCAGAGCTTCGGCAAGTCGATCAGCGGATTTGAACTCAGTCAGAAGATCAAGGATGTCGTTTCCGGTATTTTGCTGGCCATCTGCAGCTTGGTGCAGTTCCCCGATCGGTTTTCGGTAGTATAGCTCGATGAGTGATACTCCGAGCGCGTACAAGGCCTGATTACGGATGATGCAGCTCATCTGGTTCAAAGGTGCGGGAGTTGGTGTAGCTGAGGTCTGGTTGAAGTGTTGCGATACAAAAGGCTGGTCGTAATGCGTCTTTCCTGGCCGGTTGATAAAGAAAACGCTGTCTTTTCCCCAATTGTCTCCAAGCCAAGGTGTCTCATGGAGTTGTAGCACGCTCGACGCCAGGGTTATAGCTAACTTCAGGCGATCTTGTTGGGCGAAATTTGGGTCTTGTAGGACGGTCCTAAGGGAGGAGACGGACCATGTGTTTGTATCGGGAGGAAGCTGTTTGATGGGGGTGATAAGTAACACCCCGTACTTCTGTTTGGCAATCTCGTTTGCCAATAGCGAGAAGCACACGTCTCGTTGTGGATTCTGTAGAGTACTGATTGCTGAGCACAAGTCTTGTATTGGCTGTAGGTTAGGGTGCGGCTCTAAGGCTGCCTGTACAGCCTTGGGAATCGCCTGCTTCGCGAAACGTACTCCTTTACCGGAACAAACGTCGCCGGTCGGCAAAGCGATCGTGGCTTGGGTTTCATATTGGAAACGGACATCTGCTTCTTCCCATGTCCATGGCTTGGCGAGGCTGGGTCCGGGCGAGTGACGATGGTCATACCGGAAAAGCACGTGGAACGGGTCCTGAGTCGGCTCTTCATCCTCATCATCGCTCGATAGCTCGTTCGTGCGCGTCTCTAGACGGAGGCTAACGCTATGACCTGCCATGCATGGGCAATTCCAACTGTTGCTCAATGCGCGATGAAAGCTCTCAGCTTGATCTTTGATCACTGTAAAGTTAGGTGCAGTTTGATGGACTGAGTTGATCGATGTCTGGTGAGCTGCGGCGAGATGCGATGTCTGAACGGTCATGCGATAAAGCGACTGATTTGCTTGCCGCAGTCTGTCCATCAGCTCTTTGTAGTCTCTACAGTAGTGAAGATCGTAGTCAGCTTGGGAGATTCCAAGCTTAGTTAGTCGTTTATTACTTACGACTTGCAAACACTAAATTTCAGCCTTTTGAAGTGCTCCTTGAAGGCGTTCCTCTCCGTGAATTGAGGCTTCAAGTTAGATTAGCCTAGCCTCAGGAGCCTCGGATGTCTCCATCGACAGTGGAGAAAACCATACCTTTCCAAACTTGTTCAGCTTTAGCCGCTCTTTAAATCTCTCGGCGGTCGCCATCAACAGATTGATAGTCTCGAGATAGGACGAGTAACTGGAACCAAGACGCTTTTGCAGCCTTCGATCGAACTTCGGCTCTTTCCATTTTTCACCACCAGGATCTGCGAGGAAAACAGCCATATCTTTCTGTTCCACCACACCAATTAGTAGCATGTTGATGCTGTTGATGTATAGCGAGTTTTCGGTCCTGAGCTCCGCCAATAGCCCGTTGACCTCTTCTCTGTATCGCCAATAACGCTTGGTCACACTTATGCCCTCAGCATAGAATTGAAGACCAGCGAGGATGAGTGGTATAGATCCTAGGACAAGTCCAGCGGCTTCAACGCCGGTCGCCATGACGAATTTGGTGGCGAGAGTACTGCGTAAGGAGCATTCATTCGATCATTAAAAAAGTCGGAAAAGTATTTGAGGGTACTCGCAGCGTATGCGCTACTATGATGATCCGCTATGAGAGCAGGGAAAGTAGTACCATGACTGTTATGGAGGTTGAGTTGTCAGGCTGATGGAGAAGGTGCAGGTGCGGGGCCTTCAAACTTTTGGCCCCCGTCTCCGTCCGCGTGCCAAATCCCCGCCACAGCTTACTGCTGCAACACACGATGTCTTATTCTACACTTCTCGACTTCGGAGAAGAAGAGCAACGTCATGGCTCTATTGCAGAACTCCTCCCCGATCCTGATCGCACACCGCGTCAGCGACGTTGCGCGCGACTTTCTAAGCCTTACCAAAGCCTTGACCACCGAAGAACGCTTCGCACTGCAAGTGCCGCCCACAGCCTTCCAAGATGAGTTCACGCGCTTCAAGGTAAGTATCTCGACCGTCTATTCGAACGCCCAATTAACAGTACAAGTTGTGGGCTGGCAATATTGCAGCTCATCGCCGCGGTAGAAGATCACTCGAGTATAGGTATGCGACGTTCTCGCTCAATCACAATGCGATTTGGCTAATTGGAAAAGACTGCGCGATGCAGAGCATCTTAAAAGCGAAGTCCACAATCTTCTGAATGCTTTGACAGCTGCATTGCGAAATAGTAAGACCGTCAAATTTTTACTATCAGTATTTTAACATATTCCAGGCTTGGAGATTGTCACAGGCGAGAGAGTCCCTTGGGACGCGTTGGAAGACTCAGATTCTGACTCAGAAACCGAGTCTAATATGTCCGATGACGACCTCCAAGGCGATACCGAACTCAAACAGCTCTTATCGACCGCCAAAACTATGGTGACCTCTTTGTTTCGCCTGTCGATGGCGATCCGTGATCCAGCACCCACGAGTCAGTCAACAAGAACCATCACCGCAGACAAGTCGTATTTTGAGAATCACGACGTTCTCCATGTACAAGCGAAATATCCTGCCTGTCCTGAATACCTGGTGAACAGGCTTGGTCGAGCCATTTCGGCGCGCCGACAGTACCTCACCTATCGTGAAGAACACCATTCGAAACTTTCCAAAGGGAGCGAGAAGCTCGGTCTCGATGAATCAAGAACGGGTGAGACTACAAGGGTTGTAAACACGTACATGGCTGATGTTGCGTAGAACACACGAACAATAGCACGGAAGCGACTCCCATGCCCGCACTCGACCGCCAACAGAGCTTCAACGCGTTAGACGAAGATGACAGTATATCACAAACGTCTTTTGCAACGTCCATCAACGCAGCTATCAGAGTTCCTTCCTTGCCTAAAGAAGCACGAGACAAGGAATTTTTTGAGTGCCCGTTATGCTTCATGATAGTTTCGATACATTCCAAAGCCGCTTGGAAGTATGCGATACTCCACTACATATCCGTCATTGGCTTACAACTATAAGGCAGCACGTTTACCGTGACCTCCATCCATACTGTTGCACCTTCGACAGTTGCACGACAGCCGACAGACTGTATGCGGAGATCAAACGCCACACATGAAGATGCGCTGACACATTGTGGTAGATACGACAGCAGACACGAGTGGTTTCAGCATGAGCTTGAGGCCCACAGAACCACATGGCAATGCATTCAAGGGTGCGACATGACATTTGCTACCCAAGACGAGTTTGACCAACATGTGCGGCGATGCCATACTGGTTTCGTAGAAATGCTTCCTACAATCAAACGTACATCGGCGAGGACTGCTAACGTTACAGAGCAAGTTCACTGTCTATTATGCCAGAAACGCATGTCGCTGCGTAGTCTTCAGAAGCATATCGCGTACCATCAACAGCAGCTTGCACTGTTCGCCCTTCCACCGAACGTAGATGAGACTGAAGAAGAGCTTGATGAGGACGATGAAGGCTTGATCGGTGAATCGAGCGACAAGCATGAAGACAGTGAGATGGATGAAAGCGATCATGATAGTGAAGAGAACGAAGCTCCCGAAGAAGTAGGGGTGAAGGCCACAGCGCCCGAAGATGTGATATCTCCACCGCAATGGCCACATAGTCCGAGGCGGAAGAATCCTATACGGCAGCTGCCGTCGGGCGAGTTTGAACGAGATGACAATCATTCAGACTCGGACATTGAGATCGCAAATCCTGCAACGGAATACGAAAATCCCACTCGGAAGCCAATAGAAGAAAAAAAAAAGCAGTCTAGGCTTGCTCAGCATTTCGAGGAGTTGTCACGCGAGTTTCAAAATGAGCGCATTCGCGAACGTGAAACGCTAGAGTACACAGCGCACTCAAAAGATGAGGAAAGCCAACATCAAGCTCAACTGCTAGTCAAGAATGAGAACATGCGGTCTCAACAACACGTTCTCAATTCGATCAACGAGGAAGGTGCCGGATACAAGGACTTAGAGCCGCTTCCGCGACGAAGGAGTTCGAGTACAGATTTTGTTTCACCCATCTCCGACGTAGAACTTGGCCCGCCGCCTTCGATCCGTGGGTTTGACAAGATCAACAACAATGTTTCTCAACGTCTTGGAAGATCTTCGTTCGTTGACGGGTCTCGCAAGGTCCCTAGCCACGTCCCGGATGCAGACGTTCAATATCGTCCTCAACGCGAGAGCGTCAATCCTGAGTACGACCAAAGGAGGCCGGTTTACATTGATGACAGTGTGAAGGAGCATGATGCACTCAGACCTAAGACTTTTATAGAATGGAATGAAGCCATCGAAGAGCGCGACAAGTTTATTGCTGAAATGACAGAGGACGGGAGCAAAGCAACTACTATTAAGATGGAGTACGACAGAAAGAAGCGAGGACTGGAGCGCTGGCACCCACCAGGCATATCTAAGGAAAATTTAGAAGAACGCAACACAATAATGGATGAGATGGATAAAAGCAAGGAAGAGGAAGAAAAAGAGCGTAAATTATTGATTGAGGAACAACGAACGAAGACGGAGAAAGCGGTGATGAAAGCGCAAGATAGCGTCGTCCAAGACAAGACTGGTAAAAAGACGCAAGTCGATGAGCATGAAACCACGATGCGAGACCGCCTTAGCCAATTTGGGTTTGGAGAAGCGGAGATTGAGAGCATGGTGCAGCCAAAAGACCGACTGCAAGAGGAAGAGTCAACGGCAACTAAATCTCCCTTGCCGGTCTCCGGACCAACATACTCGAAGATACACAAGAATCATCTCGACATAGAGACGCTGCACTACTATGACATACCATACGAATACGACAGCAATCCCAGCTACGTCATAGTTTTGAGAGAATTGAGTTCTCGCGAGACAGATGTACTCTTTGAGCACACCAGGCGTCTGCGTAGGGTAGACAAAGCAAGGATGGCCGATCCAAACGTCGTTGCCGATATCGCCGAGCAAGTGAATGTCGATGTTGGTGGGGAAACTAAGATGACTCACACAGACCATGATAGGAATGCCAATCTCAGCGTCTCTCTGAAAGACGGCAATGGCCGAATAGCGGACAAGAGCGGGGACTCTCCTCCCGGTCCGCTTGCTGCTACATCTTCTCGTCGCCCCGCCGCTGCGAACGTTGCGTCGAGCGGTTTTGATTGGACAGTGAACCAATATGTTGCACCCGAGATATTCAAAGAACAAGGGCTGGTCAGTGGAGAGTCAGCAGAAGACGAAAAACGCGAAGATTTGATTAGAAGGAAATTGGAGCTGAAGTACATCCGGGATAGAGGAAAACGTGAGGCAGAAGCAGAACGTTTGGCAGATGTGGAGAAGCGTTTGCAAGAGACTCCAGGGAACCCGATGGTGGATTCCTCTGAGGGAACACAGACATCCACTTCCGCTTTACCACAAAGCTCCGAGAGCAAGCGTCGGCCCGTGCAAATTCATGATGAACATACGAAGAGAAGGAACTTGGAACGCGCCGGAAATTTCGCCCAAGAGAACAAGAATCAGGTTCGACTTGATATTGACAGAGCTGAAAGTCGTGCTATTGAGAGAGCAGAGAACCTCCTAGCACAAAAGGAGAAGGACCGTGCCGAAGTGCGTGAAGAGGCTCGTCTACACGCGCAAAAGGAGCTGGAGAGGCTGAAGAGTGTGCCTAGCAACCCTAGCATCAAGAGATCTCGCAGAGGCTCTATAACTATAACACGTACGGAGCGCGACGAGCAACAACAACTTATTGCTGCTGATCTATACCGCATGCAAAACGAGGCTCGTGCGGCTGAAGCTCGTGAGCAAGCTGAACTCGCCGCAACACTCAGCGTCAGGGGCGAGCCTGAAAGCAGTGAACGAGATGCTTTCAAGTCGCAGCGTCAGGATCGAAGTTCTTCCGTTACTCCTCGACCACAGGTTGAAGTGGGCAACAGCAGATCCAGACGTCGTCCGGCTCGATACGATTTTTCAGCACGTATCGAGGTAAATGACAGCAGATCCAATCGTCCTCGGTCGTATGATGACCGCGGCAAGGCTTCGACGGAATATTCTAGAGAGCAGCAAGATCATGCTCTAGAGGAGAGTCATTTCGACACTGAAACGCAAGAGAGCCCTAACGTCGCTCCTGAAGCACGTATTGAGGTGCCTGACAGCAGATCCAACCGTCGTCAGACTTCAAGTGCATACGATACTCCTCGAGCACGTATTGAGGTGAACAACAGCAGATCCACCCGTCGTCCAGCTCGAAGTCTTTATGATACTTCTCGAGCACGTGTTGAGGTGAATAACAGCAAATCCAACAGGACTCAATCGTATCAAGCGTACGAGAAAGCTCAGGCAGAGTATTATAGAGAGCAACTCTACATAGCGGAGCGGAATCGCCAGAGACCGGCCTTACGCAACCCAGATGAACAGCGACAGCGTCATACTTCGGGTCTATTTGATTATTACACTTCCGACGATGAGGAATCGGAAGAAGAAGAGGAGGAGGCACCATTGGCTCCTAGGCTAGCCCGAAGGAGGGCTGGTAATCAGGAGCATGGGAGAGAGGTGATCGCTGCTGAGGAATATATCATGTCGACACGTGGCAGTCGTGATTCATACGCTGATTCAATGGAAAGAGCTTCTCGGCGACGGCCACGAAGACCATCCCCGCCTTCGAACTCAGGATCCTCTGGCGGGAAAAGAAGCATCTCACCTTCGGAACAGTCGTCTAGGCTTGGGATGACTAACAACACAAACAATGAGATCCGAATGCGCGTCGATAGCGGAGAGCCTATCAACCTTCAGTTTTCTGGCGACATGGAAGGTCGCACGTTGCAACTAGTTCCTGCCGGGAACGGGATGGCAGACATTGTCATCGGCAACAGAAGAAGCTCGCCAGTCGACTCGAAAGCAACGCGAGATCGCGAGATCGCGAGTTATCGCGAGAACGCCAGTATCAGAAGTACGCCAGTTGAGTCGAGAGAGCCGCGTAATCGCGAGGGCGGCATTCGAACAAGACGAAACTCTAACCCACTCGAACGTCGAGGCGGGGTTAATATCAGAAGTGACATGTGTGAAAGGCACAGGAGATCGAGGACTAAGGTTCGTACTGTCCTCGGTTTACCGTCTGATATTAACCTCTTTTAGTGTGATCCCAATACATGCCCAGACAATCGCCTATACAAAACACGGCAGATTGCACGTCAAGAAGCAGCTCATGCCGATGATGACTGGGAACAAGATAGGAGGTTGAATATGACAAGAGCCTCAACTCGTGAACCCCGAGCTCGCGGATCGAAGGGCATCCCCTCTTCTTCGACAACAGCGTCCGACGAACTAAACGCCGATCCTCCGCCGCAAAGAACGACAGATCACTAGTGCGGATCCCGAACGTACCCGCGCCCGAAACTCTGAGGCTGAAGGACCGCGATCCTGCGTCATTGGGCTTGTGATCGCCGTTGCGTGACTTTCCCTCGAACAGAGAGCCCGATTGCCTGTAAAGACTCCGGAGGCGTTCATGCGCGATTTGCGGACCGGAAGCGAGCGGAAGCGTGCGGATGGGGAAAGGGGGTGTGTGCATATGTGCAGGTGCGGGCGGGAGGATTTGTGTAGGCCTTGGGGTCACGGTGGGTTGGGATGGTGAGGATGTGCGGTGGGTGGGTGGCCTGGTAGGAATTTGGTGCCTCTAGGGCTGGTGTCACGTGCACGATCACGTGATCACTCAGGTGAGGTCCACGGGTATCCCACCAGGATGTCAACAACAAGCTTTCAAGTATCGATCAAGCAGCAGTCGAATGTGATATGATGTTTCGATGCAATCAAGGTGGTAAATTTATACAGAATTGTGAGAATGGTATCTTGCTATAACGCCCGCGAACTCCAATCAAGCTCGAACTCAGCACATCACCATCTTCTCCGGCAATTTTTCCAAAGCAGGGACTCTGAACCCTTCCTCGCCATCTTCCCAAGCTACAGTCTCAACGCTCAAAGTCCACGCCACAATCACCATGCGCGCCACAGTCGCTATGTTCTCGATCGATATCGGTAACTCTGCCTTTAAAATTTGTTCAACTGCCTTGCCCAAATTGAGTTCTTGTGAATCTCCCGAAGATACTGGCGAAGCGAAAGTGACAATTGATGAAGTACTCGAGCGGTGCGATCGGTGCCCGCTGGTATGGGAATGTATTGAATTGCGCTTACTTCGCGCATCTGACTCCGGGCAGCCGTGCGAATCAACAACAGACGAAGATCGGGAAGGGATGTTGCGGTAAGCGGTGACGGCATCGCTGTACGAACGCTCGAGCTCTTTCTTAGTGGCGTTTTGCACGGCTGCGAGGACGTCGTGTGGTTTCACATCTGGGACGAGCGCCATCAGGCGTTCGAGAAGTGTGATGTATCGCTGCATGCGTGCAGCTTTGTCCGCGATAGAGTCGTTGACTTTTACACCTTTAGCTAGCTTGCCTAGGCGCTTGCGCTCCCGATATAATAGTGCGGCGTTGTGAGGACCGTGTAGCGGACCAAAAATGTCAAGATGCGGTGCTTGTCGATTTACCTTATCGACTAGCCCCTCTAAGCGTTGTAGGAGACGTGCTGGTGGGAGGCCTCCAGATGCAATGCAGTGGATAGTCTGGACAAGCGGGGAGGATGCAAGTGGTACAAGGCCGCCGACGAAAGGAAGGGCGCCAATGGCATCGATCAAGGGATTCCAGGATTGCGAATTTGTTGACGTGCTGATGATATGGAAATTCGGCTCACGTGAGCTTGGCAGCGAAGTGAGATACCTGGACTGTTTTGTCTTGAAGCTGGAGTTATGCAAGTAGAGCGGTGAGCCTGTTTGTATAGCCTTGAGTGTATGAGCGCTGACAAGGATACTATGAACGCCTTTCCTGTCTTGCAAATAAGGAAGTGAGCCGGCCACGAAATGTTTTGCATAGAGTGGTGAGAATCCGGAGCCTTTGGCAAGCATGTGCAGCGTGCTACGTTTGTGTTGGCGGAGTGTAACCTGGTACTTTCCATCCTCAGTAACACATGATGATATCGAGATATTGAACGCCCCTTTATGAGAGGAATCATACTCGCTTTTCTCGCCGGCGGTCAGTGAGCAACCCAGGATGATTGAAAGTGTTGCAAGTTCCGCAGGCGTAACATTGACAGCTATACTGTCATAGCGGGACTCCGCAACCTGCCCATCTTTTGCCCATGAAGTTTGTGCATCCATCTCCTTGTTAAGCCGTGATAGACCATTCCACATTGAGACCAGAGTTGGTGCCGGTTTCTTCATGGATATAGTCCTTGAGAGCCCTTTTTCTGCTGCTGAAAGATCTAAACTTTTTCTTTGTAGCCTCAATGACCCATTCACTTGTCCCTGGCTTGCTCGTCTGTGTGCCATTGATTGTGCCCGTTTGGGTCCGCTAGCGACTCTTTTCGTGGTAGAGAGGAAGCGTGGAATTTCGCCCGGATAGGCAGATCGTTCTGTTATCGGACGTGATCGTAACTCCTCAGCAAAGACCGCGTATAATCCTTGCAGGGACAGCTCGCCAGTATGTTCGTGGAGGTTGGCAAACAGCGCGGAAGGGAACAAGCCCTCGTCCCCAGCTTTGATCATGCTCGAGATTGTTGGTACCCAAACTCCCTTGACATGGCTTTGCTTTGGTGAAAACAATCGTTTCCAAGCGTTCGATATGTATGATAGCTGGTGTGGTTGCTCAACGCTGCCGTCCGTAAGGTGCATCTCTTCGGTGGGCTGTTTGGAATGCTTGTGTAGCAGGATGCGGGTGACGAGCGCCATGATGGAGAGTAAGCAAAGGCCGAGAACGACGCTTGCTGCGATGATATGGTTTCTGTGCATCGTACATAACGTGGCCCTATAAGCCTTATAAAGTGGTTGCTTGTTGTGGTAAAGCCGACAGCGATTGGTAGGAATGGTTGTAAACGGGCGAATCGGAGTTCAAGGAAGCCGCAGGTCTCTGTGCCTCGCGCTCTCGGACGAAGTGGGTTTCCGCTTCCTTCGTAGTTACAGTAATTCCGAATGTGGGAGTCATGCATCAGCGCGCATCATCAGTGCTCATGGTTGGCCGACATTTGTCAGAATACTCACCGCGAGAGGAAAATGTGGGGGCACATCATCAGCGGAGTGCAGCAGCTGACATGTCGGGAGACAAACAAAGGACACCCAATTTTGAACTTGGCTAATTGCAATGTGCTGGATGTTTCTTTGTGTGCGGCTTTTAGAGTTGCTGGCCGTCAAAGCGGCTTGCTTCGGTGTTGGTGTAACATTTCTGAGTTGCCTCGTCCGGAGCGTTCGACAACCGGTATGTAGCTGCGCTTCTGATAATGTGATCATTGAGAGTCTCCATACATAAACCAATTTTTTTCCCGGGGTCCTTGATTTCAATCGAACGGGGATCGTGTCTTCGATGCCGAGCACGCATGTCAGACCGGGATGCTTGACTCTGAGCGCACTGACCATACGAAACTCCACCGAACTCTCCGAACCAGTTCGCCCATGCCACATCTGTTTGAGGTAAATACGGTCCCGCCTTTCAATGAGCCACGGGCAACATCTTTCAAACCCTGCAGCGATAACCAACATTATTGTTACTCCCGTCTCGAACACAGGAGCATCAAACGAAGCGCCTAGTTTGACGTTGCATGTTTCGTCCGCAAGGCGTAAGGACACATGCCAGAAGAGATTGACGCCGCAGCGGCGATTCAGATCTCAGGCGCGGCGAGACCTGTCGCGTAGTTCTGACAAGAGCAAACAGAGATGACCTCGGGACGGCAGGACGAGAAGCTTGCACCACGAGCTACCAGTCTGCTGGCATAACCATGCAGGTGGCCTTGGGCCGCGCCTGTCGGATGATCCTGCACGATACCGGCGTCCCTCAGAACTGTTCAGCAGCCTCCAGGTTCTGCCCGTGAGAACAGTCACGTGATGCCAAGGAGTCTACCTGTTTGGTCTTAGCCCGTTTCCATCTCCATCAACTCACCCGAGTTTCCCATAGTGATCCATAACCAATTCCATCCACTTTCATGTGTCCACTCTTGTGCCTCTCATCAAGAACAATTGCGGACGACGCGCTCAATGTCGCACAGGGCAGAAGAGGTGTCCTATCGTGCGGTCAGGTGTTGTGTGAATGCCCGGGTGGTTCTGTTTTCAGGGTTAAGCGCCTGGCGAACCGGAGCCCGCGGAATGCCGTGGGCCGGTCGAGCTAAGGGTTTTAGACCGGCCGGCCTTTGCATGTGCACATTGGCAACTTTTCCGCCGTAGCAATCGGACATCCAGCTGGGAATCATCATAGAAGTCTAGACTTGAATGTTCGAACCAGCTTGATCAACTGTGCTGAGTAAGGCATGATTACTGAACCAAACCTTGGAAGTACCCACACTGAGGTCAGGGCTGGCCGATGGAAGCACCGATTAAAAAACATCGCCAGTATGGACACTGTGTAGTGTACTCAAACAGGTGTAGACTTCAGCTTTGCGGAGTTACATGAAATGTCTTATTCAAATTTCTAATGCTGACCTCGGATAGGAGCGGAACGATTCTGAGGTGACATTCCTTGCGCATGAACATGTCAAGACGTAGCTAGACCTCAAATCCTTGTGGCGATCAGTTCTTGCACTTGGAGCAACCTCTTCTGTGACAACATGACAGGCACCGGATGCTGAAATACCAAAATGACCATTGTGCGTGTGGCGTGCATGATCAAACACCTCCGGGCCCAGATCAAGGAGGCTTCTTCACGAGAGTCGAACCGCTGTACCGTTTCAATCGCTTCAGGTCGACGTGCCCCAGCCGCACCAACTGAGCACACCCAGTATAACACGCCAGCCATGTTGTTCCAGATGTTGACAACGTCGGTACGCTGTAGCGCCTCGTAAAGTGCCTCAGTGAGTGTTGCTGTAATTGGATGCCCTTTCGTGCTCCAACGTGTGACCGAAGCATAGCTGTGTGCGGCGACTGAGAAGGGCACATGCATGATGATGGCTGTTGTGTAGATCAAGGCTGCCAAACGACACGCCTCATACACCCAATCGTTTGAAGTTGGGAAGCCGGGAGCATGCGCAGACGGCAAAGAGGTCAAGCGACTACTAATTTTGAAGGTCGACCGATCATATTTTGACAAGTGTGGGCTCAGTCATAAATCGTTTGGAACGACATCGCGAACTGACCCCACTTTCGTGATGTCGGCTAAGAAGCGGTCTGTGAGGTCGCGCATATCGCGAAGTATATCATAGGTCGATTGTGAGCAGCTGACATCATTGACGATTGTCTCGAAGTCGCTCCTAGGGCATTAGAGTGGTGATTCCGGTAACGCCTCCGTCTTTTGCATGGGGTGGGTGTATGATGGCGCCCAAACTCGAAAGACTGGCCATTGTTCGGTTTCGCAGATAATATCGCAGTTGTAACAGCATCTGGCAGTCGTTAACAAAAATCAAGAGAGGCATGGATTATGCTTACGCTGCGGCAACTGTAGCCACGATGCCGTTCTCCAGGCTCTGCATACCTCCCCGCTGAGTGGTGATTCTGGGAACACCCATCTCATGAATCCGCAGTATCTGCTAATCGCGACTCCACATCTCGCCAGCTAGCAAGTTCAAGACAACCACTAGCGTTACATCATCGAGATACATGTTAGAGTCGCGAAGCCGTATATTAATCATTTCGATCACCTCTGATTTGATCATCCTAGTGCGTAGACTATCTCCCGAACACTCAGCGTGATGTCAAGCCAAGTTGATACAAGAATCGGGGAGCTCAGAATCATATGGGGATCGGAAAGCATCGCTGGCATCTACATTTTGACGTATGGTTCTGAAATGAAAAATCGCGTGGCTGCGGCTGTCAGTTGCTTGTTCTTCAATCATGACTAAGTCATAAAGAAGAACGAATAGTTCTATTGACTTACCAGTGCGCACAAGATGGAGGGCATTTAGTTCTGGGCTTTGGAACTGCGGCAATACCACAAACGGATCGGCTCTCTCCGATCTGATATTGTCTCCCAAGCTCCTGCACAAGTAATCGGGTAACAAGGAGTTCATGGCTGTCCGTATCCTCATATTCGCTCACCTTGGCTAATACAGCATTGCTCGGCTGAGTGGTGGATGCACCAGTGTGAGGAGAGGATCGAGCGAAAATTTGGCCATCTGAACCCTCATACTGCGCGCTTGGATGCTGCCACTTTAGGCCTGTATATAACAAGGCCGTGATAATTGATGGGTGAAGAAGTTGTTGATTCTACTCAATGCTTAGTAATGTTTGAACAGATATTACCTCGCTACCGGCATAGTGGCGTCCTTGTGCTATGTACATCGTATGCAGGTTTGGATTCTCAGCCGCGAACGCATCATCAGTCAAAGAGTCGCCTCTCCTTCTCCTCCCTCCTGACCTGTTCTGCCTGTAATGTATCATTGCTTGAAAACGTACACTCTTTTTTGCTTGCTCGTTTTTGAACTGAGAAAGGTCGGTCGCCGTGACAAATTGAAATCGAGAACGTCCATCGCGCTTGTTTCGCTGTTGTTTGGTTTTAGTGACTAGTGGTGTCTCAGACCCCGGGGGGCCTTGTTCTATGAGAGGTCAGTACCTAGGTATGCACCCATGTGTCAGCTGGTGTTCCTACCTGATTGCTTAAAGCTACTGTCAGGCGCCATTGCAATGGTGCGAATGATGAAGCTCTAGATGGTCATGGTAGGTCGGCAAAGGGCGCCTGCTTCGTTTAAAGAGCATGTCTACCGCGCGGAAAAGGCGCATATTGGCATGCATCAGGTCTGAGGTGGTGCTGTTGGAATGGGTTCCAAAGTTGCAGATCGCTACACAAAAATGCTCGGTCCGCGTCAATAAGCGCTGGTGTTTAGAATCTTCCTCAGCTCTCCTTCACGCGCGACTTTGACGTAGCTCGATTCGTATGTGTGGGGGGTGATGGAGAAGGATGTTAGATGGGGCGACACGTACCGAAGTAGCGCGTTCCTTCAACCGCCCAACCAATAGGCACCGGTACCGGTACCTTGCATCCGCTGGATACAGGTCGCGACGCAGCTTTCGCTTGGCGTTGCCACCTTGAGCCAACTTCGCGCAACAGCATTCCATTACTGCTTCTATTGCACATGCATATCTTTGCTTTCTGTTCTTGCTACGCATTGTGGCGGCTTTTTCAAGGTGCCGGCAGCTCGCACTAAGTAATTCAGCCGCCCATAACCCCCGAAGTCGTCAAAGGCGGCCAGTAAACACCACACTCAATGGGACGGCTCGCATACCGAAGCGCAATCGTCGTCGATCAACGACCTGGAAGGTTTGCAGTCACTATTGTATGAGCCTCCAGCTGTGCTTTCTGCTCCCTGAACATCCCGAAGCTCACCGCGCGTCGGATGTTACTGTACACCTGGAAATGACAGGGCCTGCAGATCTAAAAAGGAACTTTTTGGTTTTAATCTGCAACGCTAGTTGGCTCGAAGTGTGCTTACATGACTTACAAAACGATAGCTCACGTTCTGCTACCCCTGCCGATGTCGCTCATGCCAAAGGGGGCGGCAAAGCGGCCCTCTCAGGTCGTACTAATACCTGCGAAGCTGGCAGTTCACTGTCCTCGGCAGAGACGGATGCTTGTGGCTGGGTTAAGCTCACTCCCAACAATCGACTTTGTCGATGGCGACCACATCATCTAGTCGCTTTTAAAGCGACCGCACCGAAAACTCGCTAGCCGTCGTAAGAAAATAGTACAGCACTGTCACCTCTACTTCAATCTCAGCTGTATGTATCAGTCAATCTCTACTTGGGTGTCTGCGTCTTCCGTACGAGGCCTCGCTCTGATCTCCTTCCAACGATCGTAGTTGATCAGACTCCGTTTACCGTACGGCCTCGGGGTGGCCTATCTAGTTTAGCCATATTTGGTTCAACCAAGAGCTCGTTAAGGTGGCCACTTTTGAGTAACACAATTATCGTTCGCTAAGCACAATAACGTGATTTCGTCTCCACTCGGAGTCGACCTCGTACTCTCGTGTAACACTAGAAGCACGCGAGTGCGGGATCCTCGAAAGCTGGAGATGGCAATGTTAGAGACTGTACCGGTACTGGTTCGTTGAGACGAAAATTGGCTTGTGCCATTTCGAAGTCAGCATGGCCTCAGCGACAGCTGGTGTTTCTCTAATAGGCAACGGACATTCACATTTCCTTCCTCCATGTTTGTATTTCTATCGTGGCTGATCATCTGACTAACAACCTTAGAAGTATGGGACTATTCACAATCGCAAGATTCGTGCGTTGGGGATGAATGTTTGAATCCTTACACTTCGCAAACAGGCGGTACGACGATCCCGAGGTCGAAAAGCGTTCGAGGGCTGCCTTTTCCTCGAATTTGAGCTACGTCATGGTCACACCGCCTTCTCGCAACGCATAGGCAAGCCGCACTCGCTCTTTCCCCCTCATCCAAACTCTTCTTGTCACTTTCTTGTCCACGAGCTAAGACTCGTATCGTCAAATTGCGTCGATATCTCTGGCCGGTTCATCATGGGGCAAGTGGGACATGCACGATCACCGGGCGGCTTTCAGGCGGCCATGATAGAGGCTGCGTCGATGTTCATTGTTAGGCTGTTGTGTCAAACCTAGCAGCTCAACCTCATCGGTACATCGTGATCCCCTATCGGTCCGATACATGAGCTTACATGAGCACGGTACATTCTAGTACCTTCTATAGCTTCCACAGCCACTCTTTCCACATCATATGCTTACGCATACTCTTGTATATAATCTTGCTTGTCTACTCTATAGAACAATCAACCTTCTTCTTCATCTCTGCTCTCTTCCCACATGTTGTAGTCTACAGGTGCTATCGGCCTCACCACGACACTCATCTCACATGATCTTCGGACACACTTAACTAATCCGCATTGTTCTTTACACACCCCATCTTTACGTCTTTAAGCGAGATATGTCTTTGTTTTCCTTATCTTTCCGCCTCGACTCGATGAGGGTGGAAGTCTGAAGGGCCATGAGCATCCGGTACGTGCCAAGCATCGCCATGTTATATTCGCTCAGCAGTGCATAGTTTTGACAGCACTCCCTGCCTTAGCTGAATAACAATGGCATGCTGGATTGTATTCTCACAATTGGTTCACTAAGTCCAAATACATCAATTCATCAACGACTCGATATGCAAAACATTGTGAATTCGTTTCCCGAGTCACCATACATGGCCGCCGCTTCTGCTGAAATATTCAAATTTGCGTTCCTAGAAAGCTACATTCGTCAGCCTTCACAGTTCCGACAAAGAGGCTTGAGTACGGGATCATCTTTACTTCTCAGCGTTGATCTTACGTGCGGAGTTCGTACACTGGACTCAAATATACCTCTCGAAGATAGCCATACCTCCACTTTAATCCTTCTTTTTCTTTGCCCATTTCTTCTCCATTTTCTGTCTCAAACCCCGGAACGCACCCGATATCTCTTCCCGATAGACATCCTCCGCTATGTTATGCACGTGACATTCTCCCATCAACTCGCGTACACGCTTTGGCTTTGCAATGATTGGAACTGTACGAGTCGGTTCCATGCTGTTGCCATCCTCAACGTGCAGTAACGTCGCGACACTGAACACTTTTTGCGATTGCTGTGATGGCGTGAGAGGAGCTTTTGGTGGGATGGCGAATTCCACAGCCTGAGCTTTCACGCGCAGTTTTATTTTAGCCATCATCTGCGGGATGCTGTATTCAATGATGTCGGGCTCGACGTCGAGGAATATGGACATGAGGTAAATGCAGAACATTCCGAGTAGTGTTGATACTGTTGGAACGGCAGATTGCCGTGGTCGATCTGGATGACGCCTCGATGCACGTGAATAGATATAGCGTGCGATGATATTCTCAGCAAAAAGATTGGCTGGTGGAATGCTGTTCTCGTAATTGGAGCCGATGTCGGCGTTGATCGTAGGCATTGGAACTGGAGTAGTGTTCTCCGATGCCTCGACGTCTTCAATGTCCGGTTCATCATTGAGAATCTTGTGGGCTTTGCTCTCATTAGGCTTGGGTGCAAGCTCCTCTAGCATAGATACACCTTCAGCCTCATCAGCTTTCCGCCGGTCGTCGTCTTTCATGCCATTGGCTCGTGTGATCGAAGCGCTTTGCATGCCCAGGCCAGGGCGGCGTTTCTTCGCCACCGACTGCTCAAGCAGCTCGTTGATTTTAATCAGAACTTCAGGCTCAATACCAAGAGGAATCTCATGCGAAGTCTGATTGGAATCACTCATGTTCGGCAGGTTGCGGTTGACTAGTGATGGGGCTTGGTCGTAAGTCGTAATGAGAGCTAAGCTAGGGCGGGAAATTAAGAACAGCGAGACCATGCTTGCAGATGAGGTGAAAGAACAATATTGAATTGGATGTATGGCCGCGGTGGTGAAACTCGGACGTGCGCCGGTTGCTAAATGCGATTGCTGGAACACGAGGAGCTTTTCGGTGCAAACCTTGGAAGTGTGAAGGGCGATTGACGCTAGTGCAGCGATTGCGACCAGCATCATGAGTTGCTGATGTTCGCGGCCTTCACACTAGTAGTGTGAAGTTTGTCTGTGATGATGGCGAGATTGTGGAAACGATATGCTCACAACGATATCGTCCCTCGAGTCCGCCTCGTAGTGTCTTCCTTCGCATCGCTTTGCTCGAGTTTTCGCAAGCTCATTTGTATCACGCCTTAAATATGCACAACCCACCACTCAAGCCGTCATTCCTCGAACTTCCTCCACGGCGTCCAAAAGCTCAACGCCAGTATACCGCCAGTCCGCCAAAACGACATGATTGCACCCCTCGCACATCTCATGGTTTCTTACCCCTCCGTACTTCGAGCCCCCTATCAACCGTCGGCGACAGAACCACAGAAAGACCCTCTTTTAACTACTTCTCACTTCCTCGAAAGGAGAGTCTAGTCTCACCGCCCGCTGTGCAATATGAGTCGCATGGGTTCATACCGCTTTGCTCCGTTGCTGTGGTTGAGAAAAAGGACGAAGCGCAGGACTATTTCTCC
Organism: Ophiobolus disseminans; assembly: GCA_010093685.1. Taxonomy (NCBI): domain Eukaryota; kingdom Fungi; phylum Ascomycota; class Dothideomycetes; order Pleosporales; family Phaeosphaeriaceae; genus Ophiobolus; species Ophiobolus disseminans. The sequence goes on from MU006226.1 coordinate 753,923, forward strand.
ATTCCAGTCTCGCATGAACAAGTTGGCGAGGAAAATGTGCTTTCTACTCCCGACGTGATGGAGGTAGCCAGTGTGTCAGACACGCCATCGCCCCGGATCCTCGAGTTTGCCAGTACGAGCCATATCCCAATCAGCCAATTGATACACCCAACTGGAAGTCCTCTGCTCGACCGAGATTTTATACAAACGCCAGATCAGCCAAGGCCTCCACATCTAAAGCCGATTGCACGATCTCCAAATGATGTTGGGATCAACGAAACAACAGAGAACATGGTTGGCCCAGAATATGATTCCAATGAAAGCCAAGGCTGGAATTCAGAAGACGCCCTAATGAAACTGGAGCACAACAACCAAATCTTCGAGACCACGATATCAAATCTCGAAAAAGCTGTCTTTTTTCATCTTGAGAACGAGGAGTCTCGTTTGAGGTATGAGACGAACGGATCACATGCACCGTTTGATGAATATGCAGGAACCACTCCATGCTGTTCAAGCTTTAAATCGTCAGACTCGGGGAGTGCCTACTTTAATGATGACGAAAAGAACCCGTCTCCGACACGCAAGAAATTTACTAAGCCTTTCTACCAAGACCCACTTTATGGAGATGGCACTGTCTGGGAGTACATGGGCAGGACAGCGACGCATCGCGGGAATCGCCATGTGTACAGGGACTTCGCCGCTAATGAGACCGGCCAAGAACCCCACGACGAAGTAGTCACGCTCGATGAGTTGCTTGCCGAGGAAACGGGACTTGGGGATGACGATAGTCCAACTGATCCGGCGCCAATGGCAATGACGCCCTTCAGTGCCGATGAAGAGAATGGTGTGAAACCAAGCCGTGCCCTACTGAGCGATCTCAGCAGTTCAGGAAATTTGCCTGTGGAAAGGCGCTCAAACGACAGCGAGCCGGACATATCATGGATAGAAGCACCAAACAAGCCGCGATCTCTTGGTCATATCTTCACTAAAGATCCTACTGTCAGCGTCTCATCGAGACATAAGCAGCCTTCACGTAAAAGACCCATCAAGTCGTTGAACGAGCGAAACCGAACACTACCACCAATTCCAACAATGCTTGAGAATAGAAGCGACACTGATCTCACGAAGAACGCATCGCGAGGCTTGGTGTCAAGCGAACCTGTTCCCATCGGTCAGATACTCGACGAAGGCCCCAAGATCAAAGAAGCCACTGTATCTCCCAAAATCTCGCCCAAGCCCTCTCCCAGACAGCCATTGCGATCTTCACCAGGATTCGACACACCAATGCCTCAACTCGCAACCCCTCAGATTCATGCCGCTGCCATTCCCAAACGAGAGCGCAAATTCACGCCACTTCCAATCTCTTCAGATGATACCACACTCTATAAAATCGCATGTAAATCGCAGCCCAGAGCCCTCGCGGCTTGTCTCCAAGGCCGAACATTCAACATTGTGAACACATTAACGGGACAAATCTACGTCTCTGATGTGCCTGAGCGCATGCTACTACACTTCTGCGGCGCGGAGGTTGTGCAGCGCTTGGCACCCAGCTATGGCAGAGACACCAATGTGCTAGAAATCCCGGCATCGGAGGCAGATGCCGTTGCCATTGCGCGAGTGCTGCGATTTATGAAGCGTTGCTGCCTACCGTTGACACATCAGAGTAGTGGAGATTTGCGCGTGCCACCGAATATACGCGACGGTATGGAGACGATTCGTGCGTGTCGCGTTCTCGGGCTGATTGCTGATGCGAAGCGAATTGAAGATGTGGTAGTGTGGAACTGGCTGGGCAGAAAAGGATCCTTCATGTGCGATTCTGATATATCGTTGATCTGGAACAGCTATTTCGGACAGTTCCGCGAATCAGCGCTTGGCGACGCCATTGTGTGGGCTGTTTTGAATGAAGCAACGAGTGACGCACACGCCTCGGCCGAGGAGATGCGATGTATGCTTGACCAGCCTGAATTCGAGACGCTAAGAGTGAGAGTAAAGGATGCAATCGCTAGGAGGGAATGGAAGCGCGGCACGCGGGGCGCTTTTCTGGATTCGTGTCAGAAGAATAGGGAGAAGGCGGAGAAGTGGAGAGAGAGGAGGAGACGAGAAAGATTGGCCATCGTGGAGAGAGTTGAGGAACATCGTGAAAGGCTCGCACGAGAGAACGGCGCGATGATGAAGAAGAGAGATCCGAATGCAGTGGTAGGCGACACAGAAGGTGAGGCAAAATGGGAGCCGCCATCGTCTTGGGCGTATTTTAACAGCGCTGCAGGCGCTGGCATTCGCAAAGGCCAAAAAGACCCCACAAGAAGTACTCCGCGACTTGAAACCAATGGGCTCATCGGCGAGAAAGGCTCAAGAGCTCCAGATCTGTGGAAACCGCTTCCCGAGATTATGTCTCGTACGCAATGGCTGTCAGGAGTTCCACCCGTGTCGAACCCACAAAAGAAAGTCTCTGCATCGCAGCGGGGGCATAGCATTGGCCCTTCACTGCGCGGAGGGCATGCTTTCCCGCCGTCAATGATGAACCAGACCAGCAGCGCCTTCCTTGCTCCCATGCGCAACTCAGGTGAAGCTTCGACGAAAGGCTCATCTAATCTGATACCGAATAACTCCTGCTGGTTCGGCCCTGAATCTCTTCAGCGCAGACTCCAGAGCGAACTCGTATCGCCTCCAAATCACCTACAGGCCACCACTTCAGTGCGCGGAAGCGACATTGCCTTTCTCAGACCGGTAGCTACTCGTAGTAACAATGCACTTGGCCGGTCGATTCAATCCCGAAGTCCTCCTGCGGCCCGAGACTGGACAAGAAGCGGAGTCTTCGGGAGCAGTTGAAAAGGAGAGTTTGACGCTCTAGTCATGTGGCTTATCGCTTTTGTCATTGCTGTTTAGAAAGTTCTTATGTGGGCAAAAGACACATCTTTTTCAGTCCTGTAGGTTCTGAGTTCTTGCGCGGACGAGAGAGTTGCTGCCAATCTTTGTTACTTTCCACAGACTTGGGCTACGATCGTTGGTGGTACTTGGAGGAACCGGGCGAGGTGCTGGTGTCGTTGAGATCGTTGTAGTGTTCTCATTGTCTTTGTTCGATAACGTGACGATCTTGTCGATGTTACCGTCGCTGTTTAGTTCCTCTAATTTAGATACAGAGAGCGTATGTGTCTGGCCGTGGTCATGTTGTACTTCGATCTGGCTCTCTGTGTCCTGATCGTCAGCCTCCTCACCCGCAGCAGATGATTGGTGGCATAATTCGTAGGCTCGCTCGATCATTGCTTCTTCATCCTCAGCTTCGAATGCGCACTCTTCTTCTTCTCCGTTGTCATTAGTTTCGTCGTTGTCGTAATTGTCGTCATTGTGATCAGACTCGTTATGGCTGGCGTGCCCGTAGGACTCATCGTCCATGTTTTCTTCATCGATTAGTTCGGCATATCCCATGAAGACAGTGGGAACTATTATTAACACCTGATGAGGTCAGATCTTTATTGCTGATGGAGTTGACAGTGTTGCATACGTACAACTCGAGTCCAAAATGCCGTAGAGTGACCATCAAGTTCATCTGGGTCTACATCCTCGAAGTACCATTCGTTGAGGAGATCGTCCTCGCTGACATTCGGATATACAGTTACTGGCTTGGCGTTAACATGAATGAGATCCTGGAGCCTTTATACACTTCGCTGGACTTGAGTGGCATTGGCGTCATTTCCTCCTATGTCGGTTGTGAGATGCACAACTCTTCTCAGTCGCCCCAAGAGTACATGGAACGCGCGATCCCAGGCACCACGTGTTAAAGTCTTTGCCACATGATTATCCTCGTCCGTGAGATTCGTGAAAGACAATTGGCCGTCGTATTTGCTCTTGAGGACATAAACCAAGAAAGAAGGCCCATCAGACTCGTAGCGCTTGAGATTGGCGTTCCAGCAGCAGAATATGTGATGCAGGCAGTGCTCATGCTTATAGGCTGAAGGTGGAGGCATCGGTGCTTCACTCGCGCATCCTTCTAACTCGTTGAAGATGGCTTTCTTCAATGCTCCCGTTTCCCAAACATGTTCAGGTCAGTATGGACGGCATGGCAGGCGATTGTTGTCAACTGGCCATGGTAGGGCTTGTTCCACCTGGGAAAGTGTAGGCATCTTCTGTAAAGACCTGAAAGGTAGTTCATCGTTAATTTCGTCCTTAGCTTAGCGCCATATTAAAAATGAGACTTTGTGGAAGTTGATTCTTGTCAGATTGAATAGTGTATTAATTGTGATGATATTTGATAGTATTGATAATCGTGATTGTCGTGTTCCGTGTTGTGTCGCACCACCCTGTGTTCTCAGGTTCTGGTTTTTCTAAGGAGGGGTATCTGCATGAGCGCATTCACTTCTAATAGGCCCTGGGCTTCATGCCCAAAAGTACCTCGTATCTGACAATTCTTCTAGCGTGCCGCGTTTCGGTTAGTCTCATTGCGTGTACATTCGGAAAGATGGCATGGAAGCGACATACTCAAAGGAGTTCAATAGTTAAGGATTATAGCTATTCGGATAGTAGCAGCTGTTCCGATGAGTGTCAGTTTGCTGTATGGGTCAACAAAGTTTGTTGCGGTGGCAATTCAGTGAGAGTGTGATCTAACACGATTCGAGACTAGCGCGCAGAGCTACCCGTCTTGCCGGGCAGACCTTCCTGGATGAACAGACGCTCTCACTTTCCGCAACTCACACCATAACCAAAATGTCAAAAGTCACAAATAGTGGTCAAAATATTCGAAACCGTAAGGGCGCAGGCAGTAAGGAAGGGCCTCCTGTGCCGCCAAAACCTGACACCAAGCAATATCTTTCATTACGAAAGCCCGAGCAACTTTCATCAAAGCCTCTACCGCCAACACCTAGACTTAATGCAAAGCCACTACCACGACCTCCAACAGGCTCGAGCCTTAAGTCGACTTCGCTTTGGGTTGTTGGTTTCTGTTTGTGGTTTCTCCTCATCGTGATTTTGTTGCCTGTGATTACGGAAAAGGACGCGATGCCAGGCTTCAATAGATGGATGCGCAAGCTGTGGTCTGCGGCGCTTGAGGGAAAGATTGCAACTTGACGGGCACATACCATGATTGTGCCATACCCGGCAGCTTTTGGCAAGAATTTACAATCAGCAACCAGCATGCAAAAGACAATTGAGAGGATGTGAGTTGCATAGAAACATCGGTATATTGTATCAACAGACTACAACTTGGACTCTTGCTTTGTCGCATCGACCAAACTCTTCCTACCCCCAAAGCCGAACAAATACGCGGCAACCTTGCGCATCTGGATTTCTTCGCTACCCTCAGTAATCCTGTACCTACGGTGGTGCCTCCATATATGCTCGAAAGGGTAATGCCTTGAGTATCCATTCCCACCATGTACCTGGATTGCGCGATCCGCAGCGTCAGTGCAAAGCCTATTGGCGTAGTAGTTGCACATCGACACCTTGTCGCCGATCCTCCGCTCAATCTCGTTGTGCGGCATCGAGTCCATTTCCAACGCTGTCTTGCGGATGAGCTGTCGCAGCATCTCGCATTGAGTTGCCAGCTCGACGAGCGGGAACTGGATGCCTTGGTTGTGCGAGAGGGGCGTGCCGAACGGCGCTCGGTCATTGGCGTATTCGACGGATTGCTGGACGCAGAAGACGGCTGCACCGAGCGAAGATGCGGCTTGTCTGATGCGGTTCTCGTGTACGAAGGCTTGTGCGACGCCGAGGCCGTTGTGGATGGGTCCTAGGGCGGCAGATTCGGGGACCCATACGTCTTTGATCGAGACGGTGGCATGATCGGTCGGCATGTTGAGTGTCCTAAGCAATGTTAGCATACTCTGTCAAGACTTTGGGTTGAAACAATCGGCCATACCATTCATACGATTCTGCCTTCAATCCAGGTGTGTCGGCAGGTACAATGAAGCACGATATGCCCTTGATCTCGCCATCCTTCCCTGACGTCCTCGCAAAGATGGAGCAGTGTGTAGCATGGTGCATACCTGTCTGCCACCGCTTGTACCCATTAAGGAGCCACCCTTTCACACCATTTCTTGTCTCTGGTTGTCCCTTTGTCGCCATGTGTGTCGCGTCGGAGCCGTGACCAGGTTCCGTCAAACCAAAGGTCATCCTGAACTTACCCTCGAGTCGAAGGGGGATCAGTTCGCTTTTCTGCTGCTCGCTGCCGAAGTTCATGAGCATGATAACATCGGGGAAATTGCCAACCATGGAATGCTCAGTCTGCAAGTCGTTGAACAACCCGAGTCCTTTGGCCGCAAGATGCTCTCTTATGACTGCCATCCAAAGATTGCTACCCCGACCGTCTGCGCTATTTTGGCCACCGTATTGCTTGGGAAGAGATAGCCGATAGAAGCCAGCCTCATCTGCCAGCTTCCTCGATTCCGTCAATAGGTCTTCCCACTCCTTGCGTGGCAATCCACCATTGTCCCAATCGGTTCGCGCATTCTCGCGGCGGTGATCGAAGAAGCGATTGTTGTCATCTTTGTGTTGTAGCGGCGTGATCTTATCATCTATAAACTTGTCAAGGTCGGCGAGGTATTGCTTGAGGTCGTCTGGTATGGAGAAGTTCATTTGCGCCATGACAGGGTGATGGATGCTGTAATACGGCGACTACGGGCGATCGAGGGCGGCTTCAGCTATTAGGGGACTTCGCCAGGGCACGACTAAAATCAACCGCGGAAGTCATATAGATGGCATTCGGTCCAAACATCCTGATGACTCGCCTGGCTTCGGTCGTGGAGTGTTGCTCGTTGTGGAGCTTCTTTGCGGGGAACGAAGCACAGACCCGCTGTGCCAACCTCGGCCTTCGAGCAAGACACGCTACAACCTCTTCATTCACGAACACGCTCCTCGCCACGAAGTATATACCACGGTCATCGGAACGCCTTGAAGTCTTGCACAGTTTGGCTCATGCCTATAATCATCCACCTCGCTCATGACTGACCTAGGCATTGCTTTACTCTACGGACCGTCGCATCCAGCATATGGGCCAGTTCATCAAAGGAGCCTGGCTTTCCGAGTTTCGCCCAGATATTACCTAAATTTGCTGGCATGCGCTTCACCATGAGTGTCCAAATACTGTATAGCACCACCGTTATCAGGAGGGTGGTCTCCGTCGGTCCCTCGCGGATCTCATATGTGAAGATCCAGCAGGCCATGGAAGCGCACACGAAGCCCAAGAGGGCCGATACTCTAATGTTCTTCGTTCCGGGGGCTGGAAACAACACCTTTCCTCGCGCATCAATCCCATAGTCGCTCAGCAAGTTGTGAGCGCGAGGAAGATCATGCCCCAGCCCCTGCGCGATGCCGAGCGTGTGGTATTGTAACAACGCAAGATCAGTATTGTATACTTTTCTTGATTCGAATTTCCACTGTTCTTGGTCTACCGGAGAACTGTAGAAAGAGCCGATGCGCCGTGGAGCGTTGAAATGTGTCGACATGTCCGAGTACCGTGAGGAGAAGTAAGATGGCGCAAGGTGCGTCATGTTGACCATATGCAGGCTCGGCAGGACATTTGGATTTATCCACCTTGCATCTTCGAGGGCTGTAAGGTTCTGGTAGCGCGGTAGCCATTCAAGATGATGCTTCGGATGCCGTATGGTAAAAGTGTCGGCGCAAGCAAATGCGGTTGAACGCTGCAATGCATTGATATACAAAGGATCACCATTGGCCATTCCAAGTCCTGGAGAAAGCGTTGCCGGAAACACTGGGTCTGAGCTTGGTCTGGTATATTCCAGGTTAATCGGCCGTACGAAAAACAACGTGGTCTTACTACCACGAACTTGTAGTCCCGGTATTAACTGGCGTGGAGAACTCGCGTCCTTGATAGCGTCCTCTTTAACTTCACTGTTCTGGCATCAGCGATCTAGCATGGATCGGTGTCAAATTTACACGGCTTACCGTATGAGATATTGCGCTGGCTCATGTCTCTGCTGGAACGGGTCTCGTACGAGTTCTCCGAAGGTCTTATTACCTTCTTGGACGATACCCCAACCGTCACCCAGCATGTACTCGACATATCTCGTACCTGAATCTTCCACAACTTTGGTTCGGATATGACCATCAAGGTTCAAAGGTGAGCAGACCTTGCGCATGCGAAACTGACAAGTATGCTTCTCGTTAATGCCGAGTATGTTTGCGGACTTCCACTCGGTGTCCAATTCGTACGCAGTGTCTGGCTTTCCCCAGCAAAGACTTCTTTCAAATGGGCAGCTCGCATTGTGGCGTTCCACATAATCGATCTTAGATGAGTAGAATACGGAGCACTCTGAACTATCAACCGAAGCTTTGTAGCAGTTGTCTGCATACGCTAAAGCTTTGAAAATAAGGTCTGTCTGAAAGTCGTTGACCGCAGGAAAGATGGAGGTATTGACCATATGAACAGGATCGAAAATATCGGGGAACCATGCACCTGCATGTGGACTGTTGGAGTGGCCGATCTCATGTCCGATGATGCGACCTGTAAAGGCGGCTATTAGCTGATAACTTAGGGCCAGGCCAAAATAAAAGACACCAGTCGCTACCACAGCGCTGAGCTTCGCTGGGTTCTTTTTCAATATTGCGACTGCACCACGGAACCTGCGACGGTAGCCAGGATATTGGGTCGCACCGGATGCTGGCAGCTGAACTGGGCTGACAAACACATAGTCGCTCAGGATACGAGAGATCACTTTCTCTGGCGCCCTTTCTGTCGACAGCACCTGCGCTGTGATTGCGGCAACAGTAACGCGGATGGGTAGATCCTGCATCACAATATCGGCGTCTGGAGTTTGGTTTGGTCCCGCGATGATATCGCACACTCGAAGAGCTAATCGCCGCGGCACTTCATAAGATCGCAGTAAACTTAGCCAAAGGCCAAGGGCGACGAAAATCGTTATATACGAAGACACCCTTTCTGAAACGAGGATATAAGATGCTGGAAGGTTCATAAGCCTAGACTCTGATGATTCATTACGCAAGCTCACTATTCGACGCATATTCTGTCCACGGGCCGAATAGGATGTGGCTGGCGGCAGCCATTCCCTTTTTATGTTGTTAACGATGAAATGACTTGTGTAGCTTTGCACGACTCGGTTTGGAGGAAGAAAGATATTCCTTTCCGTTATCGAGAGGAAAAGGGATTGGCCGGTGGAATTTTGTTTTGCTCCCCTTCTAGGGTTCAGAATTGTTGAAAGTAAAAGTAATGTTGACGTTTTACTATCAGTTGCCGAATGCATCGCCACGTCTCAAGGCTCGGTAAGAATACATCATTTATAGGGTGTCGACAATAGTCAGCCCGATCACTGCAGCCAAGCCGGTGCCGGTGCGCAGGACTCGGTCTTCGTTGGGAACGAACGCCCTGCGCGAGTCCTGCGCTTGATGATTGGATCAAGCGTGGCACTAGAACTGCAACAAATCACTGCGGCTCAGCCACAAGGCTGTTTCATCAAAGAAAAGGCCCAACCAGCATCGCAAATGAAGGGGCGGTGCATTCGCAGCCGGCAGAACTCAGCCTTGGGAGTGCAAGGCTCTCTAAGTGTATGCGTAACCTCAAGTGTGTTAGCTACCACCGAGGCTGACAAAACTTGCTGGTGGATACCGGTAGTTCACGGTTCACGGAAGAAATGGGCGGTGAATAAGCTGCCAAGCAACCATGTTGGGCTAATAGCAACAAAGGTGGTCGCAAAATGGATATCAAGAAAGAAGGTTGATTTAGCAGCCTGAATCTATATACATTGTATAGGTGCTATGACGGGGCCAGCCGGACGCTTCTGGGGACTACCATTTCAGATTGCCCGTCTTTCGGAACTGTTTCTGCCTAGTTCTTCTGAAGAATACCTTGCAGCCCTACCCTCGAGGAGTAAAAAGTCCTCTACTCTAGTACTTGTTACACATGAAGCTCAGATACTGCGGTGGTGGCATTTCTGCGATTCCTGGGTATGCGATGAACCTGAGTTTTAATCAGTCTATACTCAAGATTGACCTCGGTATTCTGCTTTCTCCTTATTAAAGATATTCACGATGGTACTGTTGCATCCGTATTCGCTGAAAAAGACGCAGATGCCACCAGGATCCGTAAAGGGCTATTCTGTAGTTCTCTAAATCAACAGCGGCAACCATCACGAGCTGTTTTACGTTGTCGTACAAAGGATCATTTGCATACCCTTTTCCTGCAATTAAACTCCCTGGCAAGAGCTTCAAAACCATCAAGGCGACTGTGAGCCGTTCTAGAGCATAAAGATTCTCTTGCACAGGACCAACACGCCTAATTTATCACTGCTGGATGAAGTAATGAAGTAGCACTACACATACTTATTTCCACGAAACCGCTCTCAAAACATCCAAAAGCCTTTAATGTTCATCCCCATCCTCTAAAACCTATCATGAAACAGCAAACATTACGTATATACGTAATTATCGTCGATCTCTGGAAATTTTCTATTCACACCACGAACCGCAGCAGCGCTTACGCAGCCAGGCATCGAAAGCTCCGGTATTTCTGCCAAATGGAATCGCCAACAATGTCCTGTAAGCCAGGGCATTCAAGACTTCTATTACACCATTAGTTCTCGTTTCGCCGCTTGTCATTGGCGCGTTGTATCATACCCGGGCAATGAATTGTTGCATTTCTCTTCAGCGAAGAAGATGCACTTTGTGCGGGGATCGGGTCCTATGGAAGTAGCGGTGTTGTCGCTGGCTTTGAAGGTCACGCACGAATTTGGTGCTGACAAAGTACATCTGATGTCTCCGTTGTCCTGGAAGGGTGCTTTCGGGCAGTAGAACACTTTTCCTGGCTGGCCCCATCCACCGTTCTTGCGGTCTGTTGCTCGAGGAGACCTTGTCGGGCTGCTGGCGACTAGCGCCACCGTGGTAATGATGTAAACTTATTGGAAGAGATTGGGCATGATGATTGTTGATGTGTATAAGATATACTCGTGAGTTTGGTGTTGCGATAGTGGAAAGAGGAATAGCGCAGCGTATAAGTGCTCACATGGGGGTGAATTACCGCTGTGACTTGTGGTTTTCTTCCATTGCTGAGACATGAAGTTTGGAGGTGTGACATAGTGCAAGTGAGTCTACATTGAAGCATATGAAAGTGGAAGAACATCAAATTATGGTTGTCGCTCACTAACGATTAGAGCTGCCTAGGTGCGAGGTAGAATCACAGACACAAATTCGATAATAAGAGAATATATCAGATTACTGCCCCTATACTCTGAATTCAAATTCCAGACTGTCTACCCAACATCACTGTACTAAAAACACGATTCCCGAAATGCTCCCCCAAAACACTAAGACAAACATTCTTGATCCACACATGATAATCCCGAATCGCAAACCATAACCACGCTGCGCATCAACTAGTCACCCCCCAGTAACTCCTCGGCCCCCGGCAACGAGCTCCCATCGACCTTGATTCTACAATCAACGCTCTTGTAGCCGACTGTGATATTCATCACTCCTGGAAATTTGAAAGTACTAAGTCACAGTTAGGTATTGTCTATCTGTGCAATATCGGCTCGAATTACTTACGCTTCCTTGTTAGTATCGCCTGTGTAGGCGTCCAATCGATTGCCTTTGCAGTCTGCCTCGGCATATAGCATACATTCGCCACCTGGGTCCGGCCCAAGAGAAGCGCCTGACTCTCCACTCAGCCAGGTTGTACACTGGTCAGGCGCTACCCAGCGACATTCCTCGTTTGGTGCAGGCTGGAAGTTCGGTAACGGGCAATAAAGAAACCTCCCGGGGCTCCGCGTTTGGGATTTTGGTTCATTGTTCGCGGGGAGAAGATTGGGCTGACGGCAGTGAAAGTGAGTGCTGCTGCAAGGATGGAATTTTGTCGTAGAAGATTGAACATAATGAATGTATGTGTAGTAAGCTCGAAGGTTTTCTAGTTCTATGTTGGGGGGAATGAGGCGCCTTAAATGCACGCATGTCCGGTGATCAGGCGTGGTGAAGTGTGTCATCCTTCCGTGATATTGAAGCATGGATTTAGGAATTGTAACATGCAAAGATGCCAACTATCAGTTTTAATGAGACAAACTGAGTGCCCAGGTGTGTGAATGAACATTACCCGAGTCGTCCAACGCACCTGGGCAATCTTTATTCATCGGCTTATTCCTCACAATCCACCAAGTTAGCCGTGACATTCTTTGCGCGGATTTATCAATTCCATCTTAACTTAATGCGAGATCCAAGAGGATTCCAATCGAATAAAGCATTTCTTCGGACTGTTCTAAAGTATAATCCCAATACTGACCACAGGATACGCGCGCCTCAAAGCTTTACTTCAAAAGATTAACTCTGAATGCTCTTCACACAATCACGCAAGTTAAAACTAACCCCCAAACCAACCCGCATAATGTGATACCTGGGAATATATTGTGTACATCCTCACATTCGCCCTAGCTCCAACCTGCCTTTTGCCAGCAGCCAACGCTTTTATAACTAACCTTGACATTGAAAATCCCTGGGCACTCAAAACTACTGAGTCAAAGTTAGATCTAGTAACTTGACGCGCGTCCGAGCTTTTGGCTACTTACGTGTCGAAATTGCCCAAGGCACCAGTGTGAGGATGAATAATAACGCCCGTACAATTCGCAGCGGCAAATAGAACGCAGAGTCCACCTGGATCTGGACCGATAGACATAGCTGGCCTATCTGAAGCTTCAATATAGTTCCTGCATTTGCGAGGTGGTATCCATTGGCATGGTGAACCAGGGGCAGGCTGAAAATTAGCCAGTGGACAATGCCAGGACCCTCCTGGAGCGCCGTATCTATCTTTGCAACTTGTTTGCCGAGGGAATATGGTCGGACTACTGGCGACTAATGTTAGCATCCAGGTAATGATGTAGATGTATCGAAAGAGGCTGAGCATGGTTGATTTGAAACGAGAATATGATAATGGCTGGTGAGAGGAAGGTTGAGTTTTTGGTAAAAGGATCGTAGGCAGTTTGCTGGTGCGACTTATATAGGTGGTATGAATGTGAACTATTAGTTAGTCAAGAATCAGTCTCCTAAAGGTGAGATGTGCAAGGACATAGATCGTGACTGCTAAACTTCACGGGGTTGCTTGATTAATTTTGAAATTGACATGGATATCTACAATCACCTATCATTCAATGCAAGGATTAAGACTTATAGAATATTCAAGTACATGCAACTTTAGGTAACATTCAAATTTCTGCAACTCAAATGATGATCGGTGCGCTTACGGTTGGTTACTTCCTATAATCTATTCGATTACGGGCTACCACGGAACCTGGCATCATAAGTAGATGTTCGCTGGATGCAACGTTGTTCAACAAAAGAGTAGCAAAATCCATTCTACTTCTCCGCCTTCGCCAAGGCACGACAAGAACAATCCCATGGCTGATCAACTTCACGCTACCTTATTCAACTCTTTCAAGTGAATGACAAACACTTGACGCTCTTATATTTACTGGTGATGTCATTGGCACCAGGAATATGCAAAAGAACTAGATTATGATCAGACCTTGTAACTTTATTTCCTGGAGGCTGATGCGACTTACACGTGATTGTTCCATTCCATCACTGTGCCCTGGCAATCGAATTCTTGGAAAAGCCTACACTCAGCCTACACTCTCCTCCAGGATCTGGTTCAACTGACTTCATGTGTTCGCCTAGTATTGCGAAACAAGTGCCGGGCGCTAACCATGGGCATGCATGACCGGGATCCGAGCCAAAACTTGCGGAGGGACAAATGTAGGCGCCGCCTGGTTTACCGTGCCCGTCGTTGCAATTCACTGCTCGTGAAAAGATGACAGGACTGCCAGCAGCCAGCGCAAGCAGTGTGAAGGCAATGAGTAGGTTGAAGATCGTTGATGCATGTGCCGTCATTTCCTGGCCCGAGAGAGAGGAGAGTGTGATGTTCGTATGGTAAATAAGTCGGTCTTGAAGGTGTGTCTTGAGACTTCAGGGTTTGTCGTCTATCTCGGAATGTGTTGTTTAATTCGGAGTTCGTCGTCTATAATGGGTTGTAGTTGGTGGCTGAATGTATGTGTGTTTAGGTTTCTGATTCTACAGAATTGCGTGGATATTGATAGTTATATGGAATCACCCTGTGCGGGCAAATCCCTGTGATGACTGGGTCTTCTGTGATGGGAATGCGATTGTCACCGTCGCATGACTGCGTGATCAATGTGCCCTGTGACCAACGAGGCGTTTGGAACATCCAAACGCGAGTATGAGGTTTGAGCGTGATATATCAAAATTCGCATGTACCCACAGCGAAGCCATATCACGTGCTTGGATGTAAGCAAAGTGAATGAAGTGTTGAGTTATTGATGTGCTAACTGCACGCCACGGGCCGTCTCTGAGCAAGACAGCCCACCGCAATCAAGCTTAGTCGAATAACCGCCCAAGTACCTCCACTCCCCACAGGCAGCTCATTCCCACGAATAATGTATACTGTGACAAACCACGCTACGGAACGTCGCATTCGCATTCGCATTCGTAACCCCAGGACAGTGAATACTTCTACAATCTCATCAGCACATGCCACCTCCGCAGTCAACCCAGAGAACTTACCTTCGTAACCAGTCCTGTTGACACAATTGAAGACGAAGTTCTTCTTTCGCACAATTATTTCCGGTGTAAAGCACGCAATATCCGCCGAGATCGGTCCGATAGACTGCGGGGCCCCTGTTGAGGTGAAGTGTATGCATTTATCGGGACCGGAGAAATCGGGTCTCGGGCAGACGTAGCCTTTCCCTGGCAGGGCGTTTCCTTGGACGCATGTATCGTCCCGTGGGAAGATTACAGGCACACACTGACGGCGAGTGTGAAAAAGTGAACGACAAGTAGCATAGGTATAGTTTGGGCATGTTGAAGGAATGGATGAATGGAGGCTTCCTCGTTTTGCAAAGATCTGGTAGAGTGAGGCAAGGAGAGAAATATTGATAGCAGTAAAGAGAAGGTTGGTTCTTCTCATGAGCGTACCAGAACTACCTTCTAAGCAAATGATGACTCAGGTAAAATTCCAACTCCAGCACGGTTCCCAATGCTTGAACATGACCCCCATGCGCAAGTTTCTGCCTCTCAAAGCACCACTATAAAGGTGATCCAACCGCAGAACACACGATCAAGAGACGAGGTAACAGTCCAGTTGCACTGGATATATAGTATCGAAATGTCAGACGCGGGCATAACCCGCTTTGGTCTTTCCTGCGCCATTTATCAAGTCCTGAAAGATAACTTCGTCGTCTGCTTCCCAAGTATGCGAAAAGATCGTACATAGTAAGACGTTCTTGTCTAAGTGTTCAGCTAAGCGGAATTTGCCGATGTCGGTAAGTCGCAAAAGGCGCATGGCAAGCAGAGATCAGTGAGCTCTGGCAGGAGTCATGGAAATCGGGCGTGAACAAAGCAAGAAGTCTAGCTGGTAACCGTCAATCTGAGCTGGTGGGGGTCAGGCAGTGACGGGCTGCGGGGCAGGACCTAGAAAGTCCGTGCTCCGGTCCGGGGTACGGATAAGATTCGCGAACGCCACATCGCCCGTGCTACACTTGAAGTGGCTCATCGTCCGATACCATGCACAGAGATTGCTCGACTCGAAGTTGTGCAGGCTGGTCGGAAAACCTTCCAAGGTTGACGGCTGCGTTCTGGTTTGGAATCGTACGGGCGCCGTGTTGCTACTGCGAGGCCACCGGCGACCGAGCATCTAAACTAGAAGCCAGAGAAGTCCACAGGTGGGCTTGCATCGTCTGGACCGGCGAGTGTTTATTCACTACCAGAGGTTTTTGGGGGGAATATGCACCCGGCGATCAGGAGAGAAGTACCATCAATTTCATTGTGTCCCAAAGCCAACATAGATCTGAGTTCTAGGTTCCTGTTAGCTCATCCTTGACTCCTTGATCAGAAAAGTCGCCTAAGGCTGTTCGAACTATAACAGGTCTATACTGCTTCTAGAGCTGATGCGCGTTCTCTAGTGGCCGTTTTATCTCGGGCTCTTGTCACGGGCTGTGGTGGCTTTTGAATGTGCATCGATTTATCGACGCGTGTCGAAAACGGGCAAAACTAAGCTCATTCAAGTATGGTGTTCCTGCGTTTCCGCCTCAGGGGGTTGCAGCCTTGCTCCAACAAACTTAGATCGGGCTGGCAAGATTCAGCACTTCGAGGCGCTAACACATCTTCATTTCCACATTCGAACAATCTTATCCTGTTCCAGACTTTGACGTCTTGAACATTTTGTAGCGGTCTCGCTATGGCCTGAAATGCCATGCAGCCCTGTCTAAATGATTGTCGTTTAACGACGATGCGGTGTTTATACAAAGCTCCCTTTCCTTCCCTCTGAATCCTTGGTATTCTCCAGCTATTCATTCGTTTTTGTGGGCTCTGTATTCATCGGATCGTCTTCCAGTCGTTTCATCAATTCTTTCCAAGCATTGTTCTGTCAAGATGCGCTCTTCGTTTATCTTAGCACTCGCTGTGCTCCAGGTCGCTCAAGGAACCCCTTTGGCCCAAACCATCAGCTCAAAAATTTCCAGGAATGGGCAATGTGGTGGTACTAGTGGAGCGACTTGTCTAGGCTCTGGATTTGGAAACTGCTGCAGGTTCGTTCGCGATTCTCAAGACAATCAATCGTCTTGCTAACAAACAAGTCAATATGGCTGGTGTGGCGAAACGACTGCATACTGCGGAAAGGGATGCAATTCATTGTTTGGAACCTGTTCCGGGTCGTCGCAACCGTCTTCGGTGTCTTCGTCTCGTAGCCCGAGCTCTGCTGCCACCCGTGCCTCGTCGCTACCTGCCCCTTCGTCATCACTCGTCGTATCGACCAACGCTCGGTGTGGTAATCTGTTTAACGCCAAACCAGGGGGCATGACGTGCAAAGGTTCTAAATATGGAAACTGCTGTAGCAACCAGTCTTACTGGTATGTTTTCTCCTCGGGATCAACAATATAGCGCTAATGGACCGCAGTGGAAAAACAGAGGCGTACTGTGGTACTGGATGTCAACCAGGGTTTGGCGATTGCAATGCGGTTTCATCCTCTCGAGCCATTTCCTCGTCCTCAAGGGCATCATCCTCCTCGCCAGCTCCGTCGTCGTCCTCTGCAATTTCGACATCCACGCCAATTGCGCCATCGTCCACTCCAAGTTCAACGCCCACGCCCGCTCCGCCGTCCTCCACGCCAACCCCAAGCCCTTCTGAGACTCCGGCTCCAACGCCGACAATCGCATCTAGCTCAGCGCCTGCTAGCTCAGCACCTGCGGTGTGTAAGAATGCTGGCAACAGATGCACGGCTGGAGATACTTGCTGTACCGGCACCTGTAGTGCCGTGACCTTCGATACCAGCAACGTTTGTTGCAATGCCGTTGGCGGATACTGCAATCTCTCCAATCCTGCAGGTTGTTGCAGCGGCGCTTGTTTGTCTAATAACGATGGCTCTAGTATCAATGGAAGCTGCTTCTAACTGTACTGCAACATCGTCTCTGGTTACCGCTAGCTCGAGCTTCGAGAACTGTATATCATACGTAACCTTTTTAAATCTTGGGATTCTTTGAGATGGATGTTATATCTTCAACTGTGATAATGTTAAACGTGTACTATGGGCACTTGAACGTATACATATCAGCAAAAGCTATTTAGCAGGCACTGCCCTTCCATTTTTAATCGTACTACTCTTCAAACGAGATGCAGTCATCCTCAAAAACATATCTCCCTGTATTTTCCTCTACAAAGAAGCAAGAAAGAAAGAGTAAGCCTCAATCTTTCTTCCCCAACGTCCAGATCTCACCCCATTCCGCTATTCTCCAGTAGCCACCACATCAGCCCAGCACTTGACGCTCTGGTACCAGGTCGGAGTCTCGGAAAACATAACACCAGGACACGTCACGCTCCTATCGCTGTGTCAGCACTTTGTTTCCAGGAAATAATACACGCGAAATGCGGGCGACTTACTCATCCCCTCCCACTTCACCATGACCAAGTTCTCATCCCACCTGAGCACTTCGCCCTCGCAATCTGCGCCCTTGAACAAGATGCAATACCGCCAGGATCTAACGAGCGCGAACATAAATTAGTCTGTGTTTCTCGAAACTATTGCACCGAACTTACCCGGACTGATCCTATTCGCGCGCTCTTCAGCCCTGCTGCCTTTATACGTAGTGCAACGTTCGGGTTCGAATCGTATACATGGTTCTTCCAAATTTGAGCCGCGGCAGTGCGATGAGGAGCCTGGTGTGGTGGCCTTTGCTAAGCAGTCGGGTCGGACGAAGATTTGGCTGCTGGCGAGTGAGAAGAGGGATAGGAGGAGGAGGAGGAGGAGGAGCATGAGGGAGGGTAGTTGAGCCATCTCGATAGTGAGGGACGGATGGTATTTGGAGGGATAGTAGTTGTAGAGGTGAGTATAGATGGTAGTTAGGTAAGAAGGCAGGCTTCGGAGGCGGGTTTTACAACGAGGGTAAAGGCGTTGGGTCCGTGTAGCGCTCATTCTACCGCATTGGCCTGTTTGTTGGAGCACGAACCCCGTGCGCAGTTGTTTGTTTGCTGAGCACCGCCGTTTGGAGGGTCTGATCGCGTGGTACAAAGGCGAGCATGGGCCGCTGCAGGGACTGGCACCGAAGTGCGAATCTCATGCGCGCGGCCCAGAAGTCGACGGATATGTGACGTAAGTAAATATCATCCTTGTCAGTAACCCCCCCCCCTCAAATACAGCCTTGACGTGAGGGAAAGATCGAAGCCATATCTCCGGACAACACGCGCAGTGTCATAAATTACCATCTGCATCCACCATATTCTCGTCTAAATCGCCTCGCATGAGAAGCTCATAAACTGATCCGGAAAATTGTTCCATCCCGGGCAACCCCATTTCCTGCGTTACGGTCAGCACCTACCCTCACTCACCGGTGAATTACCTTTCGACTTACAATTTTTTGTTCACCAATAGTTTTTTACCTTGGCAATTAAGTTGGTCCCAGATGGTACACTCTGTACGAGGGTCTGGTCCGATGGAGTGGATGGTAGTTCCGTTAACGTTGTTCCTGCAACCTGGAGAAGTAATGTAATTGCATCCCGGATACTTGGTACTACCCCTAAAATAGGGCCCTGAGCAAACATAAGAGGCTCCTGGTATGCCGTACTTTGTGTTACAGTCCCAGTCCGTGGCCCGTCGAAAACCCGCAGGGCTACTAGCGACCAACGCAAGCAGTATGCAAGCGAAGAGGAGCCTGTATGTGAACATTTCCGGAGCGTCGTATGTTGTTACATAACGGTACAAAAAGGCCGACCTTGTGTACCGCTCCGTATACAAGGTATTTATACCGTCACATGTAAGTCTGAATATAATGAGGTTGGAGGGAGGTTTTGATGGTGTGAATGCGGGAGATATGCGGATGACGTCTGAACATGTGCTGAGATCTTTGTTTGATGGAGGTGATCAAAAGGGTAGAGCTCGCTTAAGTTGGTGATGATTGTCTTTGTGTCGAGGCTGGGCGTGACTTGTTGTCCGCTCTTTCAATTGCACATTGCCTTTCTTTCATCGGAGAATAAACCCCTGCGTGAGCGAAGGTCTGGTGGCGCAGAGCAAAGGGCAATGCAACCCCACCAACCATGTCTCAACGATACTTCGCAAACAATGCCAACGTTCAAATTTGGCTACCCTAGGATATATTTGCATTCCAGCTTCTGCAGTAAGAGCATTTCGCCTCTCGCCAAGTTTTTAGTAGACACGGTGTGATGTAGTAGTAGAGCTAATAAGTGTATTAACAGTATATCGTAGAATCTACATGCTACATACCCCAAACAGTGTGTCATGAGGAAGTAAGATTCGTTGCGAAGCCATGAAGTCCTGCTTGCGTGTGACAAACCGCCCATATGCGCCCGGTTTTGACAATCCCCATGGTATCGCGAAAAGATAGATGATATTGCTCCGCCATATAACGCCAACAAATGCGAACGATGTCCATGAACAGAAAGAAAATTCCGTTTTGCTTCCTCATAAAACTCAACGCCTCAGTCTGCATCCTCCTCTCCTTCGGCATCGACGTCTGCTCCACCAGTAAGGGGAGCCGGCAGAAGGTTCTTGACTTCCCCGTATTCTTGCTGGGCCTTCTGGGCTTCTGCGATCAATCCATTGCGCTGATATGTCGACATGCATAAACCGAAAGCGACGGCCATCCACAGCGGTTTACGACTCAGCTTGGCGTTCTGCCTCGTCGCTCGAATCGCCTGTATTGACTTCTCGCCGACTTGGTCTGCGAAGAACGATACGGTGAAGTAGCATAGAGACATGATGACGAACTCTCGATTGCCTGTATTCCTGAAGATCTCGTTGGCTCTGGTGCTAGCGTGCTGCATGAGCGTCTTCTGTCGGTTGATGGAGGCGTCTGCGCTCGATATAGCGTGCACAAGCCGGCATGCCATGCGCATGTACTGATTGGGGTGGTTCTCGCAGAAAGATTGCAGTTGCAACAATAAAGCACTGGTCGCGCTGTGCTGTGGGTGCTGCGGATTCCTGATGATTAGGAGCTTGTTTACAGTCGCGAGAACTGCGAGATCGGTTCTGGCATTGACGGAGGGACCTTTCTCTGGCAATTGGAATACATCTGAGGAGTAGGTGCGTAAAGCGGAGTCCAAGAAGCCGTTCCTTTGGTCGATAACAGCTGACAAATATGACAAGGTACGGGTGTAGACCTCCTGGCTCTCATGTGGAGGCTTAGCTGCACGCTTTTTCAGAATCGTCAATGCTTCATTTGCGACTGCTTGGTCCTCTCGAAAGGACGCTATAAGCCCAATAGTGAACATCGAGTGCCAGTCGAGCACCCTGTTCCAATCCATCTGTGCAGAAGATGCTGAGATGGGGATGCTATATGACACATGGCGTTTGAGTGCGCTTCTTGATCGCTGGTGAGCTTCTTTGACATAGCTGAAACCTTTCTCGTGGATGTTCTGATCCAGGGCGCTGATGTGGAAGCAGAGAGTTTTGACATCCTCCTTTGGAAGCCAGGCAAACGCAAGTTCGTCCTTTCCGTCAGAGTTCTTGCGGAAGATGCCGCCAGTGTCGTAGGTCAGACTTCCTCCAAAGCTTCGCTCGACCAGGACAGTGAAGACTCCAGTCTCGGAGCGCAACAGGTCGGTCTTCTCATCTAGGATGGCCTCGATGAGTGCATTTGATTTGTTGCTATCAGGCGTGCCGTGCTGGATGCTGCAGGCAACGTCTATGACATCGATCAGGGTACCAAAAGACCCCAATTGCTTCGCCGACACCTGCAGCTGTAAGCTTCGAGCGGCGGCAATAGCTCGCTGCGCAAGCTCAAGTCGATCGGGGGCAGTTGACCGCAGGTGCACTATTGCTTCGAAGGCGCTACACGCAACGTAAATGGCTCGGTCTCCACGCTTCTCTGCATGCGCCGAAATAGCGTGTAGCTGCTGCAGTGCTGGGACTGCCTCCACACGGCCAGGTATCTGCAGTGCCAACGAAACTTTCAAAAACCGGAACGCGTACACCCAGGCAATGTGCTGAAATGTCTCTGCTTCTTTGATGGGCATGTCTAAAGCCTTGAGTGCGGCGCGATGATTCGTCTTGAACTGGTATCGAGCTTGAAGATGCAATGAGGCGTACTTCAGATCCTGTAACCGACATCGTCCACACAAGGAAATCTGTTTGGAGAGCACCTCGTCGACCTCCGTGGTATTGTCCGTCTCTTCAACCAACAAGCTGGCATACCTGAGGCGTAGTTTGGCTTCGTCGCGTGGCAAGAGACTGAAGTCTCTTAGCACGGTATCCATGCATCCCATGCCAGTGGCCATCAATTTGTGGTACTGTCGCAAGTCGACCTCGCGCTTCTCTCGTATTACTAGAGACCCCATGCCTCGCGCAGCAGCAATATACTCGTCCGCCGCAGACAGTAGCATAACGGAAAGATCCGCTGGAAGGGCCTTTGGAGGAGGATGCGCCTGCTTCGTGGGCGTAAGTTGATGCGAAGCCGACCGTTGAATGACCACTTGAGGATGCGCTTTTGACTTTGGAGTCTGTTGTATCGAAGGGCTGCGATGCTGGCTTGAAGGGGTCTGTGAAATGGAGGGTACCCGCTGCTGAGGGGTCGACTGTTGCTGTAGAGGCGCGCGTGGTTGGCTCTGATTCTGCACAGGCGCATTCGATGTACGCTGTTGGGGTCGGTATCCGTTTTCCTGGTGGGATTGTGATCGCTGCACATGTTTTGCCGTAGAAGGTGCAGGGACCTGCTGAGAGTTGTGTGGACGGCGGTCCTGCGACCCATCCATCTGAGCAACTCCCCCGCTGCTTGTTCGCTGTACGGGCACTTGAACATGGCGTATCTTGGGCGGCTGCATCTGTTGCATAGGCGACAAGTAGCTTGGTGTCCGTGCAGGAATCACGACCTGGGGTTGAGCTCGAGGTGTTTGCTGCTGCTGGTGGTATGCTTGGGGCATAGGCGGATACTGTTGGCTGGAAGGGCGAGGCACAACTACCTGTGGGCGTCCTTGCTGAGGCTGCGATTGCGGATAGCCCTGGGGCATCTGCATTGCCATAGGATGGTACTGTGGTGGCGGATAGCCTTGCGGTGGGTAGCCATTTGGTGGCTGCTGCGGTGGAGTGTAGGGCACGTATTGGCCATTCGCATAGGGTTGCGGCGGCGGCCAGTTATAGTTATGGCGCGGGTCCATGGCGGAGACGTGTCGCGGTGAGTAGTCACCAGAAGTCGTCGTATAGATGTAGCATGGTTGACGAAGGTGGGGTTGTGAGAGTAAAGAGTGACGGCAGTCGCGATCTTGGAGAGCAGTCGCGACCGCGCTGGCACGCATGTGCTAATTGGCGAACTGACGCGCGTCTAAAATCCACTCACGCAGCTAGACCGCCGCTATGGACCGAGGCACGTTCGAAGATTCCAACAACTTTTCTTCATTTCACCCCCAAAACTGTTGCTTTGCGAGTTTTTTTGGGTGTACTTTTCTACACTGCCGTATTCGTCACGCTGAAATTCAACCAGCTGACCTACCAACTTCCCTCGATTGTTACTAAGCATACATCATTGGAGTTGACGACCAGTTCAAAACAGTGTCGAAAAACGAGATACTGCACTAGTTCAGAGCACTTAAAGCAATAGCTAAAGAAAGAGTTGGAACCTATCCACAAGAACACATTCCTGGACTCAGTGAGAATATAATCACGTCTATCGAACACTCATCCACCATGTCCTGGCTCCTCGGCTACGCCAAAACCAGCTACACCCACCACCCCCAATCCCTCCCCCTCACCACCAAATCCAGCCAACCCACCACACTCTCTGCCCTCGCCCAAGCCTCCATCCCACCATGCCGCCTAAACCCGCTTCTCTTCAACGGGCACCTCCAAACAATGTACACCGCCCGAAAAGACCCCGGCCCACCAATCCACTACAAGCGCCGTATCTTTAAGTCCACGCACTCCGTGTACCCCGGTCAGTTTGCTGTGGATTTCGTGATTAGTAGGGAGGTTGGAGAAAAGGCGATGAATGGGAAGAAGCTGGAGGAAGGGTGCGATGAATTACCAGAACGGACTACGAATTTTACAGAGGGGGAGTGGGACGATATGCCAAGTACGGATACTAGGCCTATGCTCATCGCTCTCCACGGCTTAACAGGCGGCTCGCACGAAGTCTACCTACGCGAAACACTCGCGCCATTAACAGCGTCTGGATGGGCCGCGTGCGTGGTAAACGGGCGTGGGTGCGCTCTATCCAAAATCACGACGCCGCAACTGTTTAATTCGCGCGCTACATGGGACGTCCGACAAACCATCACATACCTACGCGACATATTCCCCAATCGCCCTTTGTACGCCGTCGGCTTCAGTCTCGGCGCAAACATCCTAACAAACTACCTCGGCGAAGAAGGCTCAGCATGCATTCTCCGCGCCGCCGTGTCGTGTTCGAATCCGTGGAATCTTGAGATTTGTAACGTCGCGCTGCAAAGTTCGTATCTGGGTCTGGAAGTATATTGCCGCACCATGGGGGGCAATTTGAAGCGCCTGTATGAATTGCATAAAGACGAGATCTTGAAAAATCCGGGCATTGATAAGGAGAAGGTGGAAAGCAGTCGCTATTTGTTCGAGTTTGATCGGCATGTGCAGTGTCCGACGTGGGGATATCCGACGGAGGGCGCGTATTATAGGGATGCGCAGAGTGTGGATGCGTTGTGTGCGGTGCGGGTGCCGTTTTTGGGTGTGAATTGTGAGGATGATCCGGTACGTTGTACTTCCTTATGTGCGCTTAGTAAGACCTTTTGTGTGGTTGCTAACGTGTAAATAGATATCTTCCAAAGCCGCCATCCCTTTTGAAGAATTCAAACAAAACCCCTACGCCGTGCTCTGCACCACGAACTGGGGCGGACACCTCGGGTCCTTCCAGCTCGGCGGCGGGCGGTGGTTTGCCAGCGCTGCGGCTGCGTTTCTGGCGAAGATGCATGATGAGGTGGATTACGAGGCGTCGGAGGCTGAGAGGGAGAGGACGAGAATCGACGTGCCGGGGAAGAAGTATCCGATCTTCGATCCGAATCACCGGAGATTGATACTGCCGGACGCATAGGTAGACGGTCGTGAAGATTCGTAGACATTGACATTGGGTATCATAGACTTTTTAGAACATGTGCAATAGACCTCCTTCATCCATCCAGCTCTTCACTCTCAACCAAAGCTGACCCTCTTCCGCTGCTTGAACTTCCCATCCTTATCCTTGCCCTTTTTGCTCTTCTCCTCGCCATCTCCGTCCTCGTTCTTGCCCGGCTCGCTCTTCCTCCTCCTGTGCTTCTTGAGCCCCTCCTTCCTCTCCTCAAACGCCTTATCCTTCTCGCTCTTCCTGCCCTCCGCCTCGACCCTCTTCGCCTCGCGGATTTCCTCCAGCTGCCGTGCCCTCATGATCTTGCTCTCGAGCCGTCCCTCCTTTTCAGCGTTCACGACACTCATAATCGCCATCATGCTCGCAGGGTCGTCGACGAACTTCTTGCCTTTCTTCACACCCTTGGGCTTCGCGATGCCGGCGGGTATTATGCCATTGAGCAGCGGGATGTCGAGTTCTTTCTCCGAGTAGACGCGCTTCTTCTTGCGACCGTCACTGTTGCGGGATTTGGTCTTTTGCGCGCCGCCCGGTTTGGCGAGGGAGAGCTTCTTTTGGCGGTTCTTGGAGATGCCTTCTGGTTTTGAGGCGGCAGATTTTGACTTTGCAGACGATTTTGCGCCGAGCTTGGTGGATTTGCCCTTCGTGCTCTTCGTGGGCTTTGTGGAACCCATGGCGGCGGCTGTGGGATGTGAAGTGTTGGTGGTGTAGTTGTAAGGTTCGAAAGTTCGAAACTTTTTGGGAGACGCGAGGCGCAGATCGGCGGTTTGGCAAGTGCTGCCGACGTCAAGCGCTAAGGGTCATCCAACCTCGCAGGCGCGGCCGCAAGCACAGCTCCCAACACCAAACCTCACAGCTTCACATCCTCCAAACCCACCACCGATCGCGCGCACCGAAGCAGAAAGCCACCATGGAATCAAATCGCCTCTTCCGCTTCCCCAAGCCGGCATGGATGAACAGCGCCAACACACGGACAGCCGGCGTCTACGCCGCGGGAGCTCTGGTAGGCATCTGCGCCATTCGCATGCACGACTCATAGACTGACGAACGTCACGTAGTTCGCGCTCGGCTTCTACACACTCATCGACATCGCGGTATGGTCCAAGTCCATCATGAATCCCTCCGACCCGCCCGTGCACATCACCTTCATCGACTGGATCCCCGGCATCTGCTCGGCACTGGGCATGCTCGTCATCAACTTGATCGATAAGTCGCGACTGAGCGCCGACAGCTTCAGCTACAGCGGGAATGGTGTTGCATGGAAGGCGAGGCTGGTGCTGTTCCTGGGCTTTGCGCTGCTGGCGGGCGGGCTCGCGGGCAGTGTCGTGGTCATGGTGATGAAGTACATTGTGCCGGAGTATGTCTGGCCGACTATCTGGATGGGTGCTGGGAACGTTGTGGCTAACGCGCTGATCATGCTGAGGTAAGTTCAAAAGCGTGGGCAAGTCGAGTGACGAGAGGCTAACATGACGCAGCTCGGCTGTGCTTTGGGTCGCGCAGAACATGGAGGACGAATATACCTACAACCTGGCACTTTGAGGACACGGTGGAAGGAGAGAATGAGCTGCGGCAGCTGTGAGCATTGAGGCCTTCAGGGTCACGGCTTGTTGAGCAACGACGAGCTAGCCATGGAGTATTATATGTGTTTAATATTCAGGACGTGTTGTCTTTGATCGATATGTATGAATAGTCTCGAAGCGTTCAAAGTGCTAGTTCATCCACGCGCTAGCACTGTCACACGCTGTGCTTCCTGAAGAATCCAGATTTACAAACGGATGGTGGAGACCCTCCAAAAACCTACATATAGTACAAAACGCTCACAGAAATTCTTATAAACAACAAATGCATGCGGCCCACCGCGCTTCTAGCACCAGGTGATCCTCATGGACGCCAAGGCTTCCCCTTCCGGCAACTTCGTGCTTCGCCATCCAGATATAGTATGGGTGCAACCTCGCTCACTGCTCGGTTGCGCCGGCTAGTCAGAAGTCTTCTTGTTCCTGG
Organism: Ophiobolus disseminans; assembly: GCA_010093685.1. Lineage (NCBI taxonomy): Eukaryota > Fungi > Ascomycota > Dothideomycetes > Pleosporales > Phaeosphaeriaceae > Ophiobolus > Ophiobolus disseminans. The sequence goes on from MU006226.1 coordinate 780,449, forward strand.
AAGAACAGTGTGAAGCTGATGATGGTCGCATATATCAGGAGACCGCCGAAAACGGACATGGCTGCTGCGCCTCCTGCGATTTGCGACGAGTGCCAGAGGAGAGTGGGGAGGGCTATCCAAAGTCAGCACATTATTCCCTTAAAATTAAATGTCCGTAGAAACGTGTTCATATGCTGTCGCGTGCTCCGCAGGTCCAGCGCATCACCTTAACGATCCAGCTTTGGCATGACTTACCAATACCCATGACGACAAAGAAGCCAGTCAAGAAGCGCCCGATATCTACTACGCCACTTCCATGGCTCTCCATGAAATCATCCTGGTTCGCTGCTCTCCCGCAGAGCCAGTTCGGTAACGGCGCGATTACGTATGTTGCGACAACGAGCAGCGTGAGGTAGTTATGGAAGAGGGCGGCGGAGAGGATGACGAGAAGGAACCCTATCGCAAGGACCTATAATCACAATATTAGCATGATAACGTGGCGCTATGATGGAGCATCGGTATGCGCCGCGGGTTGACGTACGAAGGACAGCCCTATGATGGTCTTGATGCCTGCCATGGTGGTGTTCCCTGGTTATCGTCCAGAATCGAGATATGTGTGGTGTCTACGCGCCAGTGTTGTTTGTATCCAGTACTTCCGGGCGGCGTGGTGAGGTGCAGTGTTGGAGTGTTGCGGTTGATGGTTAGCCGCCTGCGTGAGATTGGAGCTGGGCTGGACGCTCGGTCGCTCTTGCCTTTGCCAAGCCCTGGAGCTCCGCGAGAGCTGTCGTAACTTCAACGGTGCCTGGCCCATCAACAACAACCACCCCGCTTCAACTTGACCCCGTTCCCGATTGTTTTCCCCTAGTACTTCGAGACTTCTGCGGGACTTTGCATCAGGACAACAATTGCGCCTGTACCCCTCCACGCTTACAAATACCAACCTCGAACCCCACAACTCCCGCTTTCACGATGTTCAGGAACAACTACGACAACGACTCGGTCACCTTCTCGCCCCAGGGCCGCATATTCCAGGTCGAGTACGCGTCAGAGGCGGTCAAGCAGGGTTCGGTTGTCGTGGGCCTCGTCAGCAAAACACATGCCGTGCTCGCAGCTATCAAGGTATGGAGTGACTATCACGAGAAAGTTGGGAACAAGGATTACTAACACGCGCAAAGAGGAATGCAGAAGAGCTCTCATCATACCAGAAGAAGATCATCCCAATCGACTCGCACTTCGGTGTTGCCCTCGCCGGTCTGGCCTCCGATGCCCGCGTTCTCTCCAACTTCATGAAGCAGCAGTCACTCGCCTCTCGCCTGACCTACGACCGCGCTATCCCGCTCTCCGAGATCACTGCACGCATCGCAGACCGCGCTCAGACCAACACCCAACAGTACGGCCGGAGACCATATGGTGTCGGACTGCTGATCGCTGGTGTTGATGCAAAGGGCCCACATCTGTTCGAGTTCCAGCCTAGCGGTGTCACACAGGAGATGCTTGCATGCGGTATTGGTGCGAGGAGTCAGATGGCGAGGACATACCTCGAGAGGCATCTGGACGACTTCGAAAACGCCAGCAGGGAGGATTTGATCAAGCACGCTTTGCGGGCACTGAAGGAGTCGCTGTCACAGGACAAGGAGCTCACCGTGGACAACACGAGTATTGGCATTGGCGGTATCAAGGAGAACTTTGCGCTCTACGAGGGCCAGGACATTGCCGAGTGGCTGGACGCGACCTTTGAGAACAGGGAAGGTGGTGACGAGGAGGAGGGCGGTGATGCCATGGAGACCGACTCATGAGGTGGCCTATAAATAAGGTACGAACATGGACTGCCAGCTCTACGGCCTCATGCAAAATCGTAGGTTGCATCTGAAACGAAAGTATGGTGAAGAGCATCCTGCTGCCAGTCCTCAAGATCATGACAAGGCTGGCATCTGCATGCACTCGAAATAGAGTCAAGCTAGTTACGAAAATGAATGAACATGACACGAATCAACCTGGTTTGATCGCAACTATGACACTGATCACTCATTATTATCTGCTCACGGTGTGGTGAGCTCGCACTTGATACCTAGAGTGCAGGTGAACTTGTTCCGTCCAGCACGTGACCTTGAAGCTCCGAGCGGCATCCGCGAAATCTCGCCGGAGCTGTGCACCTTTCCCAACGCCCATCCGCAACTCCAACCCGTTCACACCCACGAAACCACACCCAACCATCACAATGGCATTTGCGTGGAAAGCCGCCGGTCTCACGTACGTCGACGAAGTTCCTACGCCGCCGGAAGCCCGCAATTGACATCTGGACAGCTACAACCGCTACATCTCCGTCGCATCGCGCGTCGTGCGTCGCTCGCTCAAGGAGGACAAGCGCATCGCTGCCGAGCGAAGGGGCCAGAGTGAACTCAGGTTTGCCAAGTGGCAGGTGAGTTGGACAACAATTAGAGTCATGGTGAAGGAGAAGCTTGGGCTAACGTATGGGCAGAATGGCAAGCAGGGCGACTCGAAGGACTTGAACGCTGCGTCGCTGCAGGCCCAGGCTGACGCAAAGGCTGCATCATCTTAGACGGTCGAAAGTCAAGGGAACATGAACATGGTGGAGTAGATGCGCCGGGACATTGAGCAGGCAGTCGGAGGAACGAATGTATATTCTGTACTATCAAATGCCGCAAGCGTGACAAACAGTCAGAAGCTAAGCCAACATTAAGCTCAATTGCACCTTAAACCTCCTGATAGTGAACGCGATCCCTAATTGTTGCGTGAGGCTCTGGGCCGCCGACCTCTCACAAAAGCTCGCCTTCCATGCAGGTGCAACTCGGCTGTCACAGACTTCCCGCATCGGAACCTACTCCACCACCCAACATGGCAGATCCTCTCATCGATCACAATACAGCCTCTGATCCCGTATTAAATAATGTTGCTCCATATGTTGCGCCGAGTAAGAAATGCCGAAAACTGAAAGCGCGTGAAATGCTCACGCCCACTAGTCTCTTCACATGTCCATGCTTCTGGAAGCAATGCTCAGGCCACCACATCGGCGGATCTGCCACTGAGACAGTCGCTCCGAAGGTCGCAGAGCGCATACGAACCAAGAGTTCATGATATCACAGAGAAGTTTACACGAGCTTCTAATGGTATGTACTTTGCTCTTTCCAATGTTGGACATCGCGGGGCACTGGTGGGGCCTTCTTCGTGAAGTCATCCACACGTGCATGCTGTGTTTGAACCGTTCTGAACATACAGAAAGACGAAGAAGCTAACATACATGCAGCACTCGATGTCGGCCAACTCGTCAAAGATGACTACTTCACACTCTTCGAGTCCATTGGGGCCATTGAAGTACGTCTGCCTTATGACTACCAGGCTGATATGCTAACATAAGTAGATTATGGACTCCAAGATGGACAGCGGTTTCTTAAATCCTGGAGAGACTCTTGAGGATGACTATGACACACTAACACCTCTCCTACCGGAAGAGATTATCGGTATCATGGACCAATTACTCTGCTACGAGATGGCGTGGCATACCGGTTATCCGTTATCCCAGACACTGTTTACGTCAGTCTACATCGACAAGTTACTGTGGCCAGAAGTGAAGATTCTGGAGCAAGCCCAGTTCTACCGCGGAACCATTCCTGACGAGAAAAGACCTGGGCCCCTGCTGCAAGCGCTGAGGGCATACTGCTTAGCACTCATCAAAGGATGCGACTTTGTCATTGCCAAAATTACCAGCAGAGACTACTTTGAGGAAGAGGACTTTTGCACACATATATACAATCGTGTACTGTTTATGGAAATTCCAATGGATGTCTTCCTAAGGGAACTAGATGCTGCAATGGAAGTCATGAAAGAGTGAGTGCAGACAAAAACCAACACCTCTTGTCTACTCAACTAACATCTCCCAGCACCGACCTCCAAATCAACGACGCCCTCCGATCCTCCATCATCAGCCGCCTCGCCCTGCGCAAAGACCTCCTCCGCGCCCTCGACATCGACCTTCCCCTCGAACACATCTCCTACTCCTGGCCGCCCATCCACACCGGTATCCAAAAGCTCAAAGCAACCCACCAACTCGGCCAAACCGTCCCCGGCTCCTTCAGCACCAAAATGCAACGCCGCCTCGCATCCACCGTGCCGCCTCGTCCGATCGTTGAACTCGAGTTTGTTGACGCGCTTGAGAAATTGCAATATCTTGCTACTGATTGCGAGGAAGCGACGCGTTTTGTTAAATTGCCGCAAGACCCGCTCGAATACCAATCTTTTCTGTGGTCCTTTGCATCGCGGTCGCCCGCACCACTTAGTTATGCAAGATCATACCTCGCAACCCTGCTATTCCACCCCGGCGTCCTGGAATCCGCAATCTCACTGCCCCTCTTAGACGTCAAAGCGCTCGTCTTCCCCGCCTCTTCGCCCGTCCTCGATCCAAGCAATTGGACATACTCGCCGCCCAGAAACGCCCTGCTGTCCAAGCCGCCGCGCTTGGAATACGCGATGCTGATTGATGACTTCGCGGACCGGTGTGGGCAGCCGTATATGGACCTTTGGATCGCGCTGGGGCAGAATAGATGTCGCTTGCGCCGTATGCTCACGCACGTTATTGCGGGGTGGGACATATTGCAATCGGATGCGAGTCTTGCAGATGAGACGATTGCATCTGCATCTGCGGCTTTGGGCGTCGCAGAGCAAGTGTTCGAGAATCCGCTTAGTAGTTGGGCGTATCACAAGAAACTGTGGATGCTGGAGAAAATCCTACTCCTGGGATTTGAACTGGATGTTTATCTCCCCGACGAATTCGCAGGCCAGTATCTCTTCCTGAGCTTAATCGCCACGCGTCGACGGGACTTACTATTCAAAATCGAAGCCCACTACAACAAATACCTCTCCTCCCTCGTCCAGGCCCGCAATTTCCCCGACGCACAAGACGTCGAAGACGCCCTCCCGTACATATCTAGCCTCGTCCTCAACGCAACCGGCACCGCAGCTCTCAGCCTCGCACTCGCGCGCTTCTACATCGTCCTGCTATATCTGCGCCTCGTTCCCGTCCCAGCCCGCCCGTTTAGTTCCGAACAGCTGCGGTATGAAGTCCGCATGAAGCCGTTTTTGGGCTTCCAACCACCGGAAGTCCCGCCGTTTGAAGATTTCGCGGAACATGTAAAGCCGTATGGGGCATATACCTCCCCTAATCCAGGTTTTGATGCAGATATTGGGAATAGCGAGTCTGAGATTTGGACCGCGATTGAAGACGCGTTGAAAAGCGCGAAAGAGGCGTTTGCGCGCGTTAAGAAACTCGGCGCGCAGGCTGCGCGGGCGGAGGGCGTGAAGGGCGTGTGGGGAAAGGATGTGCAGGCACGCTTGGCCAGTTGTGTTGCGGCGGGCGTGGCGGTGGCGGGGGTAAAGGATGCTGTGTTGAAGAGGGGGGAGGAAGGGTTAGGGGTGAGGGTGGAGATACCGGAGAGTGGGGAGGGGAAGAGGTATGCTGAGGGTTGGGTTGTTGGGAGGGTTGTGAAGGAGTAGAATCGGGGTTGAATTGGGGGATGGGGGATGGTGGAGAGCACAGGATGGCTAGTGGAGAATGTAGAATGTAAGACGCTCCACTCTATATGTGGTGTATATTGATTCCAAAGCTCCTTCTCTCTTGCATCGAATATCTCACTACTCTGTCTTCGCACTTGAGGCAACGAGACATGTTTACGGCAGCGGCAAGTCCATGCTACAATCAGCCAACTTCTCATCTCAGACCCAGAAGCTGCAGACGACAAATGTCAATATCTTAATTCTCTATTTTGGAAATATTGCCTCCGCGTAGATTCGCCCGCAGATGACTTAAACTCCATCCCAAATGCTCAGGGTATCAATTCCATACCAAATACTTTTCCTCCTCACCCTTTCACCACCAAGCAAAACACAAAACGCCAAAAACTTTCTCATCCTGCTGAAGTAGGCCGAAGCCAAAATCCTACACCGACACAAGCGGGCCATGAAAATCGCGAAGCGTGGCGACCAAATCATCCTCGCGAAAAAGCTGCAACAGCAACTTCTCCTGCACTTCTTTCCACTTCTGCAGCGCATCCAACTCGCTCTTACTCAACCACTTGGCCTCGTTCCCCACAACATCCGAGCGCTCAGCTTTACTAAGCAGAGGCTGAGCTTTCTCGCGCTCAAACGCAATGCGCTGAACGATCCGGACCATACCCTTATACGTATCGTGCAGCAACTTTTCTCGTGCGCGCTGGCGATCGTACCAGACGAGGTGTAGTGAGTGTTTTGCTTCTCTGCGTTCGACTTTGGGGATTTCCTGCGTTTGCACGAAGCCCTGAACAGTGAGGTCGTTTACGATACCGCGGATGTCTGCGGCGGACATCATCATTGCGTTGCAGGTAGCGCGTTCGTCGAGTTTGCCTTTTTTGCGGAGAGCGCGGATGAGTTTTACGCCGAGGGAGCCTTTGCGGGCGGAGATTGTGTTTTCGACTTCGGATTGGATGAGCTGTTTGGCGATTTCTTCGAATTCGATGTGCCATTGGGAGAAGCCGGCGCGGGAGTGCCAGGTGGCAAAGTGCAGTGGATCTTCGGCGAGGAGTCGTATGTGCTTGTCTACGAGTTGTGTCTTTTCGTCCATGCTGAGGTTGCTTGGGTCGATTGCTGTGCTGAGGATGTTCGACCTGTGGACGTGCCCTTTCCGGGTCACTGCGGTCACGGCGTTGGGGTCGAGGCCTTCCAGTACGTCGAAGTCGCGGGGCAGCCTTTTCGCGATGTCGCGGGCATTGACGAGGAATCGGGGATCCATGGTGATCTCAGCGACTACTTCGCCGGTTGCTAACGGCGGCTCGGGGAAGTCCTCGTAGCATCGTGGAGTGTGGGCTTCCAGCATCCGTAGCATGGTCTGGTATATGTAGGCGGTGACAGGTCCCAGTCGTTGCTCGACAAGTTGGACCAGCTGTTCCGTACGCATTGCGACCGAGACCTTCTCCGGGTTCACACGAACGACCAACTCGTCTTCTGGGGAGGATGCCTTATGCGCTGAGGCGTAGTTTGCGCCGTTGATCTTGACCCGCTTGTTGGAGCCGTCGTCGCCGCGTTTCCGCGAGAACTTTGGGGGTATCAGCCATTCGTCGCGGATCTGCCGTTTCAGCTGCTGGGTCTTCCGATGAACCTTCTCTTTGTCTTTGGTTCCGGTCATGGCAGCTCCGCCGAGTTCCTCTTCGATAGCGCGTTGTTGCAGCATGTCGTGCATGTCGCCGGGGGAGAGGTACTGCGTGTCCGAGACGGTTCTGACCCAGCCACGCTCGACCAGCAGCCGGATGATGTCGTACAGCTCGTCCACGGAGGCTATCTCGTCATTGTCCTCGACTTCCTCTATGACCGTCGCATGCGCCGTGCCGTTCGCTTTCGCTGCTTTCGAGGTCCCGTTGGTAGCGTGGTCGCCGTTGGCCAGACTTTGGGGGTCGGGCTTGACGTCGTCCAACTCAGCGGGCACACCATTTACGACACCATTCAGCTTGGTCGCCTTTCCATTCACATGTGCTTCGTAAGCTCGCTTCCTCTTCAGACCGGCGCCATTCACCACGCCGTCGTCTGAGTCATCGTCGCTCTCGGTGTCGGGGGGAAAGTAGGCCTCCTTGAGGTCTGCGATGCGCGTATGGCCGAGGGTCAGCAGATTGGACATGACGTTCGCGGCCTTCCTGCCAAAGCGGTCCTCGACCAGCTTTGCGACCTTGCCGAAGCGCACGACTGCGTACGAGTTCTGCCAGTCGATCTCGTAGTATGTGACGGGCGGCTCGCCGCCGGAGTGGAAGATGAGGTGCTGCTGCAGGAGGATGACGAGGCCGTACTTGATCTGGCGGCCGTTGAGGTAGGAAGCGCGCGCAACGGCGGCGAGGGTCTGTCGTCCATGGCGCGCAAGGATGGAGTAGACGCGCTGGGGTTGTGAGAGGGTGCACTGTGAGGCAGCGGGTGAGAATATTCCGACGTACCGCTGCAAGTTCGCCGTAGACATCTTCGACCAGGAAGGTGCACAGCTCCGCGAGTATCTGGCGCGTGTTGGTTAAGAATGTGGCGGCGCATTGCAGCTCTTACCGGAGTCTCGCGCTGATTGTACGACATGATGGAGCCTAGATATTTGCCAGATATCTAGGTGCAGGTAGGGCTACCGGTGAGACATTGGTATACTGGGGTGAAGTGAGGAACGGGCCAAAAGTGGTCGGCAGCTTAACTTGGGCAAGAAATGATAGCGGCGGGGAGGGTGACCAGCTTGCGGCCGCGGCCAATAGGCGCCCCCCATTTCCGTTAGGTCAGCGCAACTTTGCGAGAGCGTCGACGGTCGACATTTACCTCACCCAAGCCGCCGCTGCTTCCATCCAATTGCCCCCCACCCGCCCATCGACCGCCCCCAGCCCGGCGCCCTCTTCACAATGTTGTCCCGCCCGACCGCCTGCCGGGGCGCCCAGCGTGCTGCCCGCCAGCACGTCCTCCGCCAGAGCCACCAGCGCCGGGGACTCGCAGCGCCCGCCTCGGGCTCCTTCCAGTACGAGGCCGGCGAGGCCAAAGGCGTCAAGTACGCCAGCAGAGACTTTGCGGGGCCCACCACCACGCTCGCCCTCGTCGCAAAGGCCGGCACGCGCTTCCAGCCGCTGCCCGGCCTGACCGAGGGCCTTGCCAACTTCGCATTCCGGGTACGCCATGCCCTGACAATTGCTGCACCAGAGCCCGACTGACGCCAATTGCACTACAGAGCACCGAGCGGAGGTCCACGCTGCGCATCGTTCGCGAGTCCGAGCTGCTGGGAGCTTCCCTCAACGCATACCACTCGCGCGAGAACCTCGTGCTCGAGGCCAAGTTCCTCCGCGATGACCTGCCCTACTTCGTCGAGCTGCTCGGCGAGGTCGCCAGCAAGACAAAGTACCAGCGTGCGTCTTGAATCTAGCACTGCAGCATAAGGTGGGACTGACGTCTGCAGCTTTCGTCTACAACGAGGAGGTCCTGCCGCTCATCAACTTCGCCCACAAGCGCTTCCTCGGCAGCGTCACCGAGATGGCCACAAACTCAGCCCACGCCCTCGCCTTCCACCGCGGCCTCGGTGTCCCCACCGCCTCGGCCTCGCAGACGCCCTTCACAAAGTACCTCGACGCCGAGGCCATCGAATGGTACTCCAAGGTCGCATACGCCAAGCCCAATTTTGCCGTCGTCGCCAACGGTGCAGACGCCGGCGAGTTCGGCAAGTGGGTGAACGAGTTCTTCGACGACGTGCCCGCCTCGGCTTCAGAGCAGAGTGCTGGCAAGGACCAGACCAAGTACGTCGGTGGAGAGGAGCGCATTGCCCACGACGGCGGCAACGCCATGGTTATTGCGTTCCCCGGCTCCAGCTCCTTCACCGGCAAGTTCTACAAGCCTGAGATTGCCGTTCTCGCATCCCTCCTCGGTGGCCAGGCCGCCGTCAAGTGGTCGGCTGGCTTCACCATTCTCGCCAACGCTGCGGCGCCCGGCACCAAGGTCAAGACCACCAGCGCCATTTACTCCGACGCTGGTCTCCTCTACACCACCATCACGGGCTCAGCAAAGGGCGTTGCCGAGACCGCCAAGGCAGCCGTCGATGCCATTAAGAAGATTGCCAGTGGAGAAATATCTAGCGAGCTCATCTCAAAGGCCAAGGCTACTGCGAAGTTCAAGGAGCTCGAGCACGGCCAGGATGCGCGCGCTGGTCTCGAGCTTACCGGCAACGGCCTCATCCACAACACACAACCGTACCAGATCGACGAGGTTGCCAAGCTTATCGATGGCGTGTCAGAAGAGTCTCTTAAATCGGTGAGTCTACTCATATTCATGTGGTGTGATATGCAAATGCTGATGACTTTCTATAGGCCGCCAAGCAATTACTTGAGAACAGGGCCTCTGTATCTTCCGTCGGTGACCTATTTGTGCTACCGTACGCTGAGGAGATTGGTCTTAAGGTGTAAATACAATGTCGAAGCGTGGTTTAGAAGGCAAATCTCAGTTGGCCTGCGGCTTCTGTACCATTATCTTGTGATAGTCCCAGGTAGAAGTGTTCCATATTAGCAATTCGTTTGATCATACGTCTGGTCCCTGCGGAGTGATGTGTGAGGTCACACCCGCACGAACACATGTTCGCACGTGCTAGCGCGCTCTAGCGCGGCCCTGCATGCACACGTCAACCGCAACATCAGCCCAATAACATCCCCACATTACACGACACAACCGCGCGAACAACTCGACAAGTTTCGGACGCACCCATACGAAACTGAAACGCACGCGACGACTACAGATATCATGGCGCAAACTCTCTACCCCCGCGGCACGCTCAAGAAGATCGTAAAAGCGCATGCGAATCGCCCATTGAGCAAGAACGTAGATATACTCGTACGCCTAGATCGTGACCTGAAAAACTCGGCAATGACTAATGCAATGCAGATCTTCCTCAACTACGCGCTGTTTATGCAAGAGTACGTTACGTCCTATGCTGCAACGCAGTCCTCATACTCCCCGAGCGCACATGTGAAAAGAGAAGGGACGACGGTGATAGGAGTTGGGAATGGAGAGGGAGAAAGGAGGATAATTGGGGGTTTATGTGATAGGTGCTGACAAATTACAGACTCATCAACGAAGCGTCGATCAAGAGCAAACGGAGTGGCGAGAGGGGCGTGACGGCGAGGAGTGTGAAGAAAGTTAGTGAGAAGACGTTGAGGGGGTTTAAGGGCTGAGATGGGAGAGAGAGAATGTGGTGGGATGATGTGTGTGGTTTGGGTGTGGGTTTGGTGTCAGGAGTTAGGCGTATAAGGATGGGATGGGGTTTAATATTGATACCCTTGGAAGACGATTGGAGTAATGGTGAAGGTATTCGACGGTGGCATGTGAGCTTTCTGTATAATCGGTTTGCTCTCACTCTTGCATTTATCGTTACATGGTGTTCCTTACGTTGCTTATCTCGGAGATGAAATGCAAGGCAAGAGGTCCTCACATCTTTCACACAAGTTTTCAACATTCTGATAATGCGGTGTGGATGCTCTCACTACATGGTCGCATCGTGACCGGTTTCATTTCAATGCCTTTTCAAACGATATCAGATTGATGCGAAGCTGCTTACTTTTCCACGTCTTGCGTTACATAGCACATTCTCTCCTATCAATTCCTCACACGCGTCCCACCGCGACCTCTGCTACCCCAGCCAGTCCGCGCCCCTCTGCACCGCAAGCTCATGTACAGCATGCTAGATTTCTTGTTCCCGCGTTACGTGAGCGGATTACAAGCCTCTGCCCGCCTGCAAAGGTTTCATATCTTGGGGTTCAGAAAGACGTGCACGTGGTGTAGTATTCATCTTTGGTACATTGTGCTAACACCGCATATATCCGCAAACAAAGCCCTTGTCTGCATTGTATAGTCCACCACCTTATACACCTCCAGCATAAGAAGGCCATTGTGGGCATGCGTCGTCGACTCTCCTTTGTTCCATTGTGCGATACCAATGCTCCTGCATCCACTGGAAGAATATCTCAAATTCGAGTTCATAATGCTCCTCATTTCACGATGTCAGTATCTCTTTCAATTTCTTCACCTACTACAATGTCGACTTCTCTCCGCCGCTCGACCCGCACAAAAACCACACGCAAGCTAAGTCTCAGCTGCACAACAGAGCCATGTCGCATCCAAAAGCGCCGCTCCACGCGCTTGAAAGCGTTACAACTACATACGGTGACTGAGCTACAGGTCAAACTCTCCCGCCCCGTACGCAGCACCAAAGCAATCACACGCCCTACCCGTACGGCGTGCTTCATAGACGACGCAGCCTCCGCCTCCGAAGAAACAGACTCCGAGGAAGAAGAACCCACCGAGTCCAGCGAACTCATCCCCCTCACAGCAGACAACTTCACCTACTGCGCCGCGCACCAACTCGACCGCCGCGAATCGTTTGATAGTCGCATGGCGAGTGATAACGAGGCGTATGAGTTGGACGATTTCGTCGTAGATTCTGATGACGAGGATAGCGTGTCTGAGATTGGGAGTGAGATTACTGTTGGGGAGTGGGATGATGGGGATGAAGTGGAGGGTGGTGTTGAGTTGGTGGATTCAGTGATACGGAGCGAATTTACTGCGTCGGATGTGTCAGAGGGTTCGGGTCCAGGACTCTTCGTCACAGACTCCGGCGCCTCTTCTCCCTCCCCCTCGTCTCCGTCTCCGTCTCCATCTCCATCTCCATCTCCATCTCCATCTCCACCCCTTCCACTCTCCCCCCACACATACCCCTATTCCCAGCCCTCCCCCTCCCACATTTCGCCCGCAGACGTCGCCGAAGAAATCTCCGACGCCGTATGTCGCTTCTCGCGCCGCTGTAACCGTTTCTCTGCCCCCCTGCGCCTCCTGCTTACGAGCGCGTTCTTTGAGGACGACGAGGTGCGCGACGCGGTGCGGTGCGCTATGCGGGCGGGGCTGGGGAGCGTGGAGGATGTGTGGGGGGAGGATGGGGAGGAGGGTATGGTGCGGGTTGTTGTTGGGGCGGGGATGTAAGTTTTGAGTGTGTGTGTCCAGAGAGAGGTCTAGTTATGGACTCGTAGCTATATGATTTTGTTTTGTTTCTTATAAAAGTTTGATAAGTATCTAACTATATGGATTTGTTAGGTATGTTTCTTGAAAGTTTTGACACATAATGATGGGCGTTGAGATTGCTTCTACATTATATGTCTCGTGCTCAAAGAGTGCTCACGAGAGTGATATTGTCGCGTAAAGAGTGTGTGAGCGTGATTTTTCGAGCGAATGTGTGGAACACCCGAGCAGAGGGTGTCGCTGCTTTTTCATTCTTTGTATTTTTGTACGTCGAGTAACACATTTCATGATGGGGATCCCAAAGTTCCGGTCAAGTCTTGTGACCTGAGGTTCAGCAATGATACCAAGGTCACTATCCAGAATTGTCATCAAAATTGCTATTAATTACATAATATAAGCCCAACAACTACGAATCATACCTAGACGATCGAAGTTATAGTAACATCATCAATAAAGAGCTCCGCCACCACTCCATCATCCCGGGCTCCGGCACAAGTAGGTCGAATAGTGAGTGTTTGCTGCAGCGGGGCGTTAGCGGCGATGGTAACTGTGCGCGAGAACGCCATGTATGTGCCAGTCGGTGTTAACAACGATGCGAGAACCCTGCCGCCCAAAAGCAGAGCAATATCGCAGGAATCGTTGGTACGGGTGAAGAATTGCACCGTGTACGTTGCTCCGCGCACAACGGTGACGGTCTGGCTCAGGTCGTATATGTAGCGCGTGCCCATGGGTCCAAAATCTGGGTCATCTATGATGATGGAGACGCTGCGGAAGGAAAATGATCCTGTGTTTGCGCCGCCGCGGAACCGACCCGATGTCGCTACGTCGGTATTGTCGAGATTTGTTAGCGTCCAGTCTGTGGCCTGTGTGCCGGCTCCAAGCTCGAAGCTGGGGTTCAAGACGATTTGGACGGGACTCGGGACGGGCAAGGCGGACGAGGATGTCGTTGACGTGGTTGTGCTTGAGGACATGACCGCGCTTGAAGACACAACTGCACTGGATGAAGTGATTGTGCTCGAGGATGCATCTGTACTGGAAGGTACGAGTGTGCTCGAGGATGCATCTGTGCTAGAAGATACGACTGTGCTCGAGGGTGCATCCATGCTAGAAGTTGTCATAGTACTCGATGATGCAACTGTACTCGAGGATGTAACTGGCGTTGGAGTCACGAGTGTGCTCGACGATACAATGTTGCTAGACGAAACGACGGCACTGGATGTAGTCGCCGAGCTAGAGGTACTAGACTGCGAGGGCAAGGACGGTGTTGATGACACTTGTGGAAGTGGTGTACTTGTCGAAGTAGAGCTCAATAGAACGGTTGACGAAGCAGAGCTTGACGGGACACTTGACGTCAAGGGGGTCGACAGGACGCTTGACGATAAACGGCTTGATAGGTTGGTTGATGATGAGCGGGTTGATGATCGAGACGACGAAGAAGTGACCGAAGCCGCACGAGAAGATGACGAGACCGACTTGCAGTCACCATAGTCCTTCTGGCACGAAGGAGGACCGCAATAACTGTCGGTACTTCCACACTGCTTCCATTAGCCAAGACAAGATTATCTGAGTTAGGATACTAACATAGGAGTGCTGGCTGCAACAATTGCCATACGTGCTTCCTTTGCAGGTCTGTCCCCCAAATTGCGCGCCGCATCGGGCATTCTTTGACACGGTTTGAGTGGACGTGGGCCCACTGGACGTCGTACGGGAAGAAGGGATAGACACAATCGAAGAAGCCCTTGTTAGGACTGACGATGCACCTCGGGAGCTTGAAGCAGCACTGGTACAACTACCAAATCCAGATTGACAACCGCTTCTGCAGTGTCCATCTGTAGAACCACAGTATCCATGCTGAGAGCAACAGTTGCCAAACGTGCTACCTTGACATGTCTGTTTGTATGCGTTTCCGCAACGAGCGTTCTTGGACACTGTCAGTTGGGTAGAGCTGCCGGTGCAAGTGCCAAAGTTGGATTGGCACCCATTGGCTGGTAAGCAGTAATCCGAAGTGCTTCCACTACTGGTTATCAGCAAACGCAGATTACTAGCAACTCCTTCGGCTTACCAATAGGAGTACTTTGAGCAACAATCTCCATAGCCACTATTGAAACAGGAGGCACCTCCGGCGACGCTTCCACAGCGGTTTGATCCACGCGCCGTGAGGGCTGCTCCTTGAACCGCACTAACGAAATAAAGCGCGAAAAGAATGTATCGCAACATCTCGAACAACGTCGAATTGAAATATACAAACGAGAGTCGTGGAGTGAAGAGATGGCAAATTGTCAAGGGCCACTTCATATGGGACCCTAAATCGGGATCACCTATCTAGGGGCAAAGGCGCAGCTAAGCTTCTCTAGTGCGTGCCCATCCTCTGATCGCGATGATTTCGAAGTTCCAACTTCAGCTTTGCCGCTCCTCCTCGTAGATGGCGCCTGAACCTAAGCTGAAAGCGATTGTGCCGTCCTCGTAATCGCCAATCATGTATTACCATCTCAGCCCTACGATGCGCAGGGGAGCAATCGGTCCGAAACCAGAGGAAATTGCCCCTTTAAGCGAAATTAGACCGCTCTCGATAGGTCTAGCTACTTTAGTAACATGAGGCTAACTTCCAAATGCTCCCAACAATGGACTCGCTCTAGCATTCAATTTTGTGGTGTGGGCTATGTTACCGGTACCGTGTTCCACCTAATGGTGAACTGGGTTAGCCAATGGGAATCTAAGTCATCCCAAAGTGATCGTCTGAAAGTGAGAAAGTTGGATTTGTAGGGCACAGTAGGGTGCGGGGCGTCCCGGTTTATGTTCTCCCAAGTGCAGACCATGAGGCAGTAGAGATACTGCTAAGAAGGACGCCAATGTATAGAGCGTGAGGATATTTCTGCATTTGAGGCTGCATATAGAGACCATAAGATCGTGATACATGATGTTACGAAAGAAAAAGAAGGTTTTTTCGTGACGAAGGTAGCGTGCGAAGCAGCTCTGGAAAAGTTCAGCACAGTGCCAATCCATTGTCGAACAAGAAGCCTCGGCTGCCTCGAGTTACTGCGAGTTAGTATACGGAGGTGCATTTCAAAAGTCTTTTCTTTTCTCTTCTCTCTTCTCTCTTCTCTCTTCTCTCTTCTCTCTTCTCTCTTCTCTCTTCTCTCTT